>CM034544.1:32733886-32754023 GCA_020002185.1 Paraescarpia echinospica
TGTTGGTGATTTTAACGCGGATATTTCCAAGAAATCAGTTTTGGGGAATATCTTACTTGATTTCTGCAAAGAATTTACTCTGGCTATATGTGATCAAGATACTCTCCCAATAGACACATATACATACGTTAGTTCTGCCTGGGGAACTACATCATGGCTAGACCATATTATATGTACCGCGGATGCGAAGGATTGCCTATCTAACATGTCCATACTTTATGATGTTATTTATTCTGATCACCACCCGATATCGTTCAGCATAGACAGTGATATTCTACCAGAATGCGTTAGTGGTAGTGGCAATACTAATGAGAGTAAGCAAGGCTTACAGTGCGACAGATTAAACCCACAAGATATTGATGCATATAGAGAATGCACGAACGTTGAATTGAGCAAACTGAATGTTCCACCGGGTGTTAGATGCAATGATCCCAATTGTCATAACTGTGATCATCATGATGATCTCGATGACTTTTACAATTATATCGTGATTACATTGAAGAGGTGTGGTCACACACTCCGTTCAAATCGCAAAGGTGCTTATAAGTATAATGTTGTACCAGGTTGGAACGAGCGAGTGAAAGAGCTTCATTGTGCAGCCCGTGATGCTTACTGTATATGGAAAGAGACTGGTAAACCTAGACAAGGTGACATTTTTAATGTTATGAAATTATCCAGAATGAAATTCAAACAGGCGATCAGAAAATGTAAAAGGGAGAAAGAAACTATCATTGCTGATAACATTGCAGAACAGTTGTGTCAGAAAGACCACCGCAAATTCTGGAAAGAAATTAAGCACTGTACGAACAGTAAAGTAAAACTTCCGACAAACATTGATAATATACACGGTGACGTAAACATCGGGTCAATGTGGAAGCATCATTATGAACATTTATTTAATGATGTGGAGGATAGTCGATGTGATAAAGTTTGTTATGACTGTTCCACTGACAATACAGGAATGACTGTTGGTGCAGTTGAACTGATGGATATTATTAATGGACTCTCAAAAAATAAGTCACCAGGTCTGGACGGTATCAGTATAGAACATATTAAGTTCGCTGATTATCAACTCGCTGTGCTTTTGTCTATCCTTGTGTCTTCGATTCTGGTGCATGGTTATTTACCAAAAGAAATGTCACAGTCTGTTATTGTACCAATTATTAAAGACAAAAATAGACGAGTAAACGACAAAGGGAATTATAGGCCAATATGTCTATCGAATATATTTTCGAAGATAATAGACACTGTTCTTTTTAACAGAATGAAAATGTACTTGGAAACCACTCCTAATCAATTTGGTTTTAAGCCTAAACATGGAACGGAGTTATGCGTGTTTGCATTTAAGGAATTATTAAGGTTCTACACTGAACATGGTTCAGCTATGCACGTCGCATTTTTAGATGCATCAAAGGCGTTTGATCGTGTCAACCGAAATAAACTTATAACGAAACTAGAACAACGAAATGTACCGAACTATATCTTAAGAATACTCAGTAATGAATTCAATAATCAATGTGTATGCATACGATGGGGAAATACCTACTCGGACTTCTTCTCGGTAGGCAATGGTGTTAAGCAAGGTGGGAAGTTATCCCCGTTTGCTTTTTAACATTTATATGGATAATCTGAGTATACAACTGCACAAAAAACAAATCGGTTGTAGTCTTGGTAACATGGTTGTTAATCACCTTATATACGCCGATGATCTACTTCTGTTTGCACCTTCTGCTAAAGGACTACAAACACTACTAGACATGTGTTACTCATATGGATGTGAGCACGATGTGCAATATAATGCGAGTAAATCCCTGGTCATGTACTTTGAATCTAGAAAGTCAAATCTGTCTAAAGAAATGACATTAGGAGGAAAGAAGTTAAACTTTGCCACCTCTTGTAAATATCTTGGACATGTCATTTCTAATAACTTGTCTGATGAGTCTGACATGCAAGCCAAAGTGAGACTTTTGTATGCCAAGAGTAACATGTTACGTCAAAAGTTTCACTTTTGTTCAACTGCTGTAAAAAATAAGCTATTTACAGCGTATTTTGGTAATATCTATATGTATGCGTTATGGGTGAACTTTAGAAATGTTAATTTTCATCAATTCATTGTTGCATATAACAACTCTGTCAGGATATTGAACAATTTGCCCATGAGATGTAGCGCTAGCCACATGTTTGCTACAGCTAATGTCAGCTCGGGTAAATATGTAATCAGAAAGGCTATTTTTAGCCTAATGAATAGGATTGACATGTCTTTGAATCCCATTATTTATAGCATTAAAACTAGCGACGTGTATTGTACTTCGAAACTGCGGCACCAGTGGGTCCGGGATTTATATAATTTTTAAACATATTGTTCTTATCTATGTATTTTTATATTATTTACATACTTTTATTGATGTATTTGTATATATGGACATCATGATTATCTGAAATAAATACATTATTATTATTATTATTATATATATATATATATATATATATACATATATATATATATATATATATGTACATTTGTACAGACTTGTGTAAAATGTGTGTTCGGTGCATGCGTGTATATATATATATATATATCATATTAAGTTATACACATATGTTTTCTTATTTACTTTAATGTGCGTATACATGGAATGAAAGCCAAATAATATATCTACTTGCTTAATGCCATGCACGACATACGTACGTACGCGCGCATGCAAAAACGTTCACATGCAAGCAAGCACAAACACGCACACACGCACACACGCACACACCGACTCACCCCGACTTGGCGAAATTTGTCCAGTATCTCATCATCTCCCGACTCAGTTCCTTCTCTTGCGCCGTGTAGTTGAGCCCGGGTTTGAGCGCCTCGCCGAACACGAATATGATCTCATCCCCGTGCAGCACGCCCATCCACTTGGGCCACGGACTTGACGCGTAGCGCTGGGTGAAGTAGTACATGTACACATTCAACCCGGTCTCGGCGTACGCATGCGCGAACTCGTTCACGTGACACAGGAAATGACAATCACCGACGGCGTTGTCGAGTGAGCGTAAGTTCTTGTTGGTGTCGTCGCGGTCCAGCCAGTTGCTATACTGGAACGTGATGGCATCCATGCCGAACGCGTTGATCACCTGCGGGTACTGTGGGTAGTGATAGAAGAGGATACCCATGCTCGTCACGTACTGCTCGTGGTTCATCGTGCTGCGGTTGAGCTGGATGAGGTTCGTCAGCTCGTAGATGAGGAAGTAGGAGCCCTCGTTGAGGTTGCTGCCCATTAGCACGGGACACTTCTTGAAGGAGCGCCGCTTCAGCGACATGTAGGGCGTCTCGACGAGGAAGGCGCCGTCGATGACGGGCAGGAAGGGAAATTGCATAATGCCACGGGAGACCCACTGCTCGCTGACGAGGCGGTGGGGCGACACACCTCGCAAGAATTCCACGATCTGGTCCGTGTCGTAGTGCTTCGGGCAGCCGAGGTAGTCGATAGCGAGCTCGAGCGCCCGGCGCCTCGCCTCGTCCTGCGATAGCGTGCCCCACGGCATGTTGGCCGTGCCGCTCTGCATTATCGCCCGGTTGAACTTGTTGCGACTGAGCGGGGACAGAAGGTGGAGACTGACGCCGAACGACCCGGCGCTCTCTCCGAAAAGCGTAACGTTGTGGGGGTTGCCGCCGAAGTGTTTGATGTTCTGTTGTATCCACTCCAGTCCCATCAGCTGGTCGAACAACCCCGCGTTGCCTGGCGCCCCCGGATGTATGAGACTGAGGAACCCCATCGCCCCCACGCGGTAGCCTATCGACACGACGATGATGTCGTTGAGCGCAGCTAGGATCTTGCCGTCATACAGGTTGAGTGTCGGCGTGCCGCTGAAACATCGAACACAGTCTGTCTTAATGTACTAAATGTGATGGGGCTTTCGTTCGTTCGTTCGGTCCGTCGGTCGTTCGTTCGTTCGTTCCAGAGCCGCAAGTAACTTTTACGTTAGCTAGTTCGCATACTCCTTACCTCAAAAATGACAGCGTACAACCTCACTTTAACCAATCGTTACACTAAATTATTAACTCGCTAATTGTAAGTGTATCTCCTCTCAAATGCCCAGGTAAACTCGCTTCTTTCTGTGTTCAATCGTTTCCTTGGACCTCATGACTTATCAATTGGCGACGTTTTTCAAGAACACAAAAGTAGTTACTTAAAGATTTTTTCAGCGGGCACATTAATCGGGCAATCAATCGCCAATGGGTTCCACTGCAGTTATCTTCAATTTATCGGGAAAATGGTATCTTCTTAATTCAATGCTATAATTGCTGACAACAGAAATTAAATGGGCAGCGTGAAGGTATTAAGATCAACGTATATAATAGTAATGATCGTTGTCCTTGGTTTGTTTGCTCCATGGTTGGATGCAAGCTAGTACATGGATTATCATGACAATAGTGCAGTTTAGTTACCACCAACTCGGTGCTTCCTGTTAGGTATTTGAGCGTTCTCCTTCCCGACAGAGCGTCTCCCACTCATCTGTCGTCGGTCTATTCCTCAGCATCGCACTGTACCTATTTATCGCACGCTAAATGGTTTCAGCGGCCAAGTACAACACATTAGCAGGCTCGTTGCCGTAAGGACGGCGGCAGTCCACACATACTATAACGACTGTTACAGATGCACCTGTCGGCAGATGTCTCACCGCAGACCGGCCGTGAAGGATGGGTTAACGAGACGGATACCGCTACTGATTGAGACCACCACTTGTACAGCGCCCTCTTACGAACTGCACTGGCAGAGTGCGCCATCTGTTGGCAGCACTGTGATCGCGTCAATTTCCCTGCTGCCTATTTTAACAACCTCGATATATACTATGTTTTCTCATTTTCACACGTGTGCGTATAGCGGTGTACTACTATTAGTGTAATGGTATGTTTGTGTGTCTATATTTATTGTGTTTATCAGCTCCTTACACTATTATATTTTACTTACTGGTTTTATTATATGTAGGTTACGTACTTTTTTGTAAAGCCTCGGATATAAATTTATTTTCAGCAGATTGTGGGCGTTATACATAGATTCCGATTGCTGTCATTATTATTATTATTATTATTGTTATTGTTATTATTAGTATTATTATTATTAGTAGTAGTAGTAGTAGTAGTAGTAGTAGTAGTATTAATAATATTATCATTATTATTATATATATATATTTTTTTATTATTATCATTATTATTGTTATTATGTTTGAGCAAGCGGTGAAATGTTTTGTGTTTCACCTGCGAACTATATTTGAAATGCCCGGACTGTGCCATTGTTATAGATACCACCACGTCACAACGAGTGTGTGCTTATTCAACAGTTGGTTTATCTTACCTGTAGAAGCCACCGCCAAAGATCCACACAAAGACGGCCGAGCGACGAAGTTTCGGGTGCGTCTTCGGCACCCACACGTTCAGATAGAGGCAGTCTTCACTCACCTGCAAGGGCAAGAACAGTTGACGTCACAGTCACGGTATTCGAAATGTGTCCAGTCTACACAATGGACAACAGTGGACTATGCAACGACGATGTTACCGAATCACGTATTGAGAATAATATACGTTGTTGCAACAAAACATGGCTCTTATAACGGGAGTTATGGTTGAACCACACGAGGCAATGAAGGACAGTTGCAACAAAGCATGGCTCTTATAACGGGAGTTATGGTTGAACCACACGTGGCAATGAAGGACAGTTGCAACATGCGAGTACATAGGAAAAATAAGACAGGAAATATGTTTAGCCAGGTGTGAGATTGTTGCCGAATTTAAAGCATACTTTGTTGTTAATTATGGTGGAGATTATAGAGCTGTTAAGCCTCGTAATATTGTTTGACAGTTCTACTCTGACATTAGATGATGTTAGCAAATAAAACGTCACATTGCAGTGCCGCAATGTTACTAATACGATGTGTGGGTTTCCAAGTTCAAATACATGTATAACAAAATAGAAACGCAGGCTCGCCTGTGCACACACTCACACGCACTGATACATACACCCACGCACGCACTCACGCACACTCATTCTGTTATGCCCCCCCCCCTCTCTCTCTCTCTCTCTCTCTCAAGCACAACAACACTCACACGCACACGCACACGCACACGCACACGCACACGCACACGCACACGCACACGCACACGCACACGCACACACTCACACACACACATACACACACACACACACACACACAAACACACACTCCGCACAACAAACACACACACACACACACACACACACACACACACACACACACACACACACACACACACACACACACACACACACACACACACACACACACACACACACACACACACACACACACACACACACACACACACACACACACACACACACACACACACACACACACACACACACACACACACACACACACACACATATACACACACACCCTACCTTCGTCGGCGGGTTCCACATGGTGGCGCCGGGGAAATCGCCGAAGAATGTGTCGGGAGTCTGGTAGCACGAGTTGGGCAGCTTGGTAGCGTTATAGATACCTCTCCATTTCTCTATCGGCACGGGATGACGGAATCGCAGGTGCTGCACGGGGGGCTTGGCGAACGGAATACCCAGGTACGCGTCCACCGCCTTGTTGAGCGTCGGCAGGAAGTATCGAACCCCGCGCACGCGCCCTTTGGCCGTGTTCACAACGAGGTCGTCTCGACGCGCCGCCATGACGGTGAGGAGAACGGAAAAGAAGGGCCACGCGCGGAAGAGTTTCCGCCGAGCGTGGCTCAGCAATCGGGCGATCATAGTGGTGACTTCCGTCTACACTCGTCTCTTCTTCATAGCAGACGACCGGCGGCGGGCGGCTGCAGCAGAGAGAGAGAGAGCGACCGGGTGAAGCAATCAGTCACACGGGGACAATTCTCGTAAAGCTCGATAACTGATTTGACGCAACGTGCCAGCGACGTAACGCAGTTTACACACGGCAGATTCAATTTACGCCGTTGGTCACGTCGCGTAGTCGCAATGTTGAACGAGCGTCTGTTTACATAATAACACAGTTGAGAGGAATATTAGCAATACAATTTCGTTTCATACCCGCCGCCAAACGGCTATCGATCGTGCTAACGAGTATCACAAAACAGCAACGATTAATAGTACAGGTGTTGTAATGCAAACTGTCTTAGTTGAAAATGTATAGTTGGATTTGTGTTTACAAGAAACACACATAAGCTAGATACATGGAAGATATTCAAGAAACTTAGAAGAATATCACATTTATATGGTGGTTTCATGTTTCATGCTTTCAAAGGAACTGAATTGCACTTTTCTGTTGATGCAAAACATTATCAGCCACATACAGGTTTCTCGCTTAAATAACGTCGCCCTTTGTGTTTGTCGGAAAGCAAAATATGGGTTAAAACGTCAATAGAAAATACGGTGGAAATGCTAACAGCTTAGAATTTTCGGCTGCCACTTTGATAAACGTGAACCTGGTTGCTACGCAAATCGTGACGTAATGGATCCGTCAATTGTCGTACCGTGCAAACACTCGCGGGAGACGTATATGAATTACGTGTGAGGTATCTAGTAGCTTACACAATCTAAGCCAGCCGATGCTGCTTGAAGTAGGGCTAACAAACGTAGCGGCAGCGAAGTATTGCCAGTCAATACACTAAGTAGTAAAGAGGTTATCCTCAAAGTCACCTAGGCGTGCTCTCAATACGCGGCCATCGATTCAGGCGGCAACGATGCACACTGTCAAAGCCATCGCGCCTTAGAGGCTTTGTAAACATACACTATTAAACTAATCCAGCTAAATGTACTAGACCTGGATTGTAAACGAAACTAGTTCTGAACTGGCCGTTTGTGGCGCAAGTAGGTACACGCAATGCATGCTGGGTCGTATATGTCGACATGTTATTCTTCGGCTAGTGTTCAAGCGTTGGTAAGAGAACAAACACTATAGGAGAGTAAGTGCATAATAATAATTATATTACTACTACTACTAATAATAATAATAATTGTAATGCTACTATCAAAGACAGAAACGAAAAATACTGAAGTCATCCCCAGAACAGCAAACAATAAAAGAAAGATCATGGACAAAATCAGAAAATACCATGTACGAATCACGGGCCATGTGAGAAAGTAAGCAACATTTAGAACATCTAGAAACGACAGGAAAGAGCCAGGGCAAAAGATGCAGAGGACGCAATGTGGTTTGGAGGAAGCGTCGCAGAGCTGTTGCAAAATACACACAATGGAAAGGTTTGGATGGTCATGATCGCCAACATATGCAAAAGACACGGCACCTACAAGAAGAAGACTACCTACTACTACAGCTGCTGCTGCTAGCAGTAGTAGTAGTAGTAGTAGTAGTAGTAGTAGAAGTAGTAGTAATAGTAGTAGTAGTTGTTGTAGTAGTAGCTAACTACTATTACTACAACTAGCAATAGTAGTAGTAGTAGTAGAAGTAGTAGAAGTAGTAGTAGTAGTAGTAATAGGAGTAGTAGTTGTTGTAGTAGTAGTCTACTATTACTACTAAAACAAATAATGATGATGATGATGAATGGTGATAGTAATAATAATCATCACCTTCATTAAATGTATTGATTTTCAAGCTCAGTGCTAAGACCAAAACAAAGCGACCCGTCAACAACGATAACAACTACACTGACACGCGTAGACAGTAACACAAGTGCTTTCATCATTTTCGGGACGACTAGAAGTTATCGCATTTGCCAAAGCCGAACCGCTTCATTGCCTGATCAAACCGCGACAAACGACGGCCACATTTGTAGCCAATGAAGCGGCTAACAAGCCGACTTGCTCGGCTTGCCCTATGGTCGGCCCCAGGGGCTGGCTTATCGACTCGGCCGACAACGAAATCAGGTCGAGCTCCCCGACATCTAAAGACAACGCTTCGCCCGTCATCAATTTGTATCAGCGACTCAATTTGCCGCTGGAGATTGGCTGCATATTGCCGAGACAGCTTAAGAAGTCCAAGTCGCTTGACGAAGGACAAAGTCGTTGTCGGCCTAATCGCGCCTGTTTTATTACGGCGCCAGCTACTGTAGCGGATAGTCGCGCCAGCTGCTATGGTGGAAAGCAGCAACAGCTATAGTAGCCGGAATTTTCGTCAGCTGCTGTAGCAGGAACCGACAACAAGTGGCGAAAGAGTTGTTGTGTTTTTGCACTGACAAATAAACATCGCATATAACGAATTCGCTTATAACGAATTTTCGCTTGTACCGAATGATTGAATCGGTCGCAATTTTTCTTGTAGAATGTCTTTTGAACTTCTGAACAGATAAAAATGTGTATAACGAATTTTCGAATATACCGAATAATTATGTCGTCACCATTGGCCAACATACATTGAAGTATCATTGGAGATAACGAATATACGATGTGATTTGAAAAAAACGTCAGGTCCAGACCCATATTTATTTTGATTTAATGTTCATCCACGTTACGTAATAATACGTATCTTCGAGTCCACAATGCTTCACGACGGAGCGTAGATGTAAAGTGACGTACGGTTCTTGAATCAAGCCAGTACATGACGTCGACATTTGAGCAAGACCCCGCACTGGAGAGCGGAAAAAGAACAATACAACGATAATCATACCTTTTCAAAACGCACTGCTTGGCGATTGTTCTCTATAGAAACATGAACTAACTCTTGTAGTCGGTGGCCTGGGTGTTCAGTGTTTTTATATTATGATAAATACAATGGAATCAACGGTGTTTCGCTCTAGATCGAACACTTGATTGCAAGTTTCTTATTCATTGATTTCAAGCCTATTTATGTTAGTATGGTGGTCAATTTCAGATTGAATGAATTCCAGATATAACGAATAAATTGGCCGGTCCCGAGCGATTCGTTATAGTCGAGGTTTACTGTATTTCTAGCTTATACCCATTCACGAAGCACAAACCACACGCAGCACTTATCACGTTTATCGTTTACCTTTTTTGGTATTCGTGGAGGATGTCACAACCATTTTACTTTTGAAAGGGACCACACAATTATGTAGTTAGTGATCAAAGTGAATTAGCATTTGTATGCATTTAAATAGATTTCCAGATCATTTTAATTTTGTGATCATCGCCTAACGCACTTGTTTTCATGCGCCTATGAGGTCGGCTTTCAGAGAGCAAATAGTAGTGATAGAGGAGTTATTCTTCTTAATGTTGCTTTTATTACTTGTTTTAGAAATCCACAAACATAAAATCGCTAAGGATGCCCAAATCCAGTGGGACTGTAACGTACGATCCAAACATGCATTAACGAGTACAGAGCGCTCGCGGGCGCCTGCTATACCCGGTTACACAAGACGCATCCAGGCCATGCGCCGACAAACTAGTTATTCAAGCGGACATTAATTTGATCAATTCTAGCATTGCCCTGGGGGCAATACAATCTTTGTCTGGCCTGACTAGAACCCGATTTATAAGGTATGGTAATGAACAATTTCAAACTGGGCGTTCGCATCATACCCAGCATCACGTTACCATAATATGTTTGAGAATTCGATGTTTGCAATGTTGTTCACGTGATGGTAATCGGATGAGATCCTTTATAGTTGTGTCAAAGTGTATATTTTCTTCTGGATAGTCAGTGTTGCACACATTCAACATAAAAAAATAAGTAAGATCAGCAAATTATACATGCGCAGAAACTGTTATTTATGCGAAACGCGTACGCATGCACACACATACACACCACACACATACACACCACACACATACACACCACACACATACACACCACACACATACACACCACACACATACACACCACACACATACACACCACACACATACACACCACACACATACACAAACACACACAAACGCGCGTCCGCCCACACACTGCATTTGCATACGCACGCACAGCCACACACATACCCGCACGCGCATGGGCACGCGCAATCGCACGCACACATACGCACGCACGCACACACACACACACACACACACACACATTCAGACAGGCACTATTATACGATGTTAAACAAAAAATGAAATTAAGGACTATTGTAAGTATTCTTTTACATGTTCTGTCTCTAAGGCGACGGATGAAGGAACTGCTGCGGCGTGTGATTAATCGTTTCCACTTGTGAGAGGTCCTCCAGCGATTATTTTCCTAAATGTCGAGAGCTAATGAGGGGCGTGCCGTTTTACAAACATGTTTTGTCATTTAATTAATTGATTCCAGTTTGCACAGCGATCGAAAATGCTGCACTAAATACGCTTTCAGTGGTTAACGCATATGCAGTTTGTTTAGGGTTGTGTATGTTTAACGTGCACGTTAGTATCAGTAATTCTCGATCTCACCGTACACATAAATTAACCGTCTTAAAACTCTGTGTTTTAGTCATTATTATTATAGTGTATTTGCCTTCAGAAATTGTTTGACACCGGAATTCGACAAAACAATATAGCATCCTATGAAAATGTGTAATGCCCACCTTCACTTTCAAAGGTGAACGCTTTTGGTCGGTCTTCTAATAATGTAAAACTGTCTCTAGTTATTGTAAAAAACTAATCTACATTTAATCATCGCCAAATCGTTTATTTTCTAACGTTTAGAGTGTGAAGACCCCAACAGTAACATATTTTGTATCAATATATTTATTTAGACAACCTACTGATTATCGTACGTTAAAATCACTTTGCTATCTATGTAACACAGAAGTGAATTCACGTAATATATACAAGTGTTCACGTGTGCACAATATGAAGTTATCGACAGTCGTGATGAAACTTGGGCCATTTCGCAAAACTTTAAAGCAATGTAAAATGCGTTTCACAATTATTAAGTTATATGTCCTGGTTGCTTAAACGTATTGCCGATGCAAAACAAATGCGCGCTTGTTTGGCTCTAGCCAATGTTGACAATAGTTGGTCATATGATCAATTTGTCACCACCGGAAACTAACATCAGCATGTTTTGGCGGTACGACTAATTTATTGCGCCCGGATGCTGACGTCAGCATCTGTCGTGGTACGATCAGTTTGTCAATATGTGTGGCTGACGTCAGCAGTTTACGTCTGACTAATAGTTGTCAACGCCAACAATGTGCTGACAATTTTTCTCCGTGGAGTAGTAGTTAAAATGACCTATACCACAACTCCAGAGTAACACATTTGTTGGAATGCCACAGAATGCTGACGTCAGCACGTTGCGGTGGTGTGGCCAATGTGACACTATTGATAGTTGACGTCAGGAGAATGCAGCAATTTGTCCAACTTGCCATCACACACAAATAACAGCGAGTGTTATGATGACTTTAGCACGTTAAGGAAAAGGAAGGTAAGTTCTTATATAAAGGAGAGAACACGGCAAGAGGAAAAGACAACAACCAGACATATGCAAACCGGAGGAGCTACTCCGAGGCAGTGATTGAGGGGGCAAGGAGAAAAGAGAGAGTGTTTATGGGCGATTCTATTCTGAGAAAAACAGACAAGACTATATGCGAAGGGAAGGACGTTGTTGTATGTCTACCGGGGGCTAGGATAGAGGATGTGACCGAAAGGGTAGAGAAGGTATTGGGGCATGGCAAGGGAGGGTCTATACTAGTACACGTAGGGACAAACAATGCAGACAAGGAGGGAACAACTGGGATAGTTCAAAAGTACAGACATCTAGTGAGGAAGCTAAAGAAGACAAGAGTGGAACAAGTTGTTCTCTCAGGAATTTTGCCAGGAATGGGAGGACGGGGGGGGGCAACATACAGAAACTGTAAGAGGATGGCGATCAACGCATTAGTTGAGCAGATGTGTGAGGAAGAGGGCGTGGGATTCATATATTTATGGGGGTACTTTGTTGGGAGAGAAGATATGTACATGAGAGATGGCCTCCATCTAAGTGGAAAGGGGGCAGCAGTATTCTCAGAGAATCTGCTGCGATCTGTTGACAGTGGGACAGGTTGCATCTATTTAAACTAAATTCGCATGGGGACTCGCAGAGAAGCCTGAAACTGGAGGCATAGATAAAGACAGCAAAATAATTCAGCTAAGAACAGTCTGGAAAACGGTTCTGAAGCTGGATATAAATGTGTTTGTTTAAATGCAAGGAGTATAGTAAACAAAAGAAATGAACTAAACAGTCTGATAGAAGATATTGACCCTCACATAATAGGTATAACCGAATCATGGGCAACCACCGATATATCAGATGCCGAATTGGGACTGACAGGATATGTAATGTTTAGGAAACATAGAATTGGAAGAAGGGGGGGGGGTGGAGTTATTTTATATATTACAGAATCTATCCAGGCTTATGAAATAAAATTAGACAGAGAAGTAGATTGCGAAGAAGCTGTTTGGTGTAACATAGTTACAGGAAACTCAACGTTAACGGTTGGATTAGTTTATCGAAGTCCAAATATAAGCATAGAAGAGAATGGAAAAAAAACGCTATAAGGGAAGTGAGCAAACGGGACTGTGTTATTATGGGGGATTTTAACCATGGGCATATAAAATGGAAATCTCTACAGAGTATGGGTAGTGAGGACCACAAGTGTTTTGTTTTAGTACAAAATAGTTTACTTTCTCAACATGTGTAGAACCAACCAGGGGAGAGAATGTGTTAGACATAGTTTTGTCCTCACAGAATGAATTAGTTGACAATGTCAGGATATGTGAGCCACTGGGGAATAGTGATCACAACCATATACATTTTACCATCAAAGTAAAATCAGAAAGGAATAGTAAAAAGCAGTACAGGAGAAATTTCCACAAAGGAAAATATAAGGACATAAGGAAATATTTAGCAGAGATAGACTGGAATAACACACTGAAGAATAAGACAGCAACAGAATGCTCGAATATCTCAAAGAGTGAAATTGAATGCATCATCGTCAAATTTGTTGCCTTAAAAAAACACGGGAAACGGTCCAAAAAGAAACACTTATCGAAAAAAGCCATTGGAAAAATTTAGTATAAACAAACGATGTGGAAGTCATATAGACGTACTGGAAATGACGAAGACTACAACATTTATAAAGAAGCTGAAATTAGAAATTCAAAGAGAAACTATGAACATAAATTAGCTTGTAATATAAAACATGACAGCAAGAGTTTTTATGCGTATGTTCGAAGCAAACAGAAAGTTCAGGATAAGATGGGTCCTCTAGAAGATAGTGCTGGAAATATAATATCAGAAGGATTCTTAATAGCAGAAGACCTGAATGAGTATTTAGTTCAGAGTTTACCAGAGAAGACATTAGTTCACTGCCAGTACCAGAGCTAAGTTTAAAATCAGACTATTTAAGACAGTTAATTGTAACACCAGAAATGGTAGCTAAGAAAATTAGGGCTATGAAGGATAATAAATCAACTGGAGTGGATGGTATTCCACCCAAACCACTATTGGAAATTGTAGAACAAATTAGCATACCGCTTGCAACAGTTTTCAACTTGGCATTAGAAGAGGAAGTGGTACCTTTAGAATGGAAAGAAGCAAACATTATACCGTTATTTAAAAAAGGTTCGAGAAACAAGTCAAATAATTATAGACCAGTTAGTTTAACATCGGTGATTTGTAAATTATTAGAAAGACTAATTAAATATCACATGGTGGATTTTCTTGTTAAACATAACTTGATAAACCCATCTCAACATGGGTTTCTAATAGCGAGGTCATGCTTAACAAATATGTTATGTTTTTTGGAAGATATTACTAAGTGAGTAGATGATGGATCACCAGTAGATATCATCTACTTAGATTTTCAAAAAGCTTTCGACAAAGTGCCATATCAAAGATCACTGCTTAAACTATAGGCCCATGGCATAGGAAATGGTATAATTAACTGGATGGAAAAATGGCTGATTGACAGAAGACAACGGGTAGTTGTTGATGGTGAGGCTTCAAACTGGAAATCAGTTTTGAGTGGGGTTCCACAGGGATCAGTACTGGGACCAATATTATTCTTAATATATATAAACGATTTGGACGATGATAGCAAGGTGTTGAAATTTGCAGATGATACAAAAGTGTTTAGAAGGATTAAAAGTGATGGAAATAGATAGCATTTACAAGATGATCTTGACAGGTTGATCAAATGGTCTGAAAAGTGGCAAATGTTGTTCAATTTTGGGAAATGTAAATGCTTTCACACAGGACATGGGAACGAATATGTAGAATATACAAAGGGGGGAACTGTACTAAGTACTACTGTAAAAGAAAAAGATTTAGGGCTGACAATTAGTGCTGACATGAAGGTTTCAGAGCAGTGTGGAATTGCAGCTTCAAAAGGAAATCAAATCCTTGGATTGATTAGGCGAAATGTAGCATATAAAGAAAAAGAACTAATAATATCGCTGTACAAAACAATAGTTAGGCCTCATTTATAATATTGTATACAAGCGTGGAGGCCATACCGCAAGAAGGACATAGATATGCTAGAAAGAGTACAGAGGAGAGCGACTAAAATGATACCAAAACTGAGGGATCTTAGTTATGAAAAACGCCTAAAAGAAGGTGGTTTAACAACACTAGAGACCATAAGAATGAGAGGAGATCAGATAGAAGTGTTTAACATATTGAATGGTTATGAAAATATTGATAGAAATATGTTTTTTTCAGTTAAGAAAGATAGAAAGACTAGAGGACATGAAATTACATTACTAAAGGAGCAGTGTAGATTAGATGTAAGAAAGTTCTCATTTTCACAAAGGACTGTGAATGAATGGAACATATTATCTGATGATTGTGTGTGTGCTAGTAGTGTGAATATATTTAAAAATAAAATCGACACATACCTCAGAAGGGCTGGATATATGTAGATAAAAGGGTTGGACTCTCGATAAGCCAAAGGGCTTCCTTGTCCACCTGCCATCTAGAGTTAATTCTCTGGATGGCAATCTTGTTAAATCTTGTTAAATGCTAACCAGCGTGTGCTGTTGGTTACGTCTGTCTCAGATGGTGCTTATGTGGTGCAGTATTCATTCCTTCTGTGTGTTTAAGGCGCATTACACTTCACTCCCGGGTATACCTGTTCATTCGAACACCATCTCTACGTCATCGGGAACCATTCATCCACGCCGGAATTATTGCGATAATACTTGCCGTTGTCATGAGTATTACCACACAACTGGTCCTATATCACCCGTAGAAGTTAGTGTAATTAACAATGCGTGTTTACCTCAGCAGCTGATGCCAGTTCATTGTGACGTCACGGTTAATTTGTGAATATCGCCACATAGACATAACACAGTGATAAATTTTGAGGGATTGATCTATTTATCAGAATGACCGCGGATGTGTGTGACACATCGTCAAGTTTTAATATCGACATTAGACGTCGCCACGTTAAAAATGTCTGACCAATTTGTTCCCGGCTATTATAAAAATCGGGATAAAGCAAACATTGCGTTTTCGGTATTCACTCAACTTCCGATGATTACAACGAAATTGCATTTCTGGAAATTTAACAAACCATGCATTGTAACAAACGTTACATCGGTGCAAGCCCTTCACTCGCGCACGAATGTGTGTGGGCACCTAGCATTTCTTACATCAAATACATTCTCATTTAATTAAACGTTGGATCTAATTTTACACAAATATTTCAGGTACCCTTTATTTTATTTTTCTATATCCGAATGAAAGTACTGTCAATTACGCATTTATAAACACGCACTCGTACGCACGCACGCATGAACGAGCGCGCACGCACGCACACACACACACACACACACACACTCTCTCTCTCTCTCTCTCTCTCTCTCTCTCCCTCCCTCCCTCCCTCCCTCCCCTCCCTCCCTCCCAGAAGGCGGACATTTCGGGGAACAAAAATAGAAAGTACTTGCACAGTTCAGATAGCCGTATGGATTAGGGTCTGACTGTATTCGAGGTTTCACGTCGCATTCCGTGTTAACAGTAATTGTTTTAACCGCATTTTGACTCTGTATGCTGCAAATCGTTGTTTAGATGCGTGAACAGCGCCTTTTTGGTACGACAATTGTACGTAATTATATTTTACAAATCTAGCCTTTACTGCAAAAATTCACAAATGTATTAATGTAATACACAACATTTCGGTGTATGCCGCTAAAGATAAGATGTCAAACCACAGATGTAATATATAAATGTAATATACAAATGTGCACGTTTGCACAATATGAAGTTATCGGCCGCCGTCTCGAAACTTGGACAATTTCGTTTACCCTACGTTGCCTGTGTCTTTCGGAAGACACAATATAAGTCGTTGGTCCCGTCTATCTGATTATCCCCCGCATGGAATTGGAAAAAACCCGTCGTGGACTCTCTGAGCTGATACCTCATGCTCTAAGCTTCCAACGGCGTTAATGTCCGAAAATTTACCCTGCCAATTATTAGTAGAATACTAACAAGAATCAGACATATAATTATTCCTACTTCGTCTTCGCGAGGAGATGCGTTGTTTGCTACACGTGTAGCACTAGAAATATTCCTCTTGTTGCTCCACGTTCGTTTCAGTATCACCGTATTTGTTCCCACACCGGTGATACGGCCATGGTGATCAGTCAAAGTCGACAAGCAATCTTTGACCTACGCTTCCTCAATCAACGTTCCGCTGATCAAAGGGAATGCAAAACGATACTCATTGGATAACTGTCTCGTACTTAACCAGTTGGATGTTTCGTTTAATTAATTGCCCCGAATATATCTTGTTTTATTAATTTAAAAGTACACCTGAATTATAAAAATGTGTTATACTACATGTTTTGGTATTTGACGCTGTAGTATATTTACTGTCACAATACAATAAACGAGAATTGAACAGCCCAATCTATCAAAAAACAAAAAGTCATTTAAACTTGACGACTGATTGCATGCCGACCAATGCCATAATGCAATGTCGTAAACCGGTATATTTTCATTTTCACAAGAGTGCGATAGTAACACTTTCTGGGTTTATAGTAGGTTTCAATCAAATGAAGTGCTGCAAATACTAATAGATTCAGTGATGCGACCCTTTTTAAACAGTCATTCCTTTAGCCAATGAATATCGCCGTAAATTCCATTGAAGTACACTGCCGTTTCACTGCGCCGCCGATAGTGTCACGGTAGAATCAGTCTTAGACATACAAGACAGCGCGGGATGATTACTTGGTGTTGTATAATATAAACGAAGAGAGAAGATTAATGAAGCGTGCGGGATCTCATTGCCGCACGATATTGGGAAATATAGACGGGGGTCACATCCTGTCACGTGATATGTCAGGTCAGTCGGTGCATGTATAGATTATTCACGCGGACACGAACAGTTTTAAAAAGTATTAGCTTGCGAGTTATTTTACATAGTACTTAAATACACAGAAAGCTTAAAGCATTCTAATGAAGATACGCCAACTAAGTGATAACCTATCTTCTGGGATGAAAGGTCTCGGTGACGAAAGAGGTATTTTGAAAATTATATTATTGATTTAAGGACGTTGCCAAAACATGTCACAGAAAACGATGTTTTTTTATTATAAATAAACGGGAAATAAACCGTAAATACTTCCTTGTTGTCGCTGCTAATGCAGTCAATGAGTAACGATTGGTTTACGCGAAGTGTCAGTACGTCTCGAGCCATCACCGCATCACGTCCAAGGTAGGGTTAAACCGTAGCAATGCATGCCGGGAGTGATGTCGGTTGAAACCTGGTAACGTGGTCCATTTGGCGTTAGTCCCGATCGCATTGCTGTAGCGCGGCACGACATGCGTCGCGTGCGCACGTGGCGTCGACACGCGATATGTCATGAGCGTGTGCGTGCGTGCGTGCGACGACATGACGTCAAGTTCCCTGGGGAGATGTCTCGTGCTGCCGCGAGCGGGCGATCCCGACACGTGCCGTCAGCTGCCGACCTTTTCTCGGATGTCATGGTTCATTTGCTCGCTACCACACGGCGCGGTATGGTCCCGTAGGCCCACACAGTCGTCAAGGTAGGTGAAGCGAACAGGATGTATCGCCGTCGAGGGAGAGGGCGGCAATGTTGGGCCGAGGGTATAAATAGTAGGCCTCCGTATAAATAGCACGACCGACGTATGCGCTCGCTGCAAATAACACTGATAAT
The DNA here is from genome assembly GCA_020002185.1 of Paraescarpia echinospica. Taxonomy (NCBI): domain Eukaryota; kingdom Metazoa; phylum Annelida; class Polychaeta; order Sabellida; family Siboglinidae; genus Paraescarpia; species Paraescarpia echinospica. The sequence goes on from CM034544.1 coordinate 32,752,927, forward strand.
AGTTGCAGGGAATGGTTCAGTCAGCCGCTCTTACAGCCTAAATCTTGTGAAAATTTACACTCTGAGAAAATCCGATGTTGCGACAGCAAAGACGCAGCAGCGACACCAGCAGCAGCAGCAGCAGCAGCAGCAGCAGCAGCAGCAACAACAACAACAACAACAACAACAACAACAACAACAACAACAGCAACAACAACACAACTACTAATAACGATTAAGCACATTGCCGTACACATTATATCGGACGTTTGAATATGTTTTTCTCACGAAACCTATCGTATGAGCGCCATAAATCAGGATCGTGTGCACTACAATCAGAGCGCATATATTCCCAGCCTCCCAGTGCAATTATGTCCGTCAGATATTTTTTCTGAACGCCTTTCCGTCGTATGCCTCAGATTCTGTCTTCTGTACCGGGGAATATTGCCGATACATCAACAGCCGTGTCTATTTAAATCGCGCCTTCCCAGATACGACGTTTTATGACCATGGGCTGACAGAGGTGACCGTGATAGTAATGGTCCGTCTTAAACTAATATTATAATAATATATACTATTAATATAACTAATGCGTGTGTGTGTGTGTGTGTGTTTCTGGTGATGTGTATGTGTGTGTGTGTGTGTGTGTGTGTGTGTGTGTGTGTGTGTGTGTGTGTGTGTGTGTGTGTGTCTGTGTGTGTGTGTGTGCATGCGTGCGTGCCTGTGTGCGTGTGTGTGGTGTGTGTGTGTGTAGGTGCATGTGGTGTGTGTGTGTGTGGTGTGTGTGTATGTTTGGTATGTGGGTGTGTGTGTTATTGATGATATTGGTATTGTTATTATTGATATTGATATTGTTGTTGAAGTTAGTAGTTATTAGTTATTGGTGTATTATTATTGAGATTATTATTGATGATATTATTATTATTATTGTGTGGTATTATTATTATTATTATTGTGTGTGTGTGTGTGTGTTTGTGGTGTCTGTATATGTGCGTGTGCGTGCGTGCGTGTGCGTGTGTGCTTGTGTGCGTGTATGCGTGAATGCGTGTGTGCGTGTGTGCGTGTGCGTGTGCGTGTGCGTGTGCGTGTGTGTGTTGTTGATTTCGTGTGTATGTGTG
>CM034544.1:32755023-32762523 GCA_020002185.1 Paraescarpia echinospica
GGTTGTGTGTGTGTGTGTGTGTGTGTGTGTGTGTGTGTGTGTGTGTGTGTGTGTGTGTGTGTGTGTGTGTGTGTGTGTGTGTGTGTGTGTGTGTGTGTGTGTGTGTGTGTGTGTGTGTGTGTGTGTGTGTGTGTGTGTGTGTGTATTAGTTATGCTTAAGTTGTAGCATGATAAAAGTAACAAATAATAGCGCTTCCGTGAATATACTTTTGTGTCAACAAACAAAAGTTATTTTAGTCATTGTTCGGTTCACGCATTGCGTTCACAACCAGATCAAGCGACTTCTTCACGTGGACTACTCATATGACTTGATCACGTGACAGGAATCCTGGTTCATTCTGCCATGTTACTGAAGTAGTATACACGTAGGTCTACATGTCGTCATTAGGCGAATCGTTGTCGTTTATGAGGTAGTTGTATAACGTGTCGTAAAACAGCAACACTCTGTACCGCCTTAGACATTGCCACACTCTGTACAATTCGCAGGTGGCTTCATATTGAAAATGTGGCTCTACTGAAAGATACGCAGAAGTAACTATTCCATTTGCGCACAACAACACGCACGGTTACTGTGAGTGTCAACATTAAGGTTAGAGTTACATAGTCACATGAATGTCCGTGAATATGAGCAGTTATTTAAAATAAATGATCATGTTTCTCGGCCGGCAAGAAATGCCTTCCTACGTAAATATAGAACAAATTTGTCAAGAGCTAGTCTTTCGCGCACCCTACGAACCTGTGGAAGCAATGGGTTCTTGAATCAAAACTTGCGTTAAACACACAGTTCTTATATAACACGACTCTAGTATCACTGTAGCTGTACAGACGTAACATTTGGGTATCTGGCAGCACGGAAGAACTTCCATGTTGGGCCTGCAAACAGCCTTGTACAATGAACGACGCACAACGCAGCTAGTGCAATACTGGCCCAATAATTACTGTCCATGTTCGACCAGGTGCTACCGACGCTAATAGAGATACCGCTGCCCTGAGTGCAGTGGAATTCGTTGAACTAAGTGCTACGAATACAGAACACGTAAAGAACGTCACAGAACAAACATGTATGATGCAACGTTCACAAAACAATGTACTATAATATATTTGTTTGCGTTTAATAGGCCCAAAGCAGTGATGGCAATGTGAAAGTTTCACCCAAAACAGTGTTGGCAATGTGAAAGTTTCACCCAAAACAGTGTTGGAAATGTGAAAGTTTCACCCAAAACTGTGTTGGAAATGTGAAAGTTTCGCCCAAAACAGTGATGGTAATGTGGAAGTTTCGCCAAAAACAGTGTTGGCAATATGAACGTTTCGCCCAAAACAGTTATGGTAATGTGAAAGTTTCACCCAAAACAGTGATGGTAATATGAAAGTTTCACCCAATACAGTGATGACAATGTGAACGTTTCGCCCAAAACAGTGATGACAATGTAAATGTTTCGCCCAAACCAGTGATGGTAATTTGAACGTTTTGCCCAAAACAGTGATGGCAGTGTGACAATTTCGTCAAAAACAGTGATCGCAATGTTAAAGTTTCGCCCAAAACAGTGTTGTCAATATGAACATTTTGCTTAAAACACTGATAGTAATGTGAAACTTCGCCAAAAACAGTGTTGGCAATGTGAACGTTTCGCCCAAAACAGTGATGGTAATGTTAACGTTTCGCTCAAAACAGTGATGGTAATGTAAAAATTTCGCCCCAAAACAGTGTTGGCAATGTGAAAGTTTCGCCTATAACAGTGTTGGCAATGTGAAACTTTCGCCCAAAACAGTGGTGGTAATGTGGAAGTTTCGCCAAAACCAGTGTTGGCAATGTGAAAGTTTCGCCCAAATCAGTGATGGCAATGTGAAAGTTTCACCCAATACACTGTTGGCAATGTGAAAGTTTCGCCAAAAACAGTGATCGCAATGTTAAAGTTTCGCCCAAAACAGTGTTGGCAATATGAACGTTTCGCCCAAAACAGTGATGGCAATGTGAAAGTTTAGCCCAAAACAGTGTTGGCAATGTGAAAGTTTAGCCCAAAACAGTGTTGGCAATATGAACGTTTCGCCCAAAACAGTGATGACAATGCGAAAGTTTTACCCAATATAGTGATGGCAATGTTAACGTTTCGCCCAAAACAGTGATGGTAATGTGAAAGTTTCGCCCAAAACAGTGTTGGCAATGTGAAAGTTGTGCCCAAAACAGAGATGGTAATGTTAACGTTTCGCCCAAAACAGTGATAATAATGTGAAAATTTCGCCCCAAAACAGTGTTGGCAATGTTCAATTTTCGCCCATAACAGTGTTGGCAATGTGAAAGTTTCGCCCAAAACAGTTATGGTAATGTGAAAGATTCGCCCAAAACAGTGCTGGTAATGTGAAAGTTTCACCCAATACAGTGATGGCAATGTGAACGTTTCGCCCAAAACAGTGATGACAATGTAAATGTTTCGCCCAAAACAGTGAAGGTAATTTGAACGTTTTGCCCAAAACAGTGATGGCAGTGTGACAATTTCGTCAAAAACAGTGATCGCAATGTTAAAGTTTCGCCCAAAACAGTGTTGGCAATATGAACGTTTCGCCCAAAACAGTGATGGCAATGTGAAAGTTTAGCCCAAAACAGTGTTGGCAATGTGAAAGTTTAGCCCAAAACAGTGTTGGCAATATGAACGTTTCGCCCAAAACAGTGATGACAATGCGAAAGTTTTACACAATATAGTGATGGCAATGTTAACGTTTCGCCCAAAACAGTGATGACTATGTCAATGTTTCGCCCAAAACAGTGATGGTAATGTGAAAGTTTCGCCCAAAACAGTGTTGGCAATGTGAAAGTTGTGCCCAAAACAGAGATGGTAATGTTAACGTTTCGCCCAAAACATTGATAATAATGTGAAAATTTCGCCCCAAAACAGTGTTGGCAATGTTCAATTTTCGCCCATAATAGTGTTGGCAATGTGAAAGTTTCGCCCAAAACAGTTATGGTAATGTGAAAGATTCGCCCAAAACAGTGCTGGTAATGTGAAAGTTTCACCCAATACAGTGATGGCAATGTGAACGTTTCGCCCAAAACAGTGATGACAATGTAAATGTTTCGCCCAAAACAGTGAAGGTAATTTGAACGTTTTGCCCAAAACAGTGATGGCAGTGTGACAATTTCGTCAAAAACGGTGATCGCAATGTTAAAGTTTCGCCCAAAACAGTGTTGTTAATATGAACATTTTGCTTAAAACACTGATAATAATGTGAAACTTCGCCAAAAACAGTGTTGGCAATGTGAATGTTTCGCCCAAAACAGTGATGGTAATGTGAAAGTTTCGCCCCAAAATAGTGCTGGTAATGTGAAAGTTTCACCCAATACAGTGATGGCAATGTGAACGTTTCGCCCAAAACAGTGATGACAATGTAAATGTTTCGCCCAAAACAGTGAAGGTAATTTGAACGTTTTGCTCAAAACAGTGATGGCAGTGTGACAATTTCGTCAAAAACGGTGATCGCAATGTTAAAGTTTCGCCCAAAACAGTGTTGTCAATACGAACATTTTGCTTAAAACACTGATAGTAATGTGAAACTTCGCCAAAAACAGTGTTGGCAATGTGAATGTTTCGCCCAAAACAGTGATGGTAATGTGAAAGTTTCGCCCCAAAACAGTGTTGGCAACGTGAAAGTTTCGCCTATAACAGTGTTGGCAATGTGAAAGTTTCGCCCAAAACAGTGTTGGTAACGTGGAGGTTTCGCCAAAACCAGTGTTGGCAATGTGAAAGTTTCGCCCAAATCAGTGATGGCAATGTGAAAGTTTCACCCAATACACTGTTGGCAATGTGAAAGTTTCGCCAAAAACAGTGATCGCAATGTTAAAGTTTCGCCCAAAACAGTCTTGGCAATATGAACATTTTGCTTAAATCAGTTATAATGATGTGAACGTTTCGCCCAAAACAGTGATGGCAATGTGAAAATTTCCCCCAAAACAGTGTTGGCAATGTGAAAGTTTAGCCCAAAACAGTGTTGGCAATATGAACGTTTCGCCCAAAACAGTGATGGCAATGCGAAAGTTTCGCCCCAAAACAGTGTTGGCAACGTGAAAGTTTCGCCTATAACAGTGTTGGCAATGTGAAAGTTTCGCCCAAAACAATGTTGGCAATGTAAAATTTTCGCCCATAACAGTGTTGGCAATGTGAAAGTTTCGCCCAAAACAGTGATGGTAATGTGGAAGTTTCGCCAAAAACAGTGTTGGCAATGTGAAAGTTTCCCCCAAAACAGTGATGGCAATGTGAAAGTTTCGCCCAAAACAGTGATGGCAATGTGAACGTTTCGCCCAAAACAGTGTTGGCAATGTGAACGTTTCGCCCAAAACAGTGTTGGCAATGTGAAAGTTTCGCCCAAAACAGTGATGGCAATGTGAACGTTTCGCCCAAAACAGTGTTGGCAATGTGAAAATTTCGCCTCCAAAAGTCGTATCTTATAATTAGAACGCCAGAATTACTTGACTCATACTACCTTGGAATACATCAAAAGTAGCAACCTTTAAAACAGTTTTGCTATTGATCGTCTTTAACCGTCGAGATTGCCGGAAATCGGAAAGCAAATACCAAAGACCAGCCAATATCAACATCATCCTGAATTTAGTGACAAATAGGCGAACAACAAGAATATTATGTTCTACCAGCTTACACCCGCCAATGGAACCATGCACAAAGGGCATCACGAAGATGTATTGGTGAAAAATAATAAGTGTATTTTTTTTGCAAATTGACTTTTGATACAAAACTGTAGACGACGACATAGCTCTTGTTCTCGAGCAACTTCTAAAAACAGGTAAGTTGTTATACAGCGCAACATTCAGTCCTGAGGACTGCTTAAAGCGCTTTACACTTTACTCCCTGGCAGACCTGTTCAATCGAACAACAGCTCGACTTCTCTTGGAAGCATTCAGCCGTGCTGCAATTAATGCGCGAAGACTATTTGTACACAAATATCCACCAGTGTCTATAGCCAGGTACTCATTCATAGATCGGAGTGAACTGACGCAATGTAGAGAAAACGAACTTGCCCAAGGTTCGACACCACCGCCCAGGATTCGAACCCGGGTTCTCTCAGTCGAGAGTCCGAAGCTCTTACCGCTGCGCTAATGCGCTCCACTAAAATGATATTTTAAGTGTAAGTTACATAAAATGCTCTGTATATATACCTATCATACCTATAAAAATACGAAACAGAAGCAGTTGGTTTGGTTTCGTACAAAAAATATTTTTTTCAATTACGAGTTTCATCAGAACACTATCGAATCCAGTCGTCAGTTATCATTTTTAATTTAGACCCGTTCACAGTGGCACCCTCTGGATCGATACTAAGCCTATTGGTTTCCATTTTTCTCCAATCAGTGGTAAAACAAATAACTACTTTTATGTTCTTTAAGTCATCGCCAATTGGTAGATCACAGGCCAGTGATCCAAAGACGCGAGTTAATATAAAAAGAGTTGAGTGGACATCGGAGCCAGGGCAGAGATACATTTATAGCACGTCCACGTTAGTGTATTAATGCATAGATACTGTATAAGTTTTACATAAAACAATTCAAAGCATGCATTATTCTGCCCTCACGGAGCCCCCCCCCCCTTCACAACGCCAGACGGCGCGTCCGGTTGACGTTTACCACTAGACTGGGACTGAATTGTAGATTTCTAGTCGACGTGTCTAATGAACCCAGGCGGTTCCTTGGGGACACTTCTGGGTTCCTCCTGCCGGGGCGTTGGTACTCAGGTTGCTGCCGTGCGCCATGGAAACACCGCGACGAGACCTGGGGCAGAATCTCCACGCGAGACACGTATACCAATGCAATCGATACGCCGGTGCAAAGACGCCCCTCTCACCGCTGGGCCGGATCACAAACGCTATTTTCTTACCAGGAGACACGCCTAAACACAGACACGACCCTGGACGACCCCCGTGGATGACCCGCGATATTGCAATGTTTATTCGATTTCTTTCCAGTTACGGCTGGAATTTACACTTTATCCGAGAGAAATTGCCTTATCCCGGACATCGAATCCTTCTAGAAAGTCGCAGAGACGTCGCCAAAAGGAAGTCTGGCGAATCTGCTGCACGACGAATTAACCTTAATTTAATTTACGACCATGCTGCAGTAACTCCATCAGTGTCATTTAGCTGTTGTTAACTACAAACATCTATCGTATTTCGTCTGACATATACAAGATGTTAAATTATCTCCTAACCGACCTTAATTGATCAGATATTGATTTAGTCAGTCGAATCGTTAGTTACTTTTTCATAGGCATCAATTTAGTATTGAATTTGACATACCTCGTTGCCGAGCACTGTATTCGCTAATACAGTCACTTATTTGGGTGAACTAACTTGTATTAGTCATTGCCAAGTTAACCCAATCAGCCACTTAAGTTGATATAATTTCTATCACTAACTTTCCGAATAATCCAGGCACTTACAGATGAGCCACGCTATTTCAATTATGCATCCAATATTAAACGTTCACTACTATTGTGGTGCATTTATTGAACATTATCCCCTGATTACTAACATAATTTATGGTGAAAACTCCCTCCGCGATGTATTTAAGCCATCGCAACTGAGGTTCGGTGATAATAACATTAGAACGTGTGAATACTTTTACTAATATGCGCTGTTTGTTAAAGGGAAACAAACGGCATGTGTGTGGGCCTAAGTATACAGGATAATAAAAACTAACCCATTAGAAACTAAAAGAATATTATGCCAACAGTTTACTAGAATAGACTTGTTGAAGACACATATTGCATGGACAGCGCCGTTGTGATAGCAAGCCTAACGTCACCAATGCCTATTCTTTCCAATTCGCCAGTCACCAAACTGAGACTATTAGTCTAATTTGAGACGCCGAATTCGTTTTAACGCTGTAACTATTAAAAATGTTACGTCCGCATGGTGCACTCTATGGCATTATAACAGTTGCTACAAGTGTAACTCTGAATTGAAGGAAATAAGAGAAACCGACATATGAGCTGGCATATTTATATATATGACGATGAGACAGGGGTATTTGATGCGTCACCGCGAGACACGTACACATGGTCAAAGACGCTCCAGGCGCATATTGGGGAAGCTTCGTGGGCGCGTTTCAATGTGTCAGTGGCTGGGAACTGTAAGATTTCACTAAACTTTCCCATTTTGAATTCTGCATAAACCCCTTTTACGTGTATAGGCACACACAGTTGCATTTAGTTTCTCTTTACGTAAAGGAGTGATTATGTTTAAATCATCACTTTCATTGTATTTTCACAGTTATTTGTTAGCAAAAGTGGCACGTGTCTTAATAAACATCATCAAGACTTGCTAAAACAAATGTGACTTTCAGGCGGACACCACGCACAAAATATTTGAAGTGGTGTTCACAATATTGAGGTCAATGAACTACACCATGTTAGCTAACTGAAGACAAAAGAAATGTGACAGTTTGACAAAATAGTTACTTGTTCGGTTTGGTTTGTCCAGTTAGCTTGACAAACGTTT
>CM034544.1:32765023-32785023 GCA_020002185.1 Paraescarpia echinospica
TAACATGTACACATGGACTGTCATGTCAGTATTCACATTTACACATGCCTTAACATGAACTTTCATGTCTGTTTTCACGTTTACACAGGGCATAACACGAACTGTCATGTCAGTATTCATATTTATACATGCCATAACATGAACTGTCATATCTGTATTCACGTTTACACATGCCATAACATTACCTGTCATGTCAGTATTCACATTTACTCAAGTAACAACAAGAACTCTCATGTCTGTATTCACACTTGCATAGGCCATGGCAGGACGTGTCTTGTCGGTATTCATATGTATACATACTGTAACAGGCACTGTCATATCTGTGTTCACACTTACACATGCCATAACATATCAGAGTACACGACAGCCGTGACCGCAATTAGTTGCAGAATATCATGTCACAACTCATTCTATACATGATTATCTCACTACACGCTGTTTCCTTGGTGCGAGTACTTTACATATGGCTCTCCTGGGTGGGGGGTAATCGTCGTTGTGGCCATGCCATATGACTACCTACACACTAAGCACTCTCAAGCGTCTAATTCAAGATGTGAGCCCCTAAAATCGACCCAAGCATCTTCTGGCGAGATACGTTAAACACTGTTACCAAAACGAAAGGTTGTTGGTACTTCATTCACACAAAAATACAATCGTAGATATATTGACGTGGACCCACCCGTAGAAACACTCGTTCATTCCACGACCTCGCGCCTGCATTCTATATATATATAAACACACTTCTTGTAAACATGAACGTCACACACATTTGCTCGGGTAAACGCGTGCGCTGAAATGCACGCGGACATGCATCCATTCAATCACAACACCTTCGGTTCTTTGCGGCCACACATCGATTTCCATCGGTTAACTAAACGACTGCTTTTGGCGATTAAATAAAATGCATATTTGTGTTTAGAGATCGTCTAAAATATAGATTAATCAATCGGCACCTTTAAAGGTGATACATTATGTTTACCCCGGACGATTCACCGATACATCAAATTTCCATTTAATCAATTTCTGACGGCAAATACTTCTGCAACGACGATGAAAATATGCAGTTGTTTTTATTTTGATATCGAACAATGTTAATAATTGGCACATTTTAATAATGAAAAACTGAAACTAATTACACGTGACTAGTTAACTATTTCAACTCCGATATAACGCTCTGAGAAGTTGAACCCTGCGAACTGAATGTTTTGTCCAGCGCGGGAAAACAAATGCGGTGGTAATTCCCATTTTGTGTGCTATTATATATTAGCTAATAATCATCCGTTTCCTTGTTGAAAACTTGCCACATGTTTGACGATGTTACACATATATGGGGCGCTGGACTGTCGTTCGGTGGAACCGGGTTTTGAACCCTGTTGCCGCCGGGCGGTGGTTCGGTACTGGATCGGTCGCTTTATCGAAACTTGGGCAATTTCATTCACCCTATTTTGCCTGTGTATTTCGGAAGACACGCTAAAAGCCGTTGGTCCCTTCTACCTGGTATCTATGCCATGGGAAATAAAAGACCCCATACAGGGAAAAGGAAAAAATTGTCGTTGACTCACTGAGCTGAGATCTCAATCTATAAACTCGCAATGCCACATTATTCAAATTTGATTGTGAGCATTTATTGGAAGAAAAGGATATGGAAACTTGCAGTAGTATATATACATATATATATATATGCATATTATATATATATATATATATATATATATTGTGATCCAGTCAATAATAATAATAACAATAACTAAATAAATACCGTCTGATACTCAGACAAGCCGAACTTACCTGTGTGCAAGACGGGGTCACAGGCCATGACTTTGTAAACACTGCATCATGGCGTCGGTCGGATTCGTTGATGACTATAAGTGTACACTATTACAGACCATGTTCTCCTGAGGCAGTGATCCCGGGGTAAGCGCCTATCCTCGTAGAGTTCCAAAGTTAGGGCTACAGAATAATCGTTTGGTACTATGAGTACCGTGAAGTGACCAGTGCCAATACCGCCACTAGACCTGTTGTAGATATTGGCGTTGTCCGTGTCGGTGGATACGTCTTGTCCTCACCTCGCAACAAGCGTTGTACCACTGCCTCCGCCCCTCGCCCGCGCTCTGGCCCGCGCTGTTGTCCCGTTGCTAATAAGGTTTGAACTGGCGGCAATAATCGTATATTGGCGGCGCTGCAGCTGTGCGGCTAATGAATCGCCCGGCGCACAACGAGGCTTCCAGGAAGGAAGAAACAGGCAAACTAGTCCCGACGTCTTCCCGAGCCTAACTCCCGTGCCGCTGCCAGGAAGGCCGCCTCCCGTCTGACGCATGGCGCGCTGCTGTCAATCAATCTCCTGTCAGTGTCTATATATGTGCGTCGGTACGTGTGTGAGAACGTGGTGACCGCGTGTGCAAGTGTAGAGGAGTGTGTGTGTGTGTGTGTGTGTGTGTGTGTGTGTGTGTGTGTGTGTGTGTGTGTGTGTGTGTGTTGCGTGTGAGTGTGTGTGAGTGTGTGTGTATATGTGTGTGCGTGTGCGTGTGTGTGTGTGTGTGTGTATGTGTGGGTGTGTGTCTGTGTTTGTGTGTGCGCGCGAGCGCACGCACGGTCGTGTGTTTGAGTGTGTATTACGTGTGTATATCTATGTTTGTTTGTGTGAGCATGCGTGCGTGCGTGCGTGTGAGTGCTTATGTCCATGTACGCGCGTGCGGGCGTGTTTTCTCCGAACCGTATGATAGCCATGTTTCTCTAACGTTGCAAGGCACCTATCTTCTATACATTCCAACCGAACTCGAGTGATATTTACCTTTCCTGTTACCAGTAGTGAGCCCCAACTAACTGCTCTAGTCGACGGCTATCGATGATGGTATTGGCGTCACACTGACACTGAGCCATTCCAACACAAACACAACACTTAACTCATATTTACAGAAGTTGTCTTGACGTAAATGCGTGGCGAATGAGCCGGGAAAATGTAAACTAGAAACGGCTAAGCCAAGGCAAGCTATATTCCGGAGCACCAAAGTATGTAATCGTATTACGACGCAGATACAACTTTTCTTAAATTAAGTTCGTGCATGCGCATATGTGTGTTATTAGCTATACATAGATATCACCGAAAGTACATTAAACAACCGATAGTAATGGTTGTTGGCCAAAAGGGTATTTTGTTCCACACAAAAGAGCATGCTTTTTTCGATAAAAGTTTGTAAATCTATGTTTTCCGACCTAGCGCCAACTACCGTTGACCGTAAAAACGTCGTTGAGAGATTCATCACTTTGGGACTACATTGCCTCTAAGGTGACGTAATGGCACCGCCTATATATTCTTGTTTGTGAGTTCTTTTCCATAGGGACTACCTGTCCTAGGTTCACAATATCACAATATATATATATATATACATATATATAATAGTAGTAGTAGCGCAGCAGTAAGAGCTCCGGACTCTCGATTGAGAGAAATCGGGTTTGATTCGTGTGCGGCGGTGCTGAACATTGGGCAAGTTCACTTACTCTACGTTACTTCAGTTCACTCAACTGTATGAATGAGTACCTGGCTATAGACAATGGTGAATATTTGTTTACGAATAGTTTTCGCGCATTAATTGCAGCGTGGCTGAATGTTTCCCAGAGAAATTGAGATGGTGTTCGATTGAACAGGTCTGCCAGGGAGTAAAGTGTAAAGCGCTTTGAGCAGTCCTGAGGACTGGATACTGCGCTATACAAGAACTTACCTTTAGTTTTACTTGATATATATATATATTTATATATATATATATACATACATAAATTATATATATATATGTATATATATATATATACATACATAAATGATATATATATATGTATATATATATATAATTATATATATATATATATATATATATATATATAAGCTAAGTGTACAGAATAATAAAAAGTGCCAGTCTTCAAAGGTGCCTTGAATGATTCACGGGACGTTTATGATGTGTTGGAAGTCGGCAGACCATTAATAGACGAAACACCTAGGATGAGACAGTCTCTTTAGACTGTGTAAAGCTACTAAATGATTTGCTAATGTGCCCAGTCGCCGGAGCCGTGCATTGCGCCTTGTATGCAGTGTGACCTCGGCCACTCAGGAAATACGTCTAATCTTATATCCGAACCGCATCGTCCACCTACTTCAATGTAACGAATTGAGTTTCGTCCGATCGTGACGCTCGAATTTTTAATGAGTTCTACATTGTAGCATAATCTGTAGCGATGGCGGCCGATGAACGCGCTAGATCGATACTACAAGGTCAGGATTTACAAAACTAGTACAACAGCTTTGCAATATCCTGGACGGATTAATCAACCGCGCTCCCTGGCGGATTTCTGACGACAATGACTTATGTCTAGACACAAACGTCACTGTACCGGCGGATTACCCGTGGGTATGGCTATGGATTTGTGCTACAACAGTAGCCTTCATGACGGAAAGCTCTGGGGTACCGTTGTGGATTTACGACAGTCTACGTGACGGGTCGCTCTGTGGTATTGTTGTAGATGTACCACAGTATACATGTCGCGTAGCTCTATTCCACCGTTACGAATTTACCAGTCCACATGGCTGGTCGTCCTGTTGTACCGTTATGGAATGCGAAAGTATACGTGACGGAACGCCCCGTGGTACTGTTATGGATTCACGACGACCTACGTGGCTGGTCGTACTGCTTCATCGTTATGGTTTGACGACAACTTATGTGACGGGTAATCATGTTGTACCATAATGGTACTACATGATGTGTCGCTTGTTTTTCCGTTATGGATTTACAATAACCTACATGATGTGTTGCTCTGGCGTACCGTTATGTATGTACAATACCCTACGTGACAATTTACCTCCTGGTTTTGTACAATCTAAGAGACGGCTCACCTTGGGGTACTGTTATGGATTTTCGATAACGTTAGCTTGCGTAGGGGAACGCTCTGCGGTATCGTTACAGATTAACTACAACCTATGTATCGTATCGCCCTGTAGTATCGTTACGGATTCACGACAACGTACCTGACGGATCCTCCTGTTGTACTACTTTGCTATGTTATTACGTACAACGGAACGGGTACGTTTAATACAATGAAAAGTACATGACTCGTACGAAAGTCTACACAACGAAATGCCCCGGTTCCGTTAAGGCCGGGAAACACTGTCACTTTTTGCCCGACCAGACCAGACCACACCAGACTCCCTCCGACTGCAATGTATCCACTACACCTACAAACACCGACTGCGCTATACTCTAAGTAGGCGTTATGTCATAATTACGGGGGGGGGAAGTCAGACGGACACCGCCTACAATCGACGTAGTGGAAAGTTTTCAAGTTTAGTTGATTAAGACGTCACACCGGCTTCCAATATAGCGCAGTCGGTATCAGTCGGTGTAGTGATTGCACTACAGTAGATGGAGTCTGGTGTGGTCTCGCGTGGTGTGGTCTGGTCTGGTCTGGCCTGATCGGGTCAGGCGAAAAGTGCCAATGTATTCCAGCCTTACAATGACGAGTGCGTGACTCGAACGAAAATCCATACAACAGTTCCGTGACGTGTACATTAGACGTATTGCTCTCTGGGAATTCTATATCATTATTGTACTTCCGAGTTCACGCCATGCGAATGAAGTGTCATCTATTGCGTAAGATACATTTTATGTGTATAACGTTTTAGTATGAAATAAAACATCTTTGAACATAGATATGTACATAATTTATGTGAGATATACACGAGTTACTTTAGTTACAATGTTGCTTACAATAGGTTGGCATATCAGTGTAGGAAGGGTCCATATATCAGTGTAGGAAGGGTCCACATACCAGTGTAGGAAGGGTCCACATAACAGTGTAGGAAGGGTCCACATATCAGTGTAGGAAGGGTCCACATACCAGTGTAGGAAGGGTCCACATAACAGTGTAGGAAGGGTCCACATATCAGTGTAGGAAGGGTCCACATATTAGTGTAGGAAGGGTCCACATATCAGTGTAGGAAGGGTCCACATATCAGTGTAGGAAGGGTCCACATACCAGTGTAGGAAGGGTCCACATAACAGTGTAGGAAGGGTCCACATATCAGTGTAGGAAGGGTCCACATATTAGTGTAGGAAGGGTCCACATATCAGTGTAGGAAGGGTGCATATATCAGTGTAGGAAGTGTCCACATATCAGTGTAGGAAGGGTCCACATATCAGTGTAGGAATGGTCCACATATCAGTGTAGGAAGGGTCCACATATCAGTGTAGGAAGGGTCCACATATCGAGAATATCCACTTATGTGTTTACAGCTATAACGGGTAGTTTTTCCAGTGTAACTTTCCCCGGCAACAACATGTATCATAACCATCTGGTTCACGAAGTATTCGCTATATGCGCCGTCGTACAAAAGACATTTTATAGTCATGCACAATTGTTCGCAACGTTCTCTGTGTGTTCTGTGATTACTCAAAGTTAATTAATCGTTGTCGTACGTATAAAGCCCGCCGCACACCGCCCGATTGTCTACGCTGCGACGGTCGAGATGCGTCGCAGCGTAGACAATTGGGCGGTGTGCGGCGGGCTTTAGATCCTACATATTAGGTTCTCCCTATGGTGCGGATTCTTCGTTAAACCAGCGCATATGTGTAACAAATTATGTCGTCTGTTTAAGGAATGCAGTGTCTGCCATGCTGTGTGCGACGGAACACTGCCAAGCTACGGGTGTAACAAGTAAGCCTACACGATGATGAAAACTCCTCGAGAATTGTCATACAAAACATGCGAGGACAGTTTCCGTAGCGAAATTTCTGTACGTCGTGAACCTGAAAGTAAATCAATGAACCGTCCCCTCCGCATTGGTTAGTTTACAGTTAGTTTTCCCATTGGTGGCCATGCTGGAACGCTTTGTCTGATTATAAGAAAACGTGACCTACACAAATGCTGTAACTTCTTACCTCGTGTTGTTATCACCTCTTTGACATGCCGATCGAATTTAATAAAATTTGACATTTCATGCTCTCGGAAAATGTCTGTATGTGTGACTCCCGTCAATATTTACGAATGGCTGCAATCTCCCTGCTCAAATGCACTCATGTCAGATGTTGCAATTTTTGTTTAAAAAATAATTTCTCAACAAATAGTCAGTTGGCCTACCATCTCGTATTAACGAAACAGGAAGTCCAACTGGGGCATGACCCCATCAACCCCTGTTCTCGGTGGCAACCATGTTAGTTGAATGGAAAACGTAGATTGTCAGTGCACAAACGGCACTGCATTGATCCGATTGCCGATATGTGACATATCACTCTGTTGTCAGGCGATTAATCAGCCTGACTCATGGAATAGTTGGGCACGCATCCCCTCTCGTCCCAGGAGCCACCATCAGGACTCGGGGAAGGCGGGCCCTTCAAATGAGTCCTTGGAGACGGCCGCCAGTCGTGGGAACGGTGCGGGAAGGCCATCCTATCGGTCCCCTGCACGTTCACCGAACACCGGAAGCTGTAATCTGCCAGTAGCAGGGCGCTCTGAGAGTAAACCCGGTCAGAGACTCGATGTCTTCGGACCGGCGGTCATTATTCATCTGTCGTTTTTTTAGATCCTGAATGGACTTAGTTAACCAATGTTCGCGATGAACACGCATGCACATTACACACATTGCACAAAAAAGTAACAATTAAACACGCACGCACGAACACACACCCACAGTATAGCTCAAGAAATATACAAACGCCCTCACGCATACACGTGTACACAAACACTTGCAATTGCGTTTATATGTCGGGATATTGTGATGCATTATCTTTTCTGTGCAGTGCTAGATTAATAGTTGTACGTTAATGTCTTCAAAACGTTTTCTCTACCACGTACTTTCAACCGTCAGTATTAGACTTACTGTCTCCTACCTCCATATCCGTGCTGCCTTAATCGTCGTCTTCTGGGCTTTGTCATTCTGATCTGCCGTGCCTTGTTGTCTACTGATCAAGACCATTCACTCCAGTTCGTCAACCCCGTTTCACTTGCTTGTGAGAATTTATGACAACTGCTGATACGAATCAATAGTGTTTGCTTTACGACAAAAGCGGCTCCTACGGGAAATCATCGACAGTATGCTTTGAAGACAGTTGTTTGTTTCTATCTGAACGCAACAACGCCGAATAGCGTGGTTATCGTATGTGTGTGAACGCAACAACGGCGAATAGCACGGTTATCGTATGTGTGTGAACGCAACAACGCCGAATAGCACGGTTATCGTATGTGTGTGAACGCAACAACGGCGAATAGCACGGTTATCGTATGTGTGTGAACGCAACAACGCCGAATAGCACGGTTATCGTATGTGTGTGAACGCAACAACGCCGAATAGCACGGTTATCGTATGTGTGTGAACGCAACAACGCCGAATAGCACGGTTATCGTATGTGTGTGAACGCAACAACGGCGAATAGCACGGTTATCGTATGTGTGTGAACGCAACAACGCCGAATAGCACGGTTATCGTATGTGTGTGAACGCAACAACGCCGAATAGCACGGTTATCGTATGTGTGTGAATGCAACAACGCTGAATAGCACGGTTATCGTATGTGTGTGAACAACAATAGCACGGTTATCGTAACGCAACAACGCCGAATAGCACGGTTATCGTATGTGTGTGAATGCAACAACGCTGAATAGCACGGTTATCGTATGTGTGTGAATGCAACAACGCAGATTAGCACGGTTATCGTATGTGTGTGAATGCCACAACGCCGAATAGCACGGTTATCGTATGTGTGTGAAAGCCGAATAGCACGGTTATCGCCGAATAGCACGGTTATCGTATGTATGTGAATACAACAACGCCGAATAGCACGGTTATCGTATGTGTGTGAATGCCACAACGCTGAATAGCACGGTTATCGTATGTGCGTGAATGCAACAACGCCGAATAGCACGATTGTCGTATGTGTGTGAACGCAACAACGCCAAATAGCACGGTTATCGTATGTGTGTCAATGCAACAACGCAGATTAGCACGGTTATCGTATGTGTGTGAATGCCACAACGCCGAATAGCACGGTTATTGTATGTGTGTGAATGCAACAACGCCGAATAGCACGGTTATCGTATGTGTGTGAAAGCAACAACGCCGAATAGCACGGTTATCGTATGTATGTGAATACAACAACGCCGAATAGCACGGTTATCGTATGTGTGTGAATGTCACAACGCAGAATAGCACGGTGATCGTATGTGTGTGAACGCAACAACGCAGATTAGCACGGTTATCGTATGTGTGTGAATGCCACAACGCCGAATAGCACGGTTATCGTATGTGTGTGAAAGCAACAACGCCGAATAGCACGGTTATCGTATGTATGTGAATACAACAACGCCGAATAGCACGGTTATCGTATGTGTGTGAAAGCAACAACGCCGAATAGCACGGTTATCGTATGTATGTGAATACAACAACGCCGAATAGCACGGTTATCGTATGTGTGTGAATGCCACAACGCTGAATAGCACGGTTATCGTATGTGCGTGAATGCAACAACGCCGAATAGCACGATTGTCATATGTGTGTGAACGCAACAACGCCGAATAGCACACACGGTTATCGTATGTGTGTATAAATGTGTGAATGCACGATTTTTGTATATATGTGAATGTGACAACACCGTGTGTAAATTAATTCGGCAACCGCGGATCGCAAGGATTTTATGTGTCCGTGATTGCGAACCGTTGTAGCATCAAGTATAAAGAGACGGGGCCCGCTGTAGTACCATGTTACTCATTTACGCAGGACCCGTTGTAGTATCACGTATAAAAAGACACTCTTTCGCGGGACCTGTTGTAGCATCACGTGCATAGAGATATACCCGCTGTAACATTAAGGGTAGATATATATATTCTTCTATGCGGGACCCACTGTCATATCAAATGTAGAGAGAGATACTCTCTTACGCGGGACCCACTGTCAAATCAATTGGAGAGAGAGAGGGGGGGTGGCGGGTGAGAGAATGAGAGAGAGGGGGGAGAGGGGGGGAGAGAGAGAGAGAGAGAGAGAGAGAGAGAGAGAGAGAGAGAGAGAGAGAGAGATGCGTGCGGGACCCGCGGTGGCATGACACGAAAAGGAAAACGCTTCTTGCTCAATTTAAGTTGTGCCGGAATGACTGACAAGACTGTCTCCTTTGAAGATGGCGCGATCGATTGGACGGAACACACGCAACATTGAATAATCTTTCATTGGATTAGACGCTGCGTCGTTGCTTTGCCGGCCGGCCACTTCTGCTTGATTTCATTGGATGATTAGCCGCTTCGTCTCTCGCCGTTTGCGGCGCTTTGCCTTAATCGGATTGATTAATCAATCTTAAATCTGCACTGCATGCACAATTCACTGTGTATATTTAATAAACTGTTCATGTTTTGTGTCATAAAGAGTATAATTCATGAACAGCGAAACACATTGCAGCGTACATGAAAACTCTCCATTCTGTGCAGGAAAGGCTGAAGCCAAGAATGAGTGAGCGTATTGTACACGGGCATCCAAAGAAGCCGCAATCTGTATAGGCTGTATAGCATAACGCTTACGTTTGTCCAATTAGGGTGACATTTTTCAACATAGGCACTAATCTTACTAATTCACTATCCACCCACGCACTACGTTATATGAACAAGGTTATCTCTACTAATCCATTATCCACCCACGCACTATGTTATGTGAACAAGGTTATCTCTACTAATTATTATATGACTTACTTATTCCAATACCTTTTCAGGCTTAAACCTACTAATCGTTGTGCCGTTTAATGTTTATGTTCTACCAACGCAAACAAAGAAAACGCGCGAGTGAGTCAGTGTGTCTTAAATCGTTTGTGGGAGTCGAATCCCCAACGGCAGCCAAACTGGACATTAACTTATATTTGACAATTATTGTTCAGGAAACTAATGTTTAAAAGTTTTCCCTCGTGAAACTATATCTTTTTTTTAATTACATGAAATGGCACCAACAAAACACCTTCACTTGACGGAGACGTCGGAGCGAACAGCAGGAAGAAGTCTGCAGTGGTATTATTGCATGATTATTATATTGTTATGTAACATTTGTTTACACTCTGTACACGTTCTGTGCACCTAACAGTTTCGTCCAAGGAGTGATACACAAAGATAAAGATGAAGACAAAAATAAATATACTTTCAAAATACTAAAGTAGATTATACAATAAACAAATATGCACACACATTTCATAAGTACACATTCACACACATGCGCGCGCGCACCCATGCACGCATGCACACACAAACAAACGGACTCACACACAAACGAACGAACAAACACACACACACACACACACACACACACACACACACACACACGACAGGCCTAAGAAGGCCACTACTGCTATTCTTAGTCGACTGCGCGAGGCGATCACCCACTGTCCCAGCTGTAGGATCGGCAGCCTGCTGGCGGTACACGGGCCGACATACCGTCACCTGCTCACCACAGACGTACACTTTCTACCAATGACGTATGCGATGATGAATAAGAAGATGTGGAGGCAACAGACACAAGTTGCCGCTGCCAATGATGGTGACGACGACGCGTCTATGATATTGATTTTGATGATGGGTGTGTATATGTGTGCGTGTGTGTGTGTGTGTGTGTGTGTGTGTGTGTGTGTGGTGTGTGTGTGTGTGTGTGTGTGTGTGTGTGTGTGTGTGTGTGTGTGTGTGTGTGTGTGTGTGTGTGTGTGTGTGTGTGTGTGTGTGTGTGTTTGTTTGTGTGTGCTTGTACACGGAGGACACGGAACAGGGATCGCAAATGAGGAAGGCATAAAGATACTACACTTTGCAACATCATACCAGCTGAGGATAATGAATACAGTCTACAAGAAGAGAAAGAACCACCCTGTAACCTATAACAGCGGGGGACGAGAAACCCAAATTGACTACATGATGGTGAGGAAAGAGCATGCTAATGAATCAAAGAACTGTAAAGTACTACCCTCAGAGGCCATCACCACAAAGCACAGGGTACTAGTTTCTGAACTGAAGGTGAGGACAACGAGACAGAGGGTATCAGTGACGAAGAAACAGAGAAAGCACTCAAAGGAATGAAAAGTGGGAAGACTGTAGGAGCAAATTAAATATCGCCTGAACCTTGGAAATGTATGGGCAACTTTGGTGTATAGTTACTATGCAGACTATTCAACTGTGTCATGACTTCAGAACACATGCCATCGGCTTGGCGACAGAGCATACTGGTCCCAAACTTCAAGGGAAAAGTTGACATTCAAGAGTGTAAGAACTACCGAGGGATCAAATTCCTGACGCACACCTTTAAGATATGGGAGAGAGTCATAGACAAGAGGATGAGAGAATGCACAGACATACATGAACGTCAGTTTGGGCTTACGCCAGGCAGGAGTACCGCAGAAGCGCTTTTCTTTCTCAAACAAACAATAGAGAAACACAGGGAGGGACAGAAGGACATCAGAGTGGTATTTATAGACCTGGAGAAACATACGATCGGGTACCAAGGGAGGAGATATGGAGATGTGCGAGAGAAAGGAATGTACCGGAAAAGTACATCAGACTGATACAGGATGTGTACCGGGGGTGTGAAACATAGGTGCGCAGTGTGGCTGGTGAAAGCAGCAACTTTGGCGTAGTTGCACCAAGGATCTGCATTGAGTCCATATCTGTTCCTCATATTGATGGACGTCTTGACGGAGAAGGTGAGAAAAGATATGTGTGTGTATGTGTGTGTGTGTGTGTGTGTGTGTGTGTGTGTGTGTGTGTGTGTGTGTGTGTGTGTGTGTGTGTGTGTGTGTGTGTGTGTGTGTGCATGTGTGTGTTTATGAATATATATATATATATATATACATATATATATATATGTATACAAATATATATACATATATATATATGTGTGTGTATACATATATATATATATATATATATATATACATACATATATATATATATATATATGTATGTATGTATATATATATATATATATTATACGTTGCTTTCTGTGTACTCCCGCAGCGCAACAAAAAATGTCCTTCGACCAGGAAGACAGAAGCGGAGAGGATACAGAATGTAAGTAACACCTGCACCCAGAACCAAACATCAATCGTGTTCTGTTCTGTGGTGGGATGATCTCCTAAGCATCACGAAAACAAAACTGTGTTAAATGCTCACCGCAACAGGTCTGGACGCGGTTTGGAGAATAAAAACCGTCTACACAGTAGACAGCAGAGTGCATTGCTCAGTAGGTTCGGACTGGACACATTTTTAAAATATACAGCCCCTGTGACGATGACCTCATTTATATCTTCTAATCTAATCGTAGGTCAAAGTACGGGATGGCCTGCCAAGCTTCATGAAAATAACACTGTACTAAATGCCCACCGCGAGAGGTTACAACACCTCTGAGTGCAATGCTCAATAGGATCGGACTTGACTCTATGCTGGATTCCCTTTGACGTCATATTTAGCCTGGTTGGCTGTCGTAACGATTATAGATACGGTAGATAAACTGCGCGAACATAATTATATTACCACAACACGACTAACGGTTGGCCCGTGGAACAAAATATCGATATTTTCGTAAATAGGAGTGTCGAAAATAGGCATGCATTGCGAGACTCCTTTCATTCAACTGTTGCAAAACTTGTTGTCCTACCTGAACCGGGCGTATGTTAATCCGGTGGGCGTTTTCTATCGTCTTATATCATGTTTACTTATATTTATTGCGTGTGGTACAAGATATACCCTCGCAATAAGCTATATTGTGTATATCAAGGAGGGTTACAAAGATTAATCGATGCATCGATGTGTCGCGATACTTCTCATGATACGATTATGTACATGCAAACATGCTTTCCAAAATGTTTGCGTGTTGAATGTAATCATCATTCATCATGATGGATATTTAATGTAAACCGATCATTGTGATCTTCATATTGGTATTCATGAATCAATAAATCAAGGGATATCATGATTGATATGTAAGGTTTTATTTATAACAAATATAGTGTTTTCAATATACCTTACTTCAGAATATACTGTACAATACGTTGCAAATAGCGTGTTTTCTAAATCTATGTGTTACGATGTACAGCAAAACATACCTACACAAGTGTAACGATACATATCATACCTACACAAGTGTAACGATACATATCATACCTACACAAGTGTAACGATACATATCATACCGTTACACAAGCATCGCGATGCACATTGTGTGTTTATAAAAGTATCGTTACACATATCGTATCGTGGCACAGTTTATCGTTACAACCGTAATATCTAGAAAGCGAATGGCGTGGATGTCGCTTGGCAAGGTGGACGTTGTGCAGGTGCATTAGATTGGACCCACGAGGGGTTGCGTGAGAAGATGACCGGAAGTGTTCGGAAATAATTGGATGATGTGTTGTTATGTGCGTGCTTGCTTGAGTGTGTATGTATGTGCGTGTGTGCATGTGCATGTGCGTGTGTGCATGTGCATGTGCGTGTGCGTGTGCGCGCTGGTGTGTGTGTGTGTGTGTGTGTGTATGTGTGTGTGTGTGTGTGTGTGTGTGTGTGCGTGCGTGTGCATGCATGTGCGTGTGTATGTGTGTGCGTGTGCGTGTGTGTGTGTGTGTGTGTGTGTGTGTGTGTGTGTGTGTGTGTGTGTGTGTGTGTGTGTGTGTGTGTGTGTGTGTGTGTGTGTGTGTGTGTGTGTGTGTGTGTGTGTGTGTGTGTGTGTGTGTGTGTGTTTGGGCAGCGTAACTTAAGGACATAGCGAAGTTTTCTTCTTGAAGTTTCTTCCCCGACTTTCCTCAAAGGTACGTGACTGGTTGCGTGCGTGTGTGTATGTGCGCGTGCGTTTGTGTATGAGTGTGTAGGTTTTTGTATTCGTTGTATGTGAGTTTGTGTGCGTGTGCATTGGAGCGTGCCTGCCTGCGTGTGGATGTATGTGCATGCGGACGCGCACTCGCATCTCTCTTTCATGTGCCCGCACGACTAAAATGTTTTCTAATCCAGACTACGCATCAAAAGTAAAACGACGCCATCAGCAACATATTACCTAGACGTGCTGTAAGAATGAAATTAATATCGCATTCCAAGAAATAGCTATAAGAAGGTCACACACCGTTGTTGAGCATATATGTATATGTAACTGATTGTTTGTTTTGTTTCTCTCGTGGATGCGTGCACGCATTCGTACATGCGTATTATTTTGTTGTTTGCAAGCTTATGTGTATGTCGGTCTGTAAACTTGTCTTAGTTCCCGTAGCCACGAATTCTCTCCACTCACCTTAGATTCGACAAGAGCAGCTTCCCTTATGCTACGTCTGGTCTGGCGTGTCCTAGATCCTGCCAGTTGAGAAAGGTCAACACGACGTTTACAACAACCGACGTCTCACGTCAATTGCCACAGCACCACACACGACGATGTCACCATCGGCCGTCGACTAAACCCTTCTCCTGAGTGTCCCTTTCTTAGTAGGACGCGAAGATACTGGCGCGTATGCTTCGTCATCAAAAGTGCACAAACTGGATGTCTACGCCGAATTATATACGATACAGCTCCCACAATTCGTCCGACATCGCAAGTGTCCGATGGTGACCTGGGATCGACACCAGAAGAGGAGGCGAGACCGTCGACTTGGAGCGTCGTTGACCAGTCGCATCCACGACGCTACTGAAGCGACATCACGGGGAGCATCACGGGCCGACGGCCACCTGGCGGGCAGCGGGCGCAGTAGCGACTCGGGCCGCGACTCGTAGACGCAGACGGGACCCGGGAAAGATGCAAACCCGCTTCCGATGGGATCGGGAGAGGAGCGGCGCTGCAGGAGGGCGGGAAGTGGCCAGCTGGGGGCTGGCTCTCCTGGCACCTCACGGGCGCCGGCTGAATGCAAATGTCCCGTCTCGCAAGACTCTACTCCGTTGGGTACGTCGCTAACGATCTCATCCAACACCCAAATTCCCTAAACCACCTCCTGATCTTCCACCATCCCTGTTGCTGTCTCTCGTGAAGAACTGTCGCGTTGTCTGTCGTGCTGGGCCCGTTGAACAAAGTCCCTTCCGGCGTCCGTGACAGTGTTCAACAATTTGCGCCTTTCGCCCGGCTGGAGTCAGCAGGTCTCCCGCAATTAGGTATTGGAGGCCGCTTGCACCAGTCAAGTCTAACGACGGCGCGGTCGATAGAGATCCCCGAGCACCGCGTACGAGCACCGGCAGACCGGGCGACGATCGATTCGCCACTTCGCCCAACCCAGCGGCAAGACAGGCTCCGTTTAACGTCTTAACCTCTGCCACAATCCATGGACGAGTGGATCGGATAAGACCTTAATGTGCGCTGGCGTCATTCGAAGTTTAACTTTTGTTTTCTTGACGACAAAACTAGCATTTGTCTTCAGTTGAAGTTAAACGGATGCGATTTCTGCACACTGGAAATTATACGTTGTAGAAGCATGTTCTGCTGCCGTTAATATTGTTAAACGATTCTTATTGGCGGCGGGATAGGCGTACAGTAATGACTGGGATGGAAATTATCTAAAACTCACTGAATCGGTCAATTCGTTTATTTTACAATTTACGACATAATTATCATTATTACTTTGTAGATAATTCGTTTCCAGTTTGTAGTGACTCAAACTGAAATTTAATAGAGAAAGATGGAAATGACCAGCGATGGCAAGATTAGGCATAGGTGAAAATTTAAAGGTGTTTCATAAATATCTTGGTAATGGTACGTTGAACGATTTTGGGTATCTTTATTAAAATTGATCGTTTCTTACATAAAGAAATCATCATTAATTTGTGTTATAGTGAAGCATAGCCAACCCAAATATACTCACCATATCAGTCACGAACTCGATCAGAAATGTTTCTTTATCGTTGCATTCTCGTATGAACAAGAAGTCCCAGATTATATGTGTGTCTCATCTCCACAAACGTACATGACTCTTTTTGGTTGGACCAGTAGCTCTGCCATTGATTCAGTAGGCGATGGCGGCTAGCAATCTTTCTAGCCTGAAGCCTGTCCATTTAACCAATCGATATTTGTAGTGACAATTGCAGAATGACTTGGGCAAATCGGACTTCCCGACATATCTGTTTGTTAGTCGTAGTAACGACGGGGTGTGTGTTTTGTTCAAGTACTCATGATAGCTGCAAAAGTTTTCATAGAATGTATGAAAGTGCTGCTTTCATGGCATGTTAAAATAATAGTATAGACTACTTCATAAGAAAATTGTTTTCAATTACGATCATTTTGACTTTATGACACAGTCTTCGTGAGTGGAAGAGAATCTTGGTCGGTGAGTCAATGAATCGGCACAACAATTACACAACCAACCATCAATATCTCTCTTAACACAATCTTCTTTTACGACTTACCAATAATCGTTGGCATTAACACGTCCATCTATGCAGCAGTATTATCTAACGTTACAATTGGTCAACATTTAGAATTTGTCAATATATCACGTAACCTTCAATTAATATTATTGGCAAAACATATCCGGCTACGTACCAGGAGTGTTCAGTTGTTGAACTGGTCACTTTTTAGATTCACCTTCAGCAATCAGCGTTGGTACCACGTCATATGAAATGTTCAAAAGATTCACAGGTCTACAGGGAATGGCACTCTGCCACTAAATGTGAAGCCGAATGACAGTCCATGTAACGGATATCGCACCGACTGCAGACACAACGCCTGTCTGTCAGAATGCCAAGATACAGCCCAGTGGAAGATGGTGATGGATCAGACCTGCGTCCTCAGTTATACTTCGCGATGCAGCAGCGAGTCACCGAGTGCGCATTGTTGTCAGCACAGACACGTCAAGCAGCATTGTTGTCAGCACAGACACGTCAAGCAGCATTGTTGTCAGCACAGACACGTCAAGCAGCATTGTTGTCAGCACAGACACGTCAAGCAGCATTGTTGTCAGCACAGACACGTCAAGCAGCATTCGTATCATATTCTTCGCCGCATTCTTCGCATCAGTCTGCAAGAAGAGATACCCGACGCATATATAAACAACTATCCTTCAAACAGGAACACTTCCCTGAGTTCAACGTGTGTATACAGAACGAGCGAATACCAAATATACACTTGCATAGTGAGAGAGACGATGAGAGAACCATAATTGTCTAACACAATTTCGTTTCGCTGATGTTTGCGTGGAGGTGCTCGAACGCATCTTACACATGCCTCTATAAGAAGGAAGTCGTGGGAAGCCAAAAGGATAATTAATGACACAACACATGCCTGAACAAAAATAGCTCTTCTACCTCCAGATGAAGCCCAATAAAACAATGTCCATTATATGTTATGGGATATACAGACTTCACTGCCGCATTTCAAGAAGATGACAACGAGGCGCATTAATATCGTCTCTCAAGACTACGCTCTGCCTACTATTATATGCAGAATACAAAACAACAATTTCGATCATAGGTATAAACATGGATTCATACATTTATACATACAAGCGTACATGCACACATGCACACATGCACACATGCACACATGCACACATGCACACACACACACATACATACACACACACATACATACATACATACATACATACATATATGTATACATGCGCACACACGCACACACGCGCACACGCGCACACGCGCACACGCGCACACGCGCACACACGCACATAATTATAAGCATACACGCACTGACAAACACTCAGTTACACTCTAGCGCACGCACACGCACGCACAAACCCTACACACCGCCTTAAATGCGAATAACACGGAATAGGACAGAGTGCAAACGGGTTTGACTCCATCGTCTGCATTCCAAATTGTCACCTTGGACGTGCGTCCGTCTCAGCTGAGTTCATTGATTGGCGAGTGAGTCCAGTGGACATGTCCAGTGGGAGCAGTTGCCTTGTGGCAGGCCGCTTGAGCGGGGCTGACAGAACCACGTCTAGGGAGCGCAAATTGATTGTCGCTTATATCGCAATTTACGCGCCGTTATTTATGTCAGTGTCGAGCTGTACAGTTTGTACGCCGAGGCTGCGTATCAAGACATGCAAATATGCGTGTAAGAAGACGCACGTATACGCACACGCACGCGCTATCATGCGTACGGACACGCACACACATGCAGGTACACTCGCACGAACACACGCACACACGAGAACACGCACACACACACGCACACGCACGCGCACGCGCAAACACGCAAACCCACAAACACGCAAACACACAAACATACAAACACACACACACACACACACACACACACACACACACACACACACACACACACAAACACACGGACCTACACAAATGATACCTTTGTTATATATACTGTAGTTCAAGTGATTATCTCAAATATCGATGGATGTGTTATCTGTAGTAGAAATTACGATCGAGCCTAACGATAAACGTTTCTGCAGTAGAATATATACAAATGACGGCCACAGCTACATATGGATTTGACATCTATATTAACATATTTAATACATAGTTTTGAATGTAGACTACGATATGGTAATTATACTGGTTTGTGCAATTTGGTTGGCTGTAGGTGTCGTTGTTTGACTTCCGCACGATCATATCAAACTTCGATAACCTTTTACATTGCGTTTTTCTGTGTTCACAACTCCCAGCTTCTTAGTATTCGTTCCGTTAAGTCGAGCCTCTTGCCAATCTCTTCCCTCGGGCCGTTAGTCTCACGTCTATCCTCCCACTTCGCTCCTTTAGTTTTCCTCAACAAGTGTGTCTGGAAACATGCAGCTTGTGGCGTTGTTGCTCAGTTGGAGCCATCGTTATAATCCGACACTACAACGATGCCATTGGTGAAACTTTTCATCATGTTGAACAAATAAGTTACGTAGAATTTTCTTCTGATAACATATTGCGCAGTTTAAATTACACGTGCTTCAACTTTCGTCGACTATTGATGATAGCTACCGATGGTAGCCGAAATCGGTAGCCGATAGTTGTGAACAGAAGTATTTTTTTTATTTAAATTACTGGTGCCATTGTTTCACTACAATAACCATTGTGCGATATACA
>CM034544.1:32790023-32810023 GCA_020002185.1 Paraescarpia echinospica
TATTCCTGCACGTATAATCACAAGTCACAGAAGCATTTTCTTCTAACTCTTTTGCTGGTGGCGCCCCCAAGTGCACTAATTCTTTACAATTTGTATGCGAGCAGTATACTTATTTTGTAAATATCCTTGTGTATGACTTTCTCATTTGATTATTAATCACATTAACAAGTTCACGTTCTTGTTATCGCATCGTGTGGGATGATACACCAAATAGAGCACGGTAGGATAGTGTGTAGAGCTTCGGACTGTCAGTCTAGAGATTCCTGGTTCGAATCCACCTGCTGCCATTTTGAAGCATAAGCTAGTTCTTTCACTCCACATTCCTCCACTCGTTCAGTTGTACAAATGAGCAGCTGGTTATAAGCATTGGTGGATATGCGTGTACTTGCATTGAGACTGGGTGCTTCCCAGAGACGTCGAGATGGGGTTCGACAGGTCTGTCAGGATGTACAAGGGTCTGGATACAGCGCCACATATCTGAACGTACCTTTATATCTTGTCTGTGCATGTGCATGAGAAATATTACGTATAGACAACAACAAAATTTTAATAGAAATTACACGATTCTATTACATTTTTGGTGCACATAGTCGAACACAAATATACTGGTCAAAAAAGAAACATAAGTTTTTCTTGTAACTAAGTTAACTTCAGTATTGTGTTCAGTAAGGCGTGTGCCCCCCTCCTGTAAGCCCGTAGTCTTTTTCATGTTGACCGTATGAGTGTCTTTAGTCGGGACCTTGACATTGTTTTCCATTCTTCCGTCAACGTAACCGTGAGCTGATGGACGTTGGTCAGCTGTTATCGTCGCGGGTAAGGCCGTCTCTGCACGTAGTCCCAGGCATGTTTGACGGGAGATATATCCGGCTAAAGGGAGGTTATGTAACTCATGTTAGAGTCTGTACATGTTGTTCCTTCTGCAGGTACGCTTGCACAATCCGTGTGAAATGAAGCCGGACATTGTGCTGCTGGGATTCGGATGTTAAGTGCATGCATGATACCAGTTCATGATCCAAGACCTCCATCTCTGCATTTCTGCTCCCGTTCGGTTCACCCCATCAGTCCTGTTGCACAACTCTTGTATCCGTAGTCGCACAATCTCGCTCCAATTCCAATAGTTGTGGCATCGTGTTACTGTCTTTTATTGTCATAAAAAGTTGGTTTCCTGCCTTTTGGAGTGTCCAGCAACCCAATAATGAAAAAATACTGTCTGTTACCTTTACACGATGGTCGTAACTAGTTTCCAGTGCACACCGTAATTTTCCCTTTATCGGGAATTGATCAGGCGAAACGAATCTTCTCAGTGTCATTACCTCGACTGAATAAATATGCCGCAGCGTAGTTGAATGATGGATACAACTTGTTAAATAAAACAACTGTAAGCTAGCTACGCAACTTGCATTTATTTTTTGACTAGTACAAACGTACACAAATACACAAACACAGTATACTTACACACAGACGCCTGGGAAGTGACTGGTACCACCAGTGCGGAGTGTTTGATCCAAAGACGTTCATTAACTTGGCTTCAACCAACCAAGAGAATGAAAAGGAAAATTTGCATCATCGGAAATAAAATGGCAATGTGTGTGACATTTTACGATGCGCTGTGCCACTGAAATGAATTGGTTTCCCGTGAACACGTGAACACGTGAACACGTGAACACGTGCATGTTTGTGGAAAACCAGCCCCCGGTAGTTGTTCAACGTTTAAGTACCATATGTCGAACAGTACTGAAGACATACATGTAGACGCCCAAACTTGAAGTGGATGCGGCTTAATGAGAACAACATTAAACATTTACTCTGCATTAGTCGTTTGTAGTATGTGTTCTGGCTTTAAAATATCACGATATCATATACAGACCCTGCACTTTAAAATATACATTTCCCAATCACAATACCTAGTTTACCCAATACAAACGTTGTTCATTGTGGCCTGGTATTTGTTCAGCCAAGAACATGTTTGATTCCTACACACCATCATCCAAACCTTCTCTTGAAGTAACATATTATAATGCCACCCAGTCTTCCTAAGACAGCTTTTAATATGACAACATAATGTGCAAGGGCAATCACTAGTAATGGGCTCAGCACACTGTTAGTTTTCTCATTGGCGACCATGTTAACATTTCGTCTGATTATAAGAAAACTTGACCTACAAAATGTCTTAAACTTCTCACCTGCTGTTATTATCATCTCATTGACACGCTGGTCGAGTTTAGTCAAAATCTAATATTTCTAGCTTTCGTAAAATGCCTGTATGTGTGACTTTCCGCTTAATAAAATCAACTAAAAATACACCATTTTATTGTCAACAGCTTCTACAATCACACCTGGAAATCTCACTACTCAAATGCACTTATGTCACAGCAGGTGAATTTAGTCAAAAATAATTTCTCAAGAATACACTGCACTTTTGTTTCGTCTGTATCCAAACAGGAAGTCTAGCATTATCCTAACCCCTAATAGTCGAGCCGTAACGATTGAATCAGTGTCGCCCCCTATACACCTGTATTTGTAAACAGCGTAAGTGCTGCCACCACACGTATAATTTGTATTGCCTGCATTTTAAGAATGCTAGATGGATAATAAGATACTCTACCACATCTAACTTAACGATATCGCTTAATTCCGTGCTCGTGACTTATCCACCATTCATGATTCAAATACAGATACGGCAACGCGGGTCATCAGTAAGATTGTATTGTTGATATGATATTATGGTGGTAGAGGGTGATGTTACATGATCTCGTCATGTAATGATATAGTGCCGCGTTGCCTGGCTTCATTGTGCCATCCGGTAGTGCAATGTCGTGCGATGTCGTGCAATGTTGTATTGTAGTGCCGTGTTGCCTGATCTCATTGTACATCCGATAGTGCAATAAGGCGTGATGTCGTGCAGTGGCATGCAGTGTTGTGCTATATTGTGCTATATCGTGCTATCTAGATTCCCAGTCAAACCCGGCGTGGCTATTCGGTGTTGTTGTCATTACGTTTGAAATCGTGATGGCATCCAACATGATTACAGTGCAGTGTGTGTAATATAATAGTTACAGCACCCATGGCGGCACTAAATGTGATTAAAGTGCATAGTTGGTGTAATGTCATAATTACCTCACCAATAATACGATCCAAAGTGGTTAGTCGGTGTTATATCATATTGGTATCGCTTATCGTATCATTATTGCAGTAACTGTGACATCCAATATGGCTAGTCGGTGTTTCCTTCGAATAGTCGCACTTACAATGGCATCTAATTAACCTAATCGGTGTTATATTCAAACTGGTTGTATCCAGTGCGCCTTACTGTTTTTCTCCCCATGGTTGCGCGCGCAAATGCTTCAATCAAATATGGCTAGTCAGTGTCTTTTTCTTCAAATCCTTGCTCTTATCATGGCACTCGGTGTAGTTAATCGGTGTTTTCTTCAGGTGGTTGTATTCAGTGCCACAACTGATGTGGCTAATCTGTGTTCTCCTAATGATTGTATTCAGACAGCCTCCAGAGTGGTTCGAAGTGCTGTTCACGGCTGACTGGTCTAATTGCCTTAGTTGATGATATACCTGGCTGGCCGTCAGCCGCTTATTGTCATCTGTCTTTGGATGGGTGGCTCTTACGTGACTGAGTTCAGTCTCGTTGTCACGAACGTGATTGCGCTTCACTGGGTGCGAAGACACCGACCGCTGCGTTTGCACGCAAGCCCACCGGCACAGGACGTTTGACGGCGGCGTGAGTTGGCAGAAAGACGCTCTCTCCCAGTCTAGTCCGCTGCGGGTTCACAGACTGGTCACGTGGGTCCTAATCTCCGGGGCACCTGTAACAACAACGTCAAAGCGAGGTTTTCTGTTCCGTTACCCGCAATCTGCTAGAGGGGATAAGTGACTTATCCACCACGTGACATGTTGCCTCGCAAAAGCTCCGTCAAGACATATAAAAGTGGAAGCCGAACACGTGGAGCGTTCATACATTCCGTCGTATATTTTTGTTGACGTTTTGGACATCAGAGGTTTTTTATTATAATAAAACATAAGACAAAGTATTTAAAGTGACAACTATATGCGGTTGTGTTTGATCTACGAAATGTCATGCCGAAATAGTAATGTAATTCACATATGTATAACCGTTATCAACATTGTTGGCAAAGGCAAAGCTTGATGGAGCTCACGCGCAGAATTTTGATTGTGACGTAGGCAAACCGCACATAGTGGATCCGTCAATAATTAAAGCATCATACGCTCCGTTCGATTGTTGGACAATCGAACCGAGCGCGTGACGCGATCGGTGCAATGTGGCAGACAGTTTACTTTCAACATATCTATTCCACGCCTTTACCTGTCACACGTCATCTACTATATGTCACCTCCAGGCAGCCGCGCATTACCTGCACATGTCATCTGTCACACGTTGCCTGCCATTTGTTTATTGCCACGTGGCATCTGTCAGACATCGCTTGTCACATGTCTCCAGTCATGCGTCCTTGCCATATGTTGCCACATGGCGCCTGTCAGGCTTAACCCCGTATATATAGAGTCTGCATATAATACAACTTCACTAACCAACTCTTATGATGGCGGCATAAATCATGACATATATTAATTGTCTCCTTGCGCATTAACCTACTTTTCGTATATAGCCAAATCAATTGTAATGATTCTTATTCTAAAGGCCGGGATACACTGGCACGTTTCGCCCGACACGATCCGACCAAACCAAACCAGACCAAACCACATTCCCTCTACTGCAGCGTATCCAACACACGCCGACTGAACCATACTAAAAACTGGCGTAACGTCACAATCACATAAAGTTGACAACTTTCCACTTCGACGATAGTAGTCGTGGCTAGTCGGCGTCGGCCTGACGTGATCTGGTCTGGTCTGGTCTGGTCTGGTCGGGCGAAGAGTGCCAGTGTATCCCGGTCTTTACTTGACGTCGTTGCCTACCGTGTCGCGAGCCGCGGTATCCTAGCAGCGTCTTCAGCTGCTTGCGGAAAATCGTCCCGCTGACTGTGTACAGGAAGAAGTTGATGGCGAACCCCGCGATATACAGCGTCCTCGTGTAGTTCTGTATGTTCAGCATCGTCACGTAGGACACGTCGACGACCTTTGACCTTTGGAGCTTGAGGACGACGAAATGCACGAGCACTGGGATGAAGACGAGGATGTAGCTGGTGGAGACGAGGATCAACATGATGGTTGTCTGCAGGCCCTTGTCGTCCTTGTGGCTTGACCTCGTCGCCGCCGTCTTCGTCCGCTGAATTCTGGACACCTTCAATAACGGTGGAACGACATCGTGTTAGCCAATGAGCAGTTTACGATACCGTCTCTATGTACCGTTCGTTTGTTTGTGTGCATGTGTGTGTGTGTGTGTGTGCGTGTGCGAGTGCGAGTGCGTGTGCGAGTGCGAGTGCGTGTGCGTGTGCGTGTGCGTGTGCGTGTGCGTGTGCGTGTGCGTTTGCGTGTGCGTGTGCGTGTGCGTGTGCGTGTGCGTGCGTGCGTGTGTGTGTGTGTACGTGTGTACGCGTGTACGCGTATACGTGTATACGCGTATACGTGTGTGTGTGTGTGTGTGTGTGTGTGTGTGTGTGTGTGTGTGTGTGTGTGTGTGTGTGTGTGTGTGTGTGTGTGTGTGTGTGTGTGTGTGTGTGTGTGTCTGAATGTATGTATGTGTTTCTTCACTTTCGCAATTTAGGGTCACGCTAAGACAGTCCCAAATTATTTTCGTAACTGTAACGAATGAATATACTTATATATATATATATATATATATATATTCATTCGTTACTGTTACGAAAATAATTTATATATATATATACATATATATATATTCATAACGGCAGCATAGGCTGACCAAATATGCATACTGCGCCGCTTTAGACAGACCGCTGGTTTTAAGCAGACGAAAGCCGGTCTGCCTAAAGTGTTCACCCCCTGATTGCGAGGATAATTTAAAAATTCAAACTGGTAATATACATAATATAACCATAAATATAATGATACGTATAATTATTTACACCCAAAAATATTTTAGGTGTTTTTTTATAGTATTGTTTCCGGATGTTGTATATCCTATCTATCATAATGGAGTGGTTTGAATGTGCTGCCTTT
Organism: Paraescarpia echinospica; assembly: GCA_020002185.1. Lineage (NCBI taxonomy): Eukaryota > Metazoa > Annelida > Polychaeta > Sabellida > Siboglinidae > Paraescarpia > Paraescarpia echinospica. The sequence goes on from CM034544.1 coordinate 32,796,132, forward strand.
ACGAATATATATATATATATATAATATATATACATATATATATACATATATATATATATATATGTGTGTATATATATATATATATATATATATGTATATATGTATATATGTATATATATATATACATATATTAGATATAATGTAGATCGCTGTAGGAGCGTAGTAGCGCAGCGGTAAGAGCTCCGGACTCTCGACTGAGAGAACGCGGGTTATAATCCTGTGCGGCGGTGTCGTACCTTGGGCAAGATCGTTTACTCTACATTGCTTCAGTTCACTCAGATGTATGAATGAGTACCTGGCTACATACAGTGGTTGATATTTGTCTACGAATAGTCTTCGCGCAGTAATTGCAGCGTGGCTGAATGCTTCCCAGATAAGTCGAGATGGTGTTCGATTGAACAGGTCTGCCAGAGAGTAAAATGTAAAGCGCTTTGAGCATTCCTGAGGACTGGATACTGCGCTATATAAGAACTTATCTTTACTTTTACCTTTTAGATGTAGATATACAAAATATTCATTTGAAATGTGCAACAATTTTCAACAAGTACTTGTTGCACTTTAACGGCTCTATGGCGCTAATGCCTAAATATCAATACACATCCGAACAGGTGAGTTTTGTAGACTTGTTTACGTTCAGTTGCTACTCCGCGGTTATCCTCAAAGTACGACACCGGAAAATAGCCATTTATAACAGGCGCGTATTTACTAAAAGGTTTCACGTGTCATGCGCGCATGCAGTCCACACGAACGCCGACTAATTAGTCAACCAAGTATAATAGAGTTTGTTCACGTCGATTCTCGGAGCGTGTCCCAATTTGCAGTTAACTGCATACGTGTCAGCTTTCCTTCATTCGTGCTCTGTCTCTGTCATCTTGACTTAGCCGATACATTTGAAAACGGTTTCCTAAAAACCAAAGTGACTAAAACCGTAAGCAGAAAACGTTACTAGACTAGTTTGTGCTAGACCATATACATTTTAAGTCATTGCTGATAACACACAAGTCGAGACATTAAGATGAAACTTCATTGTGCAATCCTGATAATGGAAAAGCCAACAGTACGTAAAATTGTGGTACAATGTCGGCATAAAGACATTGTAAAACATGGACGTAGTCGCACTGTGAATGATATTGTGGTACATGTACAATGTCAGCATAAAGACATTGTAAAACATGGACGTAGACGCACTGTGAATGAGATTGTGGTACATGTACAATGTCAGCATAAAGACATTGTAAAACATGGACGTAGTCGCACTGTGAATAAGATTGTGGTATATGTACAATGTCAGCATAAAGCCATTGTAAAACATGGACGTAGTCGCACTGTGAATGAGATTGCCAGTTGACATTGTTTAAGATGGCTTGAGAGAGCGATTAGTAAAGTCAACATTGCACGATCAATGCGAAATGAAGCTACTCAGTCATTGACACCACGACGGGTATGCAGTGGGAAGTCACCAGGTGCGATGATTTAGTAACCTGACAGCTTTGATATTCGTGTGATCTTCCAGCGGGTATTTAAAGCGATGTATCGTATCAAAACGTGATAATGTCCCATAACTATTTTCTCTGCTACTTATGTCTTGCATGTTTATGCATAATTTGGATTTTGTCTGCGCAAAAAGCCGATAACTAATTATGCATTGTTTAGTTATCCTGCTTCTGATGCCGTCCACTGGATAGCTTTTCGATTAAGTATAATTATAACATCAGACTCATTAATCCGACCGCACGCGCGGGGGCGACGGCGGCAGTCGGTGCGGGTGGGTCTGTGTGTCTACGGGTCTTGCCTTTCCAGTCTGCCGTTTTTGAAAAGTCCCTGTTTACCCACTTATTTGAATCGAAATATGAAAATGTGAGATTTATTCGTTCACAGATTGTTTCTAATGCTACAGCTACGATTGTTAGTAAACCTGGCTGGCTTGTCATCATTCATTGTAAAAGTTTTAGGTTTGTTAAAAAGTACACAATACCGTGCTGCCACGAATTTTTGCGATGTATACACGAACTTTGGACACTGACAGATTTGCACTCTAGCATACATAAGTTTTTATCCATGAATATATTTTTTTAATCTCATAATAGATCAGATCAAGCTGTGCTGCTTCATGTGAATAGCACATTTGTTATTAATAGTGCTCGCTAAAAACATACAAATTAAACATTTATTTGTTTACATGTTACTATATCGTTACTGTACATTTTTTGCGAGAATGGCCCATATGTGTATATACAACATTGATTATTAGAGCAAATATAAAGGAAAACGTACAGTGCACTCTGGATAAGGTCATATCTCCAGGGACCCATGATAATACTGATAAATGGAACGTCTGATAAAAAGAAAGTTATCAGAAAGTCTCCTTATTAGGACCTATGCCCAGGACCGAGGGAAACGATTGACTTAACTTAGCGAAAATCACCACATGTGAGTTCGAATTATCTGGAGTGCACTGTATATGACCAATGTATACAGGTAATTATGTAGAAGCAAATTAACAGTTGGCCAAAGCAATGGATTGGGATATTAGTCTGACAGAATCATCATAACAAGGCTCTCTTGTATTTCTTTTCCATTTAGCCAGCTGTACACCTGGTGAAACATTCCATAATCTAATATCTAAAGTGAATTAATATGCACAGTGTTGAATTAGTTAACTAAAATGTATGCTTCTTCACTTCACTTCACTTTCCCATAACCCGCAGGGATCGTTGGGGCCACTTAGCCAGCTTTCTCCACGATTTCCTGCTCTCCACAGCCCTCTGGGAGTCGGCGAACATAGTTATGCTCAGTTTCCTAAATTCAACTTTGTTTATTTGCAGGAACATTTTGACCATCAACAGTTTTAAAATAGCCGAGCTGATGGAAAGAGGAAATTGAAGAGCTCTACTCAACAGTGCCATTAATTGGACAATGGGTCACCTGACGTAAGATGGTGCCTGACTTTGTTCTGCCCAATTCTGTTCTATGCGACATCTACTGGGAAGTTGTACATCACTTCGTGTTTCAAATTAATGTGTGCATCTGATAGCCTTGTGTATCAAAATGCACATAACATTGCTATTAATTTGACAATGTGTTAATTGGCACAGTAGTGAAGAACATGCCTGACTTTGTTCTGCCACATTAGTTCCATGTGGCTTCTGCTGGGAACATGTACATCACTACATGTTTCAAATGGATTTGTGCTATCGATCGCATCCACATGCATAACATCCCGCCATTATGTTGCAAAATAGGAGTACATAATAAAATGTATGCTTTCTTATGCTCATCAAGGTTGGATTGTGTTCTACAGTATATTCTTCAAAATTTGTTGAAACAAGTTTATGTTAAGTGAACTATACTGGGAGTAGCGTATAAAAAGGTGTCGACAAAGTTGCTTTTACAACAATGAAAAATCATAAAATATAAATATTCCACAACATTCAAATTGTTTTAGGGATCTTCTTGAGTTAAATACACCAATGATGATTGAAAACAGTGTTTTAAAATATGCATTACTTTTAAAGTTTTGTAATTGTATAACTTTATTTCCATCATACAATGTCCATTTTATTTGTCATCGAAACGGTAGTTCGACAGAAACAAATTCAATATATTTTATTTTAAATGATGGGCAAAACAAATAAGTATTACATTCCTAGTACAAAAACATGTTGTTACACTGATCCAATGTATTTTAATATTTTGTCGACAATAATGTTATTATGCTCTTTATAGATATACATTTTTCAAAGTAAAAGTAAACCTTATGTAGATAAGAAAGTGCATAACCACCTATGCTATTCTAAAATCACACAGTGGTTTGTGGAATGTATAATGTATTTATATTGCTTATGGAAATAACAGCTGAATTTATGATGCAAACAAAATGGTTTCATTATTGAATGTTTCTCGGCTTCAATAAGTTTCTGTTACCTAAACGTTTCATTAAAACTAAACTTTAAAATGTATAGCCGTGTGTATATCTAGTGAAAAAGGAACATGATAGTACCATAGGTGAAATTTTGCATGTTTGACATAGACAACAGCTGGTCCACGTTTCTTTTTGAAAATGTTATCGGTCACGACTCATTCGCATGGCAGTGGCTAATCCAAATGCACACATGTTGATGACGTTTTGCATCTATTAACTCGGCGTAGCTAATCGAAGTCTGAGGGAAGGTCCCGAATATTCATGAGCATGCCTTATACGGATCGTGAAGGTGGGACCAAAGTGGAAACAGTTATTTTGTTGATATATTGTCAGGGTCATTAGTGTTTAATAAAACATAATTCTAATGAAATAAAGACACAAAATTACATGAAATAATCATATTAACAGGATTATTTAATAATAGCGTACATTACAAAGATATTACAATTCTCAAAGAATCGCTTTAACGGCAATATACGCGAGTTTGTCAGCTGTAGCATGACCTGGTTGATTTCTTCGCATAATTTGTCATCATTTATGTTTCGCTCTGATAGCAAAGATAATTCCTTCGGGCAATAAAGTATATTATTATTATTAACGGTTCTATCACTCCTGTGTGGTGCGATTCTATTATTTTTGTTCGTAGGATAGTTTGTAGCTTTGTTTCGTCCTTTTGCTCACTACTGCAGCCACGTAGCTCACTGCGGGTGCAAATTGATCTAAGTTTCCCTGGTTGGCAAACAATAATCTAGTACAACCTCCACGTGTAATACGACAGGAGTGTACTAAGGTGCTCAGAATAGGATTGAACCTTAAATGCGCACTTGTGTGGTAAGCGCTCCTCCGATCACCAACTAATGTTCCTGCTGTGGGTAAACAGAGATGCTACTGGCAACATGAGGGGGGCAGTGATGAAGGCAGCAACAGCAATGTCAGCACCATCAATAGCAAGAACAACATCCGCACTAGCTGCTCCAGCAACAGCAGCAGATTGCTACTTCACTGGCAGGGACATGCGCCACCTGGCGGACACCTCGACAAGCACTACGGACATGTTGGCATGGACCTAGTTAACAGGGTACTGCGATGCAACTGCCTCACTTTCCGGCTGTCGAACACTTCACTTCTCAAAAGCTGCACCCAAAACATAACAGTCCATCATAACCGGAACGTGTGCCATGCATTCTGGGAAGTAGTGATATATAAAAAAAACTATATATATATACATATTGTCATGCACATTATGAAATATATCATATATTATAATGTTGTGCACTCGTGTCCCCAGCACAATATGTGTAAGTTAAGAATGTTGCCCGGTATTGTTAGTCAAGGCGATTGATACAGACGGCAGGTGGTATGTTGACAAGGAGGCCGTTAGCTTATCGCGAGTCACGTAATTGTGCTACTTGGTCTACTTGTGTCCCGTCGCCAGGAGATATCAATACAGAAAAGTATATTCAACCGTTATAATCCATACAATAAGAAGATACACTGTTCTATTCATTTGTCGTCACCTGTGATACTTAATAGGGGAAACCAGGGTTGGTTGTTATAGTGGCTCTAGTGTTTCTGTAGAAGGCGAGAACATGCGAGATTATCACTGCCGTGACCGTTTAGTAGACATGAACTCCAATTTGTATGTTTTGTTTCATGACTGCTTATTGACGCGATGGCGACGTGTTCTCGTTTTTTCATGTCGTAAGTAAAACGATTATTACATTTTTATTACCTTTTAGTGCAATTTCTACTGACATTTTAACGAGTATTTGTTTAACTTTTTTATTATATGGACATTTTTATTATACATGTATATATTCAATTACATATCTTATTTATTTATATATCTATTTATTCCACTTCTACAAAAGAACTGTGATGGTACATTTCTTGCGGAATGGCACAAGCGAAACAGACGCGAACTACATCACGTCAGCCACGCGAAAGGGCACATGATAATAACAAGTAAAACGATTGTTCTGTTACCATTTATGATCTAGCACCGAGTAATATTTATGTGTAATTGAGGATATTGTCATGTTAAATCTGACCAATTGTAAGCTTTCAAAACAAGAGGGTTATTTAAAAACACTTGGGGTTGGTTGGCACATCACTCACATGTGAGCACTAGATGTAAAATTTCGAATTTTAGAAAATCCTCCCTATGAATGTCATACTTTTGGTATTTATCTCACACATGTCAAAAGGGTATGATTCCAACACACACGTTTCCTATAGCATGGTTTGTTCTTTAAATAATTAATTACGCATAAGGTAAAGCCTTTGGTATAGCAGTTTTAACCACTTGTTGTATTTTCACAAATTAATTCACTGATATGCTGCCAGACAAAATATGTTAAAGTTACATTCTGGGTTAAACTGCCATTTTAACCTTTTTTTTTAAAGAAAGCGTATGCTCAGCATGAACAAAATATTCTCATTTGGTCATACTTGTTACCATATGTGTCACTGGCGTTTTTGCATTATTATTCGATAAATTATTCTTTTGCAAAATTACCGGGTACCATGTTCGTCCAGTGGAATAATAAAGCCATGGCACGCGGATATAATATTCCGTCTTTTGATCCGTTTTATCTTACGATTGCATACTAGGTGATACAACATGCAGATGTTGTTGGGGAGAAGGATATCTAGTGAATGGGGCTTCATTGGTCACAGAACATTTATATTTAAAATATGGACGATCTTAGAATGTAACTATAAGGGAGACATTTCGTTCCTGTACCCGAATTAGCCAGCGAAACAATTATAACAGGTATTCTGGGGAAATTAGAAGTGTTTTAAAATCAGAAGGTATCGCGGTTAACTCAGCCCGCCTCGGCGATATTGACAATAAAGCTTTTTTTGAAATGGGGTGTTTGTTTACCATTTTGAACGGAGCTGTGCGAACGGCGAACACCGTTACGGGCTTTCTAAACACACTTTGACGGGTAGTATGCATAGAGCATATATATTCAAATCTTTAAAACATTATATTAATTAATAAATACAAAACTAGGAAGAAACTGCCTCCTTTAAGAAGAATTGTCTTACCTTGACGATGATGAAGACATTGAGGACAGCGATAACGAACACCGGCACAACGCGAAAGAGAAGAGCTTCGACGACGTATAATATAGTAAAGGTGGCTTCATGGGCCAACAACACGGTGCACACGTCATAGTCTCTGTAAAGTCCCATGAACATCACGTGGTACGGCGTGATGAGCAGCGTGATGACGCTGAAGATGGCGGCGCTGATGAGCCGTGCCCGACGCACGGTACATGACTGCTTGAAGCGGATCGGTGCGTACACAGCGACGTACCGCTCGACGGTAAAGGCGAGGATGAGACATGTAGAGAAGTCGGAGAAGAAGTCCACGACGTACTGCAGGAACTTGCACATGAAGTCGCTCCGGTTGACGATGTCTATGCTGCTGTCAGTGAAGTACATACACCGTAACGTCGTGAGGATTCTCGTAAAGAATACACTGACGAGATACAGCGAGTCGGACACGGCGAGAACCAGAAGGTAGACGTTGGATGAAGACTTTCTCATCGGCTTCGAGCTGAACACGGCGACGTTAAGAGAGTTTCCGATGAGGCCGATGCCAATGAATAGCATCGACACGTACAGGTACACGTGATGTGACGTCATCGCAGCTGGTTCCAACCCCGACAGACACACGACATCTCCGAGACTGTGGTTTGTCGGAGTCGGGATGTCGCTGAAGGTGCCGTTGTCCCAGTGAGGTGCTGCGGTCGCCATGTCGTGAATGGTCCGGACGTTCTATGCTTTGAAGAATGCAGCAAGCGCGGCGAGATTGTCCAACAAAGGCCCGTCGGGACGGATATCTATTAAGAATAAGTTATAGTGTAGGCGCTCAGACATGCACATGCACATATTACATTAATGCGCATCTATGTCAGACATGCATCAGTATTAAACATGACGTATTAGTATCTGACATAATGTTGAAGCGGATGACCTTATATCCCTAATGAACAATCGACCCATACGGAAAGAGCTCGTCTAAGCTCCACCCTCGGCCAACCAATAGCTATTTGAAATGCGCTGCTACGATTAATACATTCAATTTCATTTCTCGTTTAGCCGTTCTGTGATAAACCGGAATTGAAGTAAGTCGACTGCTTTTGTGTGGGAACAATATCGACACACGGTAGATTGTTTTTTAATGTATCCGTTTACACACACCATCTTGTGGAAACATCTGAACGGATGACTGTGAGGTGCGCACTGCGTCCAGCATGATCAATTTGTTTATTGAGATTAGTTAAAACTGTTTAATGTACTGATGTATAGAGGAATGAATCTCCTATCAGTTGAATATTTGAAATTGTAATATGTACACTAATTGTAGTTTGACACACACACTCACCGACACACACACACGCACACACACACACACACACACACACACACACACACACACACACACACACACACACACACACACACACACACACACACACACACGCACACACACGCATATACGCGCACACACACAAACACACACAAAAACTCACACAAGCGCGCGCACACGCATACGCGCACGCATATACACACGCACACACACACACACACACACACACACACACGCGAACATGCTCATATGAACACGCAGACGCGCAAGCGCATGCGCACACGCTTTCTTTCTCTTGCATACATTAACATATCATTTCCCCCACACGCACACATCGCAGGAAATGTTACCCATATACCAGGTGATATATGCTCATACTTGAATTGTCGGTAATTCCTATAAATACGATTTGGTAATGTCAAGTGTTGCACACTCGGAAGTCAGTCACGAGATATAATTAATTGTGCACAAGAACCAGGAGAGGAATACAAGCGACCAGCTACGTCAGTAGCATCACGTGGGCGTCAGCCAGTCATATAAAGCCTATCTGTTTCACTTATGTAACGTGCGGTAAACGCGTCGAATTACCTGTTCTCACCTGACTGTATCGTGTATGATCTTATTAAACACCAGAATAATATCGCCGATATCCGGCATCCACACATCTGACGTAACCAAAAACAAATGTTTTATGTTTACCATGCAAAAAGCGTCATGTGACAGTCTAAGCACATGTATTAGTGAAAGTATGTTATGTTGCGTCATCTTAGTATTACATTTTTTGAACTAAATAAAAAAGAAAGTATCTGCCCTTTCAGGAAATGTATCGTTTAATCGGTGACATTTCAACATTAAGTGCATAAAAATACAAGTTTTGAATGATGTGCACATCTATAAAAAAAAAATGGCATGGCACTTCTTGTATGTCAGCGCAATTATGGCTGCCACTGAAATGGTTATGGTTATTTGTAGCAACAACGAAACTTTTGTAACTGTTATTATAAGGAGGAAAATAAGAAAACACTAAAAGTGAGACACCAATCCCGGTATCCCTTACTTCCAAGCAATGACGTTCACTTCACGTTTACTGCTGATTGCCAGACTAACGACGTGGTCGTTGTCTGGTGAACACTCGTGAATATATATTGTATGCCGCTGCTGAAAACGAAGCTAATCGGCGTTCCCCCTGAAAGTTTCCTGTTTCATTGGACCGATACCTATTATTAACAGGCAGCGATAAAACGAAGAATTGGCTAGACGTCGTTGGTGCGTGATTGCGGTCAAAGAGTCACGAAAACATTCCATGCAAAGGCCATTTACTTTCTCCCAATGTGCATAGTATAGAAATACTTGCATGGCTAGTGCGTGCGTGTTCGTAAACATGGTTGCTAAGGCGAAGCTTTACGGGAGTCGTGCTTCTACGTGTAATTACGTCTATAATGTCGGATTCTGGATGGTGAACTAATGAAGCCGTCATAGTTTCTCTTTACGTACAGTCGTTCATAATGATCTGCAGATTTTCTCCGATTTTTCCGAGTTTTGTAATCTTCATCAAACTTTCGGATTAACTCCTTTGCGAGCCACTATAAAATAACGTGTATTTTTCTGTATCCAAACTTGAAAGAAACACGTTGCTTAATCAGACCAAAACCGTGTAACTATGATCGACCAGGTCATTAACCTAAATAATAAAGAGCCAGCAAAGTTGGATGATAAATGTATGTGAAAACACGTACATCTTCACAGCATGTCTTAACACAGCGAAGGCAAACGTCATATGATCAGAGACGTGCATCGACCAGCCAGGGATGACACATTTCTTCACAATGTGACATTACCAACATGTCATTGAGTGACATTATTTACAATGTAGCCCAAAACGTAACATACTCTGGCACACACACTCGCGCGCGAACACACACACCCACACATACACATATATATAATATTAAATATATATATATATATACACTCATATATTTATATATATAATATTATATATATATATATATATATATTATATATATATATATATATATATATATATGCATATATATATATATATATATATCTTAAGAGACATATTACATTTATGCATATTTTGTTTATATTTATGAATAGTGACACGAAAGTGACCAATACCAAAAGTCCACACTGTAAGCATGTTTTTTCCTGTAACGGTGAACCGACCCCTCCGACTAGAGCAAGCTAGCGCGGATAAAGGCCAAGAGACACTTACGACCTGTTTAATTATATCATCTATGCAGAGCACGGCGCTCTGTGGACAGACGACGAGTCAAAACCATCCGTGTCGCCGTATCGCCAATGTCTTCATCATCTTTATAAAAAATATTATTATTATTATCGGCAGGAAGCGACTGCACAGCGTAGCCGCCATATACATATTAAAGGGAAACAAAAGACAACTGTGTGGGCTGTATATCTTAGAGAGATAATACGATTTAACCAATTGTAGGTTCAATCAAAAATACCACGCCTGTGGTTTACTCAGAATTAATTTTCAAAGTAGGAGATTCTAGTGAAACCTTAGAATTCCCGGCGACTGATTATATTGAGACACGCCCCCGATGCTTGACCAATAAGCGATGCCGCGTCGAATGCCTCTGTTTCCTTGATATGTACACGAATAGAAGAACGTCACTTACTGGTTCACCTGAATTAAGTGACATTACTTGTTGGTTCACCAGGATCAAATTGTGTGACTTGCTGATTCACCCGAATCAAGCTACGTCGCGTTACTGTCTTGTGATGCGCACATATTTGTTAAGTTGCATGTTTGACTGTACGCGTTTGTAAATATAGCTTATTGGGAAATAAAATGGAATGGATGTTTAATTAATTACAATCAGTGACGTCCAATACAGTTGACCAAGGAATAACGTTGTGTTTACTTTAAATGTGGAGATTGTAGATTATCATTTGTCTTAGATCAGCGGTGGTTGTGTAGCTATAAAGGTTGTTGTTATTGCATAATGATGATTGTAAATAGTATTGGTAATAGAAGACTTAGTATCGATGATATTGGTGGTTATCAAACTATGCTTTTGATAAAATAATTGTCGATGTAGAGTATTGGAGCTGGTGTGGTTGACGTAGAGTGGTGGTTGTGGAATATAAAGATATATAGAATAGTGTCCGTAATATAACCATAATATAATAATAATGATGGTTTGGATGATTTGGTGTAGTGATTGTTGAAGAATTGCACAGGCTTTAGAACAGTGGTGATATTGGAGTAGTGGCGGTAACCGAATAATCGTGGTCGTAATATCGGGTTTTTGTAACATACTAACATTGGCAATGTGGTTTTCTTGTTCGTGTAATCTCTGTATGTGATTTTTATATAACATTTTACTGATCATACATGCCTAAAACACAGTTATAGTGTATCTGCACATTGGCGTCATAATACAAACGTCTTTTGAAATACTATCAGCTAGATGGCCACATTTCTTCAAGGAAACATAACATCTTTGCCCGTCCTATTACCATGACAACAATGTCAGCGGCTGTTGCGACAGCATTATGTTGCAATCAGGTTGTGGCGCCGAGCGGTGATTGCAAAGCAAAGCTGAATGCCTGTAAGTTATTCTCCGTGAACGGATCGTTTTCGAAGGCAGCTCAGGTCTGTTTCTTATTACACGTGATAGTGACGGAATACTCATTTGTCTGCTGAACGGTCAGCGACCTTAGCATGTATATATCTATACATACATACATACATACATACATACATACATACATACATACATACATACATACATACATACATACATACATACAAACATACATACATACATACACACACACACACACACACACACACACACACACACACACACACACACACACACACACACACACACACACACACACACACACACACACACACACACACGCCATAAGTGCTTGCAGATACCTGTTGTTTGTTCAAAATGACAAAGGTCGGACAGAATGTGAAGTTCACGTCCATCGATAGGCCCTAGTCGTGGTAGAGTAGAATTGTCAAATAATAGTCGTATTGTTACGCTATTGGCATGAGTGTAGACATAGGTATTATTGTGTCAGCGCATACTTAATTTTGCCAAGTCTATGACGCAGGGGCCGTTGTCCCGAAGTACATGTCGCGTGCGCGTTATTCCTGCGAATGTTAGGTTACGTTTTATATATTACGTATTACGTATTATGTATATACAATAGTCATGTATACATCTATACATGTCTTGTTCGTTATGTATATACATTAAGAACATGTTTAAACTGCCAATGTGCTCAACCTTCATTTGAAGTAACTTGCCTTGAAACTAAGCTTTTGAAACTTAAAAGTTATTTTAGAGGTGGCTCAACAAATGCAAAGGTTACTTAGGGTTAGGGCTGGGGCTAGCCCAGGATTCCGGTTAGCGTTCTGTGTATGTTTACTTTTCAAAATAATACCAACGTTGCTAGAGCGGACATTACCATATCATAATATGCTACAAGTAACTACATAATTTCAATAATTATTAAAGAGAAGAAACAAAAGGCAACTGTACGGGCCTGCAAACCTAGACTTAAAACAATTTACAACAACAATCAACAATATCAATAGCCTCTGGATTACTCAGATTTTAGTTTCAAAGTGGGAGATTCTAGTGAAATCTCACAGTTCCCGACGGGTGGCTTATTGAGACATGCTTGATCACTAGGCGCCTAGAACGTTTTTGATCATGACGCTACGGTGACTTGTCAAATGTCCCTGTTACCTCAACATGTATGTGAATACCCCAGCTTGTAAGTTCGTTTCTCGTATTCCCTTCAATTCAGAGTTATATACGTAACAACTGTTAAAATGCCATACAATGCACCAAGCGGACATAACATGTTTAGTAGAACATTGCAGCGCCGATACAAATTAGGCGATGCAAACTAAGTAATATTCTCAATTTGACCACTAGCGAGTTGGGAATAGTAGGCATTGGAGACGTCATGTTTTCTATCATAATTACGTTGTCTGTGCAGTTCTAAATATGTTCCATCAACATGGTCATTATAGTATACGGTTGGCATAATATTCTTGATTGCAGTTGCTAATGTTTACTTTTTATTACATCATTTATATTCATAGGCCCAAAAAGATAATGTTTGTTTCCTTTTAAATACAGTTTTTTTTGTATTATTGTTAGGCAAGCAGTGTAACTTAAACAAAATTGCCCAAGTTTTTAAACGGCAGCAGGTGGATTGGAACACCTCTCGACTGATAGGTCGGCGCTCTCATCATCGAGTCACTAAGTAATAATACACCTACGTTGCACGCCTTTAATATAACATGATATAGTAAGTTCCACTCAAACACCTTTGGCATTATTGTTGAGATTATATATGTATACGAAAACGGTATCCCTGTCCTTATAATATAGGATAACACACCCATAACCTTAAGTAATACTTGGTCTTGTTGAGTGACCTCTAAAAAAAGGCATGTGACCTTGCAAAGCATAACTTTGAGGCATAATACGTAAATATGCAGGTTGAGGAGATTGACATTTTAAAGTAGTTGTTTTTAAAATACCCTAATAAATGTGTGTG
>CM034544.1:32817523-32832523 GCA_020002185.1 Paraescarpia echinospica
TTGTGTTGGTGACGATATTCTCGTGTTTACTTGCCTGTTGATTGCTTTGACTACACTTGTCGCACTTAGTTGGATCATCTCAGTGATGTTTTCGCTCATGGTGTCGATGTCGTCTAGTTCTTGTAGTGTCTGGAATCAATTTTGCAGTTCGAGTTGGAATTTGATCTTTTTTGTTCCTATTTGTGTGGTATCTACACTTGGTGGTCTCTTGTTTATCAACTTCTTCCTTTCAGCCTTGACATCCAGTTTGGTGTTGTTCATTACCATTCTGTGGTCACTTTCGATGTTGACTTGGTTGATGACAGTTACGTCAGTGACCATGTATGGCCTGTTTGTCAGGATGTAGTCAATTTCGTTATTCGTTTCCCCATCTGGGCTTTTCCACTTTCATCTGCTCCCTGCTTTCTTCTGAAGCATGTTATTTATGATTTTGTACTTTCTTGATGTTGCCCATTCTATCAAGGTGTGGCCTCTTTCGTTTCTCATACCAGGCCAAATTTGCCTGTTGCCTTTTCCGAAATGTTTGTTCGTTTCTCTTCTTGCACGTTAAAATCCCCCATAGTATAGTGGGTTGGTTTTTTTAAGGTCTCATCCACGTCGTTGTTGAAGTTGTCTGTGTCTTCTTCTGAGTATGATGTTGTTGGTGCATATACTTGTACTATCTTCAGCTTGTAGTGCTTTGCTATGCGTAGAACAAGTTCTGCTACTCTGGCGCTGATGTTGTTAACCCTTACTATATTGTCTTTCCTTTTTTATGGATTGGCATAGTAAGTGGCCACTTTGTAAGGTGTTGAAGCATTCCTCTCTTCTTCTGACTTCTCCGAACCCTATCACATTCCATACCAACTTGGTTTCACTAAAGTTCTTCCTCCAGTTCTTGTATCTGTTCATCTTTTAGTAGAGTTCTTACGTTATATATTGCTATTTTCAGTCTACTTATCGTCTCTCCGGGGTTGTTCTTGACTCAGAGATTCTCTGCACCCTCTGTACCAGGTATATATATATATACATATATATATATAATGTAACACGATACCTTATTTGTGATTATTGATGCATGTATTCACAGTGTAGGCCAGTTCAAATGGCGGCCATTTTGGATGACTCTTTGCATTTCTACTACAAAATACAACTCTGCAATAGCTGTTGATAGGCCATGGGCCAGATATGCCTCTCGTGCACCCCCCCCCCCACAACTCTACCAACCCATGTTTTTTTAAGCTTAGGGGTCCATTGAAGATGATTTCAAGTAGTAACAGTGAAAGTTGGATCTCACTACCCATTTCCACCCTATAGTGGATGGTACCCTGAAATATCGTATTTGTCGTTTATGCTGCATGGTATTTATTCACCCACTACACAATCGTCATTGTATAGTCATATATGTCTCAATATGTACTTATAATATGTCAAATTGAAGGTTTTCATCTGTTGATCATCATAATAGCATTCAATAGATATTTACTGTTATGGCATGTGCAATACTATACCCTATTCTCACTCGTGACCGCCTAGATGACATCATTATTTTTGTCAAATATATCAATTTCCCTTGATCCCATGGCCTCTTTAAGATCAAAATAATAATGCATAACACTCTGCACCATCATATCTTTCATTTGATATCAGAATTGTCTTTTTTGTCATTACAAATGGTTTACATATGATGCTTCAAAGATAACCGTAGCGTCGCGGATCAAGAGGCATAAAGCAGGGCATTTTTAATGATTACACAGTGTACTCCATCAGCAATGGATTGTTTAAAATGTAATGAAGAAGTGACTATAATATTGTTGTTTTATAAGTCATTTACGTTTCTTTTGCAGTACCTAGGTACATGTTTGCAGCTGGAATACTAGTTTTCTTACACGTCTCATCATGGTATGCAGAGATCACAAGGGTGTATCCCACATTATATATATCAGGTCAACTTCACAAATATTGATAAGTTAAAATTTTATTTAAGTGGATAATGATAAATTATAAGCTTTATTACTTACCCCAATTTTACCTGCTGGTATTACATACCTACCTTGTATGTATATACCATTAAAACGAAAACGAACAAGTGATCTACTTGTTAGTTCATGTAAAGGGATTAAAATATGGAGAACTTCAACTCTTGTCTGGTATGCGGGATGCAGAGAAGAAGTTGGCGAAATTGCAGGAGATCAAAAAGAAGAGACTTTCAGAACATTTAAATTCAACCCACAGGATGGAGGACACATGCAAGCTCATCCCCAACAAGTGATGGAATATCATGGGTTCCATTGGGAATGCTACAAACGTTTCACCACGAACAGGCTCATCACAACCATCTGATGCCTCCACACCCCAACGTCCGAGCCGCAGAACTTCCACAGAAGGTGATAAAAATCATCTTCAAGTCGGACTGTATTTTCTGTGGATCAGAAGGTAAAAGTGAAAGGCACATGGAACAGTCAAGGCATGAGTTTGAATTAGATGGATGGAAGACTGTGGCGACGATGGCAGAAATAAAACGGGATGAGAAGCTCCTCACAAGAATAGGAGGTTTTGATCTGTTTGCTTGTGAAGCCAAGTTCCACAAGAATCGCCGCATGAACCATATGCAAAAACCAGAGAACTGACGAAGTACAGATGAAGAGGCACGTGTTAACCAGTTAAACTTGATGAAAGCCCCATGACAAGGCATTTTACATAGTCTGTTGCATGGTGGAGAAGGATGTCCTGCACGATCGGAAGATGGTGAAATTGGCTGACTTGCAAGTGTACATATCCAGCTTAGAGAATACAGAGCACAGTAATCCTGACTGTCAGAGTGAGAAATTAAAACTCAAACTTGAAACACATGAACCCTTCAAATGCCGACTGTCCTTCTGCCATATGGGGAAGTTCCAGGCAAGCATAGTCTATGATTCACAGATTGACATCAACACAGCCGTGAAACATGCCTTCCAGTTGGGATCAACTGATGTTATCAATACCACTGGTGCATATCTTCAACAGACTATCCAAGATGGGTTTACTGAAGCACCTGATCTTAAATGGCCACCAACTCCCCGTGATTTTGACAGAATTTACAATATCGTACCAGACACATTCCAGAAATTGTTATGTTATGTCATAACTGGGATGGCCGCTCCCACATCATCCCGCACACAGAGACATGTTCAGTCAATTGTTCAGGACATCCGCCGGGCAACAACCAATGGATCGCTGAAACTGCCAAAACACATCTTCATGAGCATGTCCATGCATCATATGTTCAGAAGTGAAAAACTCGTAACTCTCCTGAGTAGAATGGGACACTGTGAAAGCTACTCCTTTTCATTGCAGCTGGAGACAGCGCTAGCTGAAGCTGTTATGCAGTCGTCTACTCTTCTCTCCAACCAGACTGTCCAGGACCAACGGTATTCCATTCAGAATTTGATAATTTCGACCAACTTCTGAATAATCTCACAGGAAAAGGATAAGATCAGTTCACGCAGCTCATGGCATCATGTTACAGGAAGTTGGCAGTGATGATTATTCTGCGGAATCTGGTGACTGTCCTGAGATACCATCTCAAACAAGGAAAAAGGAGAGGTCGTTGAACCTGAAGGAGTCGGCCACACTGGAGAAAAGCTGATTCTGAAAGGAGAGGCCATCTGGTTGGAAATCATTCTTGTCCAATGGTGAAAACAAGTGTCAGTTCATCAAACTGCTTCTGAAGCTGTGGCGGAGTGATGGATACGCATCAAAACTGCCTGGAAGACAAGTGATCTTCATATGTGAGGAGAATGCCACTCTACTGACTTCCAATGATGGCCGGACGACGGTAATCCATGAACTGCCCCTTCTGAAGTCATCTCAGGAGGAAACTGACTCAAGAGTTTTCCTCTATGTTAATTATGCGAGGAGTAGGAATTACCGATTCGTTCGTGTGAAGAGCCCAGATTCAGACATCTTCTTCGTTCTTCTGCACTATGCTGCATCAATTGGAGACATAACCATCTTCTTTGACACTATTGTAGGAAATAAGCAAAGATTGATTGATGTCAGCAAACTAGCAGTTGATGTCGGCCAAGACAAATATACGGCTCTGATGGTTCTGCATGCTTTCAGTGGATATGACAGCACTAGTGCTTTCCGAGGGATTGGCAAACGCAAACCAGTAAACATTCTACTGAAGATTCCTAAATACATTCATGTATTCAAGAAGGTGGCAGATACATGGGACGTACCTGAAGAAAGGATTGATGAGCAGGACATCTTCACTTGTGCTGTGTATGTTAAGAGCATCAAAGGTGTCAAACGTTTATGACTTCAGCCTAATTCGTATCAATGACCTGTGTGCCAAGGATAACTGTGTTATTCCTTCAGGTAATATTGACATGGTCAATCTACCGCCACGCAAGCGCAGTCTCAGCCAGCATGTCAAAAAAGTCAACTATCAAGTCGGCATATGGACGAGAGCATATATTCCTGAGCTGGACGTCCCCAAGGTGACCAGAAACCATGGCTGGAACATCAGTAATGGAAGCATTGAGCCAATCTGGTATGATGGAGATGAGCTGTCCCGTGAACTGGCTGATATAGCTCAGGTAGACCCCAACCACACTGATAGTGGACATGGACATGGACATATCTGATGGGATGGAACTATATGCTGACATTGACAGTGATTATGACTTATAATTCGTTATGTAGCTATAAATGTTTGGCAAGTATCCTTACATCAACCTAGATATTTTATGGCACTGCATACAATTAAGATGTGAATAACTTTGTGGCATCTAAATACATTTTGTTTTATCAATGTCTAGCATCTAACTGAATGCCATACATATGTAATTCGCTTTAAACTGAATTATCATATTGTGAGATATTGGCTTTCGATTTGTCTGTACTATTGACATTCGTCACATCTTAATTCACGAGTTTTTGGATACCATATTAAGCTAATATTCATGTACATTATGATGAAAATTTGTAGTGCTTTGTTTTATGTATCTGAAATTAATCTGGCGTAAATGTATACCTGGAAACACACACATAATCTAGACAGTTTTGATATGTGTGCCACTCATGACTATCCATGGTTACCTTTGCGTTACGCTTCTTGATCCGCGATACTACGGTTGTCTTTGATGCATCATATCGAATCCATTTGTAATGATAGAAAACCAATAATCCTGGTATCAAATCAAAGATATGATGTTGCAGAATGTTATGTATTATTATTTTGATCTTAAAGAGGTAATAGGATCAAGTAAAATTGATATATTTAACAAAAATAATGATGTCATCTATGCGGTCTCGAGTGAGAATAGGGTATAGTTATTCTATGCTAATTAGGGCACATGCCATAACAGTAAATATCTATTGAATGCTATTATTATGATCAGCAGATGAAAACCTTCAATTTGACATATTATAAGTACATATTGAGACATATATGACTATACAATGTCGATTGTGGTGTGGGTTATTAAATACCACGCGGCATTGACGACAAATGCGATATTTCAGGGTACCGTCTAAGATAGGTTGGAATTGGGTAGTGAGACCCAACGTTTTCTCTGTTACCACTTGAAATCATCTTCAGGGGACCCCACACTTAAAACAAAATGGGTTGGTAGAGTTGTGGGGGGTGCACGAGGGGCATATCTGGCCCATGACCTATTAAGTATATCAAAACATATATCAAAGCAATCTTCTAAAACCACAAAGAGGATGTGCATCTTAGATAGTCACGATAAGTGCTGTATAACGTGTGGGACCGCCAACTCAATGGTACGACAGAAGAATACCTAGTTTCAGTCTCAAAACATATATAATACGTACATAACAATATTTTGATTGAGTTCTCATACCTTAAATCAACAGAGGATAGCAAGACGCCGTAGACACTACGGGCTTTAATATACTGATATCATTATCGCATTCGTCGTCATCGTCAGCATCATATTAACTGAGGCACATTGTGTAATGGTCTTAGCTGCATTTGACATTTGATACTACTATTATTATTACCGTATGCTATCCTTCATGCAGGATAAGTCGCTTACATGTTCTAAGTATATTATATGGTTGTGCGACTGCATTCTGATGTCTCAAATAAAATATCCGTTCAGAGAAATGACTCATCAGAATTGCTAGTACGTCGTGGCATTGTGCGGAGTACTCACGTCAATAGCATTGTGCTAAATGAATACCAGTATCTCGTTAATATTCGCCCTGTCAACAAGCGCCGGTTTACCAATCACACCATGTACTCAATTTAATGTATAATCCCGGTGGTCGCCGCGGATTAACTTAATTACACTGCATTATCATACGGCACAATTTATCTGAATACTCTCTCCACTTCGAGTATTCGCAGTGTGAATCAGACACGTACCCCTGGACTGTTTATGTCAACATGGGTCAGATATCTTATACACCAATAAATACAATGGTTTCGCACCATCGATATTCGATAATGTACTTAGTGACTTACCCCAGAACGCTATTTATCTGAGTCGTCGCGAACGCTCCAGAGTGATTTTCACCAATGTCGCTAGAGATCGATGCGACTTGTCAACGGCGCTTCAGGTAAAATTAGTGGCGCGCTATGCTATTAGCCTAGTTCTAACAGATTGTGCAATTTTCATTTAATACCATTTTGTGAGAGAAAAAAACAATCACAAAGCCGCCTCGTACATGTTGTAGAAGAAATATAAAATTGAAAGGATAACCGATTAAGAATAGAATAACAATTATACGTGTTATCTGAAATGGTGTACCTGGCTGGCACGCGGTTTGGATTGCAAGGACATAACTTTGGCGCTTTACATTATTAATCGACATTAGCAGTCTTGTGAAGACTCGGTGCCGTAAATAACTCAAAACGTTTGATACCTACGGTTACAGTACAGGCTCAATCCTTGAATGTTCAACTATGGCAGGCAGCAAACAGCTTTGTCGGGTTAAATCGATTAATATAATAAAATAAATACGCCAAATCATCATGTGTCTAATTTTAAAGCTGCTTCCTCAAATGATGTATCCAGAATACGAATTCGGTTCTTTGCTGTTCAAATATGCAATGTGCGAATAGTTTGGAAAATGGCTGCAATCCGCTTAATAAAAAGGTGAGCATGCTTGTTTAATTAAACGAAACATTCGGTGGCCACTACAAACGTTCAGTCTGTTCGAGATAAGACAGCCTCACTTTGTGATTTATTAATTTTAAAGAAAATAGACATCCTTGCTGTAACTGAGATCTGGCTCAGACCACATGATACAGCGTTTCTCCTTCTAGTTACACCTTTTACCATCGACCACGTTTAGTTGGACGAGGTGGTGGTGTTTGCTTTCTAGTAACACAGCAGTTCAAAGATAAATTGCATTCCAACCCTTAATACTCCAGTTTTTAGTCCATCTGTGCTGAAATGTCAGATTCTTCTTTCTCCGCATACTTTGTTTGTATACAGCCTGTATATCGCCCTCCAGGACATCCGGCAAATCTCTTTGAAGACTTTCAGGATATGTTGGAAAATCTGGCAGTTATTCATTCAGAATTTTACATTCTTGGTGAATTTAATGTTCATTTGGATATACCTTCTACAACTACAACTACGTTTGATGATATTCTGGCATCTTTTGATTTGAAACAACATGTTACCTTTTCGACAATATACATGGCCGTTGGCTTGATCTCTTGTTAAACTTGTAAAAATTTCAAAACACCTACTGTTTCAGATGGGTTATTAGACCACCATATCGTCATTGCTAATGTTAACGTTTCTATAACTCCATCAGAGTCGAAACACAATGTGTCTTACAGAGCCACTCACGGGATTTACATTACAACGCTAATGGGTGATATCCTTAAATCTGACCTTATCACAGATCCAAAAAGAACATCTATCTGACTTATATAAACAGTACTGTTAAGTACTCAATGCATTACTTAACAAATATGTACCCATGAAATCCAAATTTGTATCAGAAAGGCCACCGGCTCCATGGGTGACTTCCGAAAGTATACTATCTGAAAGGCGTCGTTGTTATTTAGAACGTGTATGGCGCAAACCACGCTCGCCTTTAGACAGGTCGCGCTATTCTATTCTAATGTCACCTCTGTAACAGACAAATGACCAAAGCTAAATCAGATTATTATGCAAATACGGTCATAAACAAGTATGATAATCCGCGTCAGTTATGGAACTGCATCAATAACATTCTACATAGACGGCCTGCTCCGGCGCTACCTGGTCATGTATCAATTCAGTCTCTATGTGATTCGTTCTCTAGTCACTTTAAGAATAAAATCAATAGTATTTGTTTTGCTTTCCCAGGTCATACTTTAAGTATTGTCAATGTGGACTTTCCACAAGTAAATTATCTACTTGTATCATTTGAACCTGCAACAGTTGATGAAGTTAGGAAAATAATTATGTCCTCCCCAAATAAATCTTGTGAACTTGATCCATTTCCAACAATACTACTAAAAACATGTCTCGATACATTAATTTGCCCTATAACAAATATTATAAATGCAACACTTTGCTCTGGTTGTTTTCCTGGTGATTTCAATTACGCCCATGTCACTCCACTTCTTAAGAAGTCATCTTTGCCTAAACAAGACCTAAACAGTTATAGACCTATTTCTAACCTCAGCTTTATTTCCAAAATATTAGAAACGTTTGTAGCAAGTCGTCTAAGGTCTCACATTAGTACAAATGTCTTAACTAATGTGTCACAATCAGCATATAGACAGTTTCATTCAACAGAGACTGTCCTCTTAAAGGTTCATAATGACATTAACTTGAACACAAATAATGGTAAAGTGACTGCACTTAACTTGGATCATCATTTTTATGCTGATGATACTCAGATCTACATTTCGTTGGCTACCCCGGACACAAATCATTCCCTTAACCAACTTAGTGATTGGTTCCAAGATATATTCCGCTGGATGACTGACAGCAAATTGAAATTAAATGCAAATAAAACTGAATTGATCATTATTGGTACTCCAATGCAGCGTAGTAAACTTGATGTGTTTACCCTACGCGTATTTTGAATCAGCTTATCACGCCAGCAACCTCGGTGCGGAATCTAGGAGCGGTCTTTGATAGTACCTTCAATTTCCGACAACACATATTTCATACGTGTCGCTGCTGTTTTTATCATATTAGTGATCTTCGCCGTATTCGCCGGTATATGTCATTTTCAGTTGCTAAAACTATTGCAACAGCGCTTGTTAGCAGCACACTTTACTATTGCAATTCCCTCATTTATAATATCGCTAGCAAGGATATCACAAAACTTCAACATGTCCAAAATTGTCTGGCAAGGGTAGTTGCAAGATCTCCGTTTTTCTCGCTCTGTACCACGTTTGAAGTCTTTGCATTGGCTTCCTGTACGATATCGTATACTATTTAAGATCTGTACCATTACATACCAGGCACGGTCCAGTAAGCAACCATCTTATTTGTATTCAATGCTTACTCCTGTAAGAAAACCTATCCAGCTTCGATCATCTAGTTCTGACCTACTTTTTGTTCCTAGAGTCAACACTAAAATTGGAACTAGGGCTTTTTCTGTTGCTGCACCAACTCTTTGGAATATGCTCCCTCTAAGTGTTAGATCAGTTGAAAATATTACAAAATTCCGTCGTCATTTAAAAATTTATCTTTACAACCTTGCTTATTCACCATAGCTCCCTAGCGCCTTAATCCATATGTTGACAACTGGATCATTGCTTATGGATTTTGAGATTGACCAATCATTTTGTCTTGATGCGCCTTTGAGCTTGGTTTCCAGGGATTTAGGCGCAATAGAAGTTATCTTATTATTATTATTAATTGGTCGTAGGAATTGATTTTGGATTTTGGTGATTACAGCAGTTAGCTTGGAAAAGTCAATTGAGCTGTCAGAAAATGGACGTCATCATTCCAAGTCACTTAACAGGCTAATGGTTGGTGTCAGACGGTGTAAGTCGCTACTACGGTGGCGGGGATTGTTAGATACTGATTTGTGTACCTGTAGCGAAACACAGACGATGGACCACTTAAAGGAAATAAAAACAAGGCATTAGCTAAAATCCGTTTTCCATGTGTACAGAAAGTTTAATATTGCATGTAACATTCGAGAACATTTTAAAAATACAGAAAAATACATTTGTAGCATACATTCGATTTTAAACCAGTCTGTGTAGCGATTCCCGCGGAAAATAAACATTTAATGAGCTAGGCGATCACGTGGTATCTTAACGTCACACATAACTCACACTCGCAGCAGGCCGACCCTTTCTATGCATTCAGAGCATGTTTACATGGATAATGTTGGGGTCGAAACGAGCGTCAGAATGAGTTGTTATGCAATATTCCGATGTAATACAAACACTAGTCATCATAGAGGAACAAGCAGTTATCTTACGGTTCCACATGAATTCAATTTTATTCAAAACAATGAATGCGAATGAGCCTACAAGTCGACTAGGTTTCGCCGAGCTTGGCCCTGGGCTCGTTTTCAGAATAATTATATCGAACGCAACCAACGGGAGATAATGTACACCAGTATACATACATAGCAAACATATATCGTATCCAGCTACAGAAAGTAACATATAAAATCTCATAATATCACTAGAATATCGATGTATGAAGGAGGAGTTGTACAATTTATCATAACAACTGAAATCAGTCAGCGAATTTGATAGCTCAGTTGGTAAACGCGTTGGTTCCTTTGCGTCTGTTTTACAATCGGGCGACGCCGGTTCAATCCTGACAGCATGCGAACTATTGATTTTCTTTACACTTTTTTTGTTGACGTTTTCACGAAGTAATATAAACCAAATCATTTTGTATACTATGATGCACTGTTTGTAAATATTTATATATATTTTTGTAGTAATTATTTATTCGCCACAAAAATGAAAATATGGTCATTATATAACGATGTTTCTAAATTTTATTTATCAAAACAAATATAATGTAATGGATATCTAATTTATTAATTGTAAATATATTGTACAGTACTATAATGTAATTATATATGTGAAAACAGATTGTGATCTGTCTTGATAAATACAATTGAGAAACATCGTTGTATATAATGACCATATTTTCATTTTTGTGGCGAATAAATAATTACTACAAAATAAAAATTATTTACAAACAGTGCATCATAGTATACTAAATGATTTGGTTTATATTACTTCGTGAAAACATCAACAACAAAAGTGTAAAGAAAATCAATAGTTTGCATGCTGTCAGGATTGAACCGGCGTCGCCCGATTGTAAATTGAATGACAAGTAACCAACGCGCCTACCCACTGAGCTAGCGGGACCAGCGGTAACCCTCTAACTGATTTAAGTTGTTATGGTAAATTCTACAACTCCTTCATATATCGATATTCTAGTGATATTATGAGATTATACACGTTACTTTATGTAGCTGGATACAATATATGTTTGCTATGTATGTTTATTTGTGTAGATTATCTCCCGTTGGTTGCATTCGATATAATTATTCTGAAAACGAGCCCAAGCTCGGCGAAACCTAGTCGACTTGTAGGCCCATTCGCATACGTTGTTTTGAATAAAATTCGATTCATGTGGAACCGTAAGATAACTGCTTGTTCCTCTATGATGACTAGTGTTTGTATTACGTCGGAAAATTGCACAATAACTCATTCTGACGCTCGTTTCGACCCAAAAGCTATACTTGTAAACATGCTCTGAATGCATGGAAAGGGTCGGCCTGGTGCGAGTTTGAGTCATAAGTGACGTCACATCTCGGCATCCCGAAAAGCGCGCCAAAAATATGCATATTCGAAAATGTCCTGATGTACAGCATAAAATGTAGAATTTCTAATTCATTGAATTTTTTTGATTTTTTTTGCTTGGTGGACGTGGAAATAGATAGCAGGATGTAATATAACATAAATTCAAGCAACAGATGTTTGTATTCCCTTTAATACATTGTTTGCCCGCCTCCCCCACTGCACTACCAACAGAGGAGGCCACTGCCACTGCCAACCATTGGAAGAATCATGTGTAACCGCTGGGGAGACACAACGACGAAGAAGAAGACAACATCAATAGTCTTTCTGATACTTTTACCAAAAATCAAATGCAAATGTTGAACAAAAAGCTTGCCTGGTATAGTGAACACTGCATTGGTTTGCTCTTTTTCAAGCTTAATTTGAAATGAGGCCGAGGAAACACCTTTAAATTCCACTCTGCGTTCAATTAACTGTCCCTCATAAGCCGTTTAGGGTTGTCATTGTCGTATGTTATGGAATCTCCGCGGAAAAAATATATTCACGGTTATCCTAGCGGAGAACGCAAGGCATAACCTACAATAATCGTCCTAAAGCTATGACATCGGCAACTCGTCGAGACAATTCATCGGCCAGAGTATTCGTAGAGCGGTGCTTCGATTAGTGTGCAGCAATTGTGTGTGAGGGCATGTCCACGTATGCGCGCGTTGTCAGTAATGTGTGTCATGGCAACTGCGTGACAATGGGCCGACATTGCTTGGTTAATTTAGAGTAGGTAACCATGCGCCGACAAGAACAAGCCGGTTTCAGAAGAGGCAAATCTTGCATAGACCACATATTCACATTAAGGCAAATATTACAACAAAGTGCTGAATAGAACAATACCATCTACTTTGCTTTCATTGACTTCGAAAATGCTTTCGACTCCCTCCACAGAGAATCCTAGTGGAAGATACTTCGTCACTACGGGATCCCCCAGAAGATGGTTAATGTTATAAAGATACTTTATACAGACGTTAGGTGTCTCAAGTTGCTTCTAACAACCACCTGACAGACAGCTTCAGCATCAAATCTGGCGTGAAGCAGGGATGTATTCTCTCTCCCTTTCTTTTCATCCTTTCCATTGATTGGCTGATGACGGAAATCACCAAGGAGGCAAACAGGGGCATCAGATGGACACTTTCCTCAATTCTGGAAGACCTGGACTATGCAAGAAAAGATGGAGAAAATTACGGACTCAGTATCACAGATCGAACTAAAGCTGAACAAACCGAAAACCAAATTGGTTACGAGCAACCACAAGACAGACAATCCCATTACTACTATCAACGGTGATGCATTGGAAGAGGTCGAGGAAAATGTACTTGGGAAGCAAAGTCACAACAGACGAAGACTCCGAGAAAGATGTCATTGCTAGAATCAACAAAGCCAAACAGACTTTCGCCATGCTGAAATCCATCTGGCAGTCAAGACAGCTGAGATTGAAAACTAAACTGAGACTATACAATTAACGTCCTCAGTGTACTTCTCTGTGGGTCTGAGTGCTGGAAACTGACAGCAAGACTAGCACACAAGCTAGACATCTTCCACAACAAGTGTCTCCGGAAGATTATAGGATGTTTTGGCCGAACACCATCAACAATGAAGAATTGCTCCGCCAGACAGATTCAACATCCCTGGCTACGAAGATCAAGAGACGGATATGGAGATGGCTAGGACACATTTGCAGAATGCCCACAGGCGCACTACCAAAGATAGCCCTACGTTGGACAGCGGATGGAAGACGGAGACGAAGTCGCCCAAAAAAGGCGTGGAGAAGAACAGTGGAGAAGGAAATGAAGGCCTGTCAGCTGACGTGGAGTATGATCAATTAACGGGCTGCCGACAGATAGCAGTAGCGCTTTCGTGTTAATGCCTTATGTGCCACGGAAGGCACGAAGAGGACTGCGTGAATAAACCGTGCGTCCAAAGCTTCCATTCCCTCGCGACCGCGACCAGATTAAACTGTTGCCTATTAGTGTCTGACTTCAGTAAGTGCAATGAAGCACTTAGGACGTCATCGCGCCTATGCCAATAACCCGTCGTCGGCTTCTGCACTCTCGCTGTACAGAGGTTCCGAGCATGTTCTCTTACTAACTTTTGGTAATGTTATGCTGGTGTGATGATGCATCAATATGTCGGTATCGCTCTCACATGCACACACATACTCAAACATACACACACATACCTATATAAGCACATAGCGCACAAGTATACACAAATACATACTTGCATACATGCATACATGCACAACTGCACACCTGCACACCTGCACACCTGCACACCTGCACACATGCACACATGCACACATGCACATATGCACAACAGCGTACCTGCGTACCTGCGTACCTGCGTACCTGCGTACCTGCGTACCTGCGTACGTGCGTACCTGCGTACCTGCGTATCTGCGTACCTGCGTACATGCGTACCTGCGTACATGCGTACCTGCGTACGTGCGTACGTGCGTACGTGCGCATGTACGTACAAACATGCATGCATGCATATATACATGCACTGTACATACATACATACATACGTACGTACGTACGTACATACATACATACATACATACATACATACATACATACATACATACATACTTACATACATACGTACATACATACATACATATATTCATATATACATGCATACATAGATACATACATACATCAGCATATATACATACATAGTACATACATGCATACATATCGTCCACACGTACAAACGTAAACATACGTTCGGACACACACACACACACACACACACACACACACACACACACACACACACACACACACACACACACACACACACTTTTCTACAAAGCCGTCAAACGTCACCAAACTTAATGTTCGAGTTGAGACGGGGACTGTTTGGAAGCGTCTACACAACTGTAATAGCCTTTGTCTTAAGCAGTGAAATATATGATTTGGCTAGCTAAATATTTTATCACTGCATGATTTCCATATTAACGTCGAGGATATACAGAGAAGAGAGAAACTGCGACTGATATGGGAACATTGTGTGAAGGGAAACGAGACCGTGATATTGTGGGATGACTGGAACAGGAGAACACGCATCGAGAACCACGGTGACGTCACACCCGGACACCAAGGAGACGAGAAGAAAAAACATCAACTGGGTAGATGCTCATCGTCAACTCGCCTTACCCGGCAATATTAATCTAGACCACAAATACAACGCCAGCATCCAGCGCTGCC
>CM034544.1:32835023-32944056 GCA_020002185.1 Paraescarpia echinospica
TACCAGAGAGATACCAGAGAGTTATCAGAGAGATACCAGAGAGATACCAGAGAGATACCAGAGAGATACCAGAGAGAACGGAGACCGAGTGAAAAAAGTTGCATCGAACCGCTCAGCCAATAACTGTGACGATATAGCGTTCTCCATTACAAGCAATCGCTGACAGCGAACATTTGCCCTACATCTCTTTAATCCACCACACTTCTATCAGCTGTCCAACACTGTCACCCACGGGAAGTATACACTATAACACGTACCTTAAGCGAACAGCTTAGCTATCCGTCGAGACTGAAGCGTCGTCTTACCTGTGTTTTGTACGAACCACACCAAGTCCGCGCAATATTTGCCGAGGTGCAGCACCAAGCACTACGTGAGCAATATTGACGAGAGCGAGCCGTGTGTGCGTTGTCACGACCACCGCCGCGACAACAGATATCCTACAGCATTTGTCGAGACGCTGATATTGGCTGTAATGATAGTTACGTGTCCGTGTTTTGTCGTCGCGCAGTCGGATCAAATGTGTTGCACGCAGGGCTTGCTATCGTCACAGTGCGTCAACGTCGGCGCTCTTCGACGCATGTGTACGCGTGTCACCTGAGCGAGTGTGTGTGTGTGTTTATGTGTGTGTGTGTGTGTGTGTGTGTGTGTGTGTGTGTGTGTGTGTGTGTGTGTGTGTGTGTGTGTGTGTGTGTGTGTGTGTGTGTGTGTGTGTGTGTGTGTGTGTGTGTGTGTGTGTGTGTGCGAGTGTGTGTGTGTGTGCGCGCGTGTGGGGGGGTGAGTGCGTGCGTGCGTGCGTGCGTGCGTGTGCGAGTTTGCATGTGCTTGTGCGCATTTGCGTGTGTTTATCAACTACTAATCGTGCTGCACAACTAACGTTCTTTCCACGCCACCGTCGACATTTTAGAGTTGATATTAACAAATAGAAAGCGCTGACACTCCACCACGGACACATTCGCTTACAGACTTATAATCACATTAACGGAATAGCGCATTAAGGGTTTCAATGATCAACGATTTCACACACAGTTTTATTTGTGTACCCGTTTTATAAATTACTTTTCTATTATGTTTGCAAATAGAAAGTTTAATATTGAGAGTGATTACATTATAGTGTGTTTACATTTATTGAAACATTTAACTTATCAATGCGCGCACTCGTTCTATACACCCGGTTTAGTTACATGTAATATAAATATGATAAATTATAATTAATTACAACAGCAACCTTATTAATTTTAGTTAATTGACATGCAGACAGTTCTGAATAATGTTGTTCAAAGTATAAAACGGATTAGTTTATTAACATACAAATATAATTATTAGTGAATAACGATAGGTAAATAAAATGTCGTACTTTTTTAATTTGGATACGACTATTTTTCATCGTTTTTGTATTCTGCACATTCCGTTGCGAGTAAATGCATCCACGCCGTGTTAATTAGCTTAGTGGAGGTTGCACGGTAACTAAATGGACGTAGCTTTTAATCCATCTTATTGGGAGATAATCCGGATAGTCATTTCGTGCGTTGTTTTCGCCGTACATTCATGGCATTCGTCCTGATCTCCTCTTCAAAGTCCAGATGTCACCTCACATACAGATTTTGCTAAATTAATTAAACTGCTTTATTTTGACGATGGTGTTGAAATATCACCGCAACTATTTAATGATAATTTCCAGAAGTGTAAGTTATGCAGATTTGTTGCTGCTTTAAGCCGATTTGCGGAAAATGAAAAAGGTCGATGATGTTATGTGTGATATGAACCCGATTTGTCCTGTGGACGTTGTTCTTTACAACGGATCTACCAATATGTCGTTGCTCGCCACAATATAAATCGCTGGTTCTACATTTCGCAGACTCTCCATTGCGGAAGCGCTTTGAGCACCGGACGTCTCACAGACATTTACGTCAGCCCAATAACATAACCCATCTGCAGTGTGCCGCAAATATCGTCGTTGTCCGAAATGAGATTGCCATTGTCATGGGCCGAGAGTATTCCCGAGCAAGACGTAGGCGCCCAAAAGCCAGAAGTAAACGCTGCTTCTAACGTGATTTGTGTTAGCAATCCTTTTATGTTGACTGTGGTAATTGTTAGAATAAAGTGTACAAATGCAATCACTTAGGTAATTATTTGAAACCGGCATTCATGCTGCACATTTGGCTAAGAAAACACGATGGAACGGTGTCTTCTTCAAAATCACATAAACACTTTATTTCGTCATATATGTATTATGTACCAAACGGGCAGCACGCTACCACAGAAACGAAAACCTGTTCTGTGCGATCGTACACAGTTCTGTTACAACAGAAAGAACGTATAGAAGGATGTTTCATAACACAACCGCGAAAGAAATTGAATGCGAGCATTTCGCAATATCTGACATTCGTCGCGACAACAGACAGTGGCGCGGAAGAAGTGACATAAATTCCAGCCAGTCTAAGCTGCACCCTCAGGTCAGACAGACGCCGTCACAGCCAGAGTCGCTACTGAAGTGAACAAATGATGTTGACATTACATTTCGCCCAATACGTCCGCAAGCACGCACGCATGCACGTACATATACAGAGACACACAGACACAGACACACACACGCGCTCACTCACGCACACATGCACGCACGCGCGCGCGCATACACACACATTCATGCACACGCACACGCACACGCACACGCGCATTCGCACGCACACACACACATCTACACGTTATACAGATAAATGTTAAATGTGATTACAGTAGCAGAACAAGTATACATAATGCGTAATATCGGCCATGTTTTTTTCGTACTATAATTATAAAATTACAATACTAATTAAGCGACATATGTTGTAGGTGTGCTCTTATTGTGCAATCACTAGTCATCAACCTTTGCAATGTACACTTTAACAATGGTGACGGAGAGGTTCAAATTAAGACCATCCTGGTATTTACATTATAGATCCAGCATCTTAAATTGTCATGTGAATAATGCTTCGGTAACTGAGACGATGAATGCAGGCAACACGACCTTAGTGAGCTGAGTGAGTAGGGACCGAATGAAGGCAGGCAACACGACCTTAGTGAGCTGAGTGAGTAGGGACCGAATGAAGGCAGGCAACACGACCTTAGTCAGCTGAGTGAGTAGGGACCGAATGAAGGCAGGCAACACGACCTTAGTGAGCTCAATGAGTAGGGACCGAATGAAGGCAGGCAACACGACCTTAGTGAGCTCCGTGAGTACGGACCGAATGGATGCAGTGGAAGTTCAATGCGCTGAGAAATGTTCGTTTGACTCGAAGACTCACAAAGAAAATGAGCTCGTTGGAAAACACATCATTAAACCCATCATTAAACCCATCATTAATTAAAGGAAATAAAAACAAGGCATTAGCTAAAATCCGTTTTCCATGTGTACACAAAGTTTAACATTCTATGTAACATTCGAGAACATTAAAAACAATACATAAAAATACATTTATAGCATAAATTCGATTTTAAACCCATCTGTGTAGCAATTCCCGCGGAAAAAAAATAATGAGCTAGGCGATCACATGGTATCGTAACGTCACATACGACTCACACTCGCAACAGGCCGACCCTTTCTATGCATTCAGAGCATGTTTACAAGGATAGTTTTGGGGTCGAAACGAGCGTCAGAATGAGGCGAAACCTAGTCGACTTGTAGGCCCATTCGCATTCATTGTTTTTAATAAATTGGATTCACGTGGAACCGTAAGATAACTGCTTGTTCCTCTATGATGACTAGTGTTTGTATTACATCGGAATATTGCACAATAACTCATTCTGACGCTCGTTTCGACCCGAAAGCTATCCTTGTAAACGTGCTCTGAATGCATGGAACGGGTCGGCCTGATGCGACTATGAGTCATATGTGACGTCATATCTCGGCATCCTGAAAAGCGCGCCAAAAATATGCATATTCGAAAATGTCCGGATGCACAGCATAAAATGTGGAATTTCTAATTCATTGAATTTTTTATTTTGTTTGGCTTGGTGGACGTGGAAATAGATAGCAGGATGTAATAAGAATTCAAGCCATACATGTTTTTATTCCCTTTAAACCAATCATTAAACCGAATCCGTTTTTTTATTTAGGAGCTTTTTCAAAATGCAAAAATCCGAACACCAGGGAGATTATTTCCGTGACACATCCAGCTAATGTCCCGGTGCGCCTCCTGGTGCTGACCGTTGTCATTATGCAAGGTCACTATTAAGGAGCAAAATAGATTTTAAAGAGCAAAATCGGTCTTGTGATCTCATAAAACTGTTAGTGATCCCAGTATCGAGGGAGTCTGGTGGTGCAAGGTTATTAACACAGTGATCCAAGTATCAAGGGAGACCGATGGTGCAAGGTTATTATGACAGTGATCCCAGTATCGAGGGAGTCCGATGGTGCAAGGTTATTATCACAATACACATTGACCATTGCGTACTACCAACATCTGTGAAATGATTCCAAACCGGTCGACGCGAGATAGGTTTAATAGATTAAAAGCTCTATATGCGCGCTGAGTAATTCCCCAAGACGAAAACCAAAACTACACGCGAACACTTAATGTGCTATTCCGTTAACGAGATTATACGTGTGTAAGTGAATGTGTCCGTGGCTGAGTGTGAGTGCTTTCTATTCGTTACCGTCCACTCTAAAATACGCTTGATCAACTTGCTTCTGTCGGGGATGGCGTGGAATGAACGTTAGTTGTGCAGCACGAACATTAGTTGTGTATAACGAACATTACTTGATAGATTGAACGTTAGCTGTGCAGCACGATCATTAGTTGTTATAACGAACATTACTTGATAAAAATGGACGTTAGTTGTGCAGCACGAACATCAGTTGTGTACAACGAACATTACTTGCGTAGAATAAACGTTAGTTGTGCAGCACGAACATCAGTTGTGTTTAACGAACGTCAATCGTGTAGAACGAACGGCAGTTGTTTATTATGAACGTTACTTGTTTAAAACAAACATCAGTTGTGAAGAACGAACGTTAGATGTACATAACGGACATAGAACGAAAGTCAATTGTGAAGAACAAACTTTAATTGAGTTAGGTATTTGGTCGCGCCTGTATGTGGCTGCACCGTTGTAAGCGCAGTGCATATTTTGTATTTTACCTGTTTTTAACGAGGAGATCGCAGTGCAGTTTTGCAGTCTAGGCGATCCTGGACTATGCAATTTTACTGGTTATTTTATAGTTTTTAGTATTTTAGTGATTATTATCTCAAGTTCAGTGGATTGCACCTGTGTGGAACAACAACACAAACATTGCTGTTGGTCAAGCGTGACATTACATTCAGGATTGACGGCCTATGCAAGACAGTTCCTGCGTGGTCTGCAATTCAACAGGTGCACTCGTTTGAACAATGCTGCGTGGACTGCAGCGTGCAGTGCAGGGGTAGCTCTCCATCGGCCCATCCATCGTGGGGGTGTCCACAAACAGCGGGATCATTATCCTCGGCGAATTCAACGTGCGATACGGCGACAATAACGATGCGCACGCACGAGCTCTACATGATATTCTCTCAGACGCCAACCTGAGACAGAACGTCACCGACGCGACGCACAACCGGGGTAATGAGCTTGACCTCATCATCACCGCTTCTTCTTCCTCGCCTGTTACGCGGGTATCCGTCGGCGATCTTGTCACAGATCACTTTGCCATTCTTTGTGACTTCGCCACCACCAAGCCCCGCCCGCCACGCGGAAGGTAGAATACCGTCGATACGCTGCGATAAACAACACCAACTTCACGAAAGACCTATGTGGGTGCGATTTCGTTACTCAACCTGTCTGTGACGTAGGCGGCTTGTACGATCAGTACTATTCGGAGCTGTCCTGTCTGATCAATCTTCACGCACCACTTGTGCAGCGTACGGTCACTGAACGACCACATACTCCGTGGTGGTGTCGGCAACTGGATGAGCTGAAACGTCAGGTCCGTCTGCGTGAGCGCACGTGGCGACGTAGCAGAACCAACGACCAGTCTTTCCTATACTGAGTTACGTGACCAGTACTGCCGGACATTGGCCTCTATGAAAGCTGCGTTCTACTATAAAGAAATTGAATCCGCCTCCAACGACAACAGGGCTATGTTTCGTATTGCGAACCATCTTCTTGGCCGAAAGTGTGTGAACCATCTGAAGCACGCAGTCACGCACGCCTCTTCTTAAACATTCCGGTCTTCCCGCCGACGACTACGCCAGCTACCGACCTATCTCGAACCTTCTGTACGCATTCAAGTTACTTGATCGCCACGTCTCTGCCCAACTGCGTTTGCATATGCAACACAACGGCATCGGAGATCCATTTCAGAGCGCCTACCGCCTGAGACGATTTTGTGTATCCAAGACGACGTGTTAAGGTCACTGGATGCTTGTAAGCATGTAGTATTTGTTCTACTTGACCTCAGCGCTGCGTTCGACACGATCGACCATGATATTCTTGTCGCTGAACTAGACCGAATCGGCGTGTGAGGCAACGCACTTTGCTGGCTCGCCTGTTTCCTAGCCGACAGAACACAGTGCGTCAGCGGGCAGTGTTTTGGGCCCTCTGTTATTTTCTATATAATGTGCTGGTCTTTCCGACGTATTCGAGAAGCACGGTGTTCGCTACCATATCTACGCTGATGACACCAAACTCTATGTAGATTTTCCGCGAAACGATTCTGCGTCTGCCGCCGACCTGATATCCCGTTGCGTGACTGACGTGAAAGCAGGGCTAGCGTCGCGCTACCTGCTTTTGAACGAGGCGAAGACAAAGGCGATACAGTTTGCAGCACCAAACAACCGTGTTCCACAGCCACTGCCTCTTCCCATCGACGTCTGCGGTTGCTACGTCAGCACTTCCGCCAACATACGTGACCTTGGAGTACAGCTCGACTCCACGATGTCGATGGCCGCACACATTAGCCGTACCTGTCGGGCTGCCTACGCCCAACTACGTGGCATTGCGCGAATACGGTCATCTCTCCCGCTTTCAGCGTGCAAGTCGCGGCCCTGTACGGCATTACTGGAACCTTCTTGCACCGACTAGAGATAGTCCAGCGATCAGCTGCGCGTGTCGTCCTCTGCTTACGTCGGCCAACACAGCATGACGGCGGCACTACGACAGCTGCATTTGGCTACCTGTGACGCAGCGAATTAAATTTAAACTGTTGACCTTGATGTACGGCGCTGTGTATGAAAACACTCCACAGTACCTTGCCGACCGTACATGTGCATATGTTCCGTGCCGTACTCTTCGCTCAGCCGACCAGTTTCTCATGATTGTTCCTATTGTTAACCTGGGACGGTACGGCCAACGCGCATTTTCATGTCCAGGTCCCACTCTCTGGAACTCTTCCATTAGAGCTAAGAAGCCAACGTGACTCTGGACTTTTAGGAAAGAACTGAAAACAGTTATCTTTAATCAGGCTTTTTCGTAATGTATTGTATTTTTAAATACATACATGTACATCTTAATGTTATATATGACCCACATAATAATCGAAATGTGTAGTTGTGTAAGCATAACCCATGTATTGTAATATTATAACGACAACGTAATTATTACATCATGTTTTAGTTTTAAACACCCCTGAATCTGCTTTGTAGAGATATGTGGTGTATAAATAAACTTGATTTGATTTGATTTGATTTATAGAATGAACGTCAGTTTATTAGGATTAGCCCCTTTATAGCTACTTCCCATTAAGGCCATTTCCCGTTATAGCCATCCTCGCGCGCCAGGGGTGGCTGCTGCTGATTACGTCAGTGTTAGCCAGCAGTATCCCCTGGCTGATCGCTTTGCGAAACTCTTAATTTAAGCTCAGCCTATGAAATCGCTCACCAGATCAGTGGATATCGGCGGGTCAGGTGGTCATAATAAAACAAATTTCAACCAACCGTGGCTCGTGTTATATGCAATGTTTAGGAAGTAGAAGCAATTATTTGAATACACAATACCGCTCAGCTGCTCGTGCTAATGGGCGAACGGGTAATTATATATTGGGATTCCCAGAAGTCGTTTATCCGTCTTCAAATTGGGGCGGAAATTTGCGCTGTTCTCACGGGTGATGTAGTCGCGACTGGCGAAGTCAATTACTAGTTTGACTCAGCTAACTTCCGCACTTGGCGTAGGGATCAGCCAGGGCTAGTTTTGCATGGCAAACTATGGAACGATATTATGGCCATAATTCCACAATGCTACACTGTTGCTTTCTGATTTTCGATTATCCATTTACGCCGACATTGTCGAATTCTGACTTTCGATTATCCATTTACGCTGACATTGTCGAATTCTGATTTTCGATTATCCATTTATGTTGTCATTGTGCAAGATGTTT
This sequence comes from Paraescarpia echinospica, assembly GCA_020002185.1. Classification (NCBI taxonomy): domain Eukaryota; kingdom Metazoa; phylum Annelida; class Polychaeta; order Sabellida; family Siboglinidae; genus Paraescarpia; species Paraescarpia echinospica. The sequence goes on from CM034544.1 coordinate 32,843,350, forward strand.
GTCAAATAATTCACTAGAATGGCGTTTGATTAGATATTTCTCCAAAATATGTTCTCAAAAAGATTTTTGCTCCAAAAAATGTTCTCCAAAAGATATTCTGCCAAAAAATGTACTCTGTGACCTAAGCTATGTTGTGCTGCCCCCTAGCAAGTCAGGCCTTGCGTTGTCAGTCACCAAAGTCACGATTCAGTGTACAGAATACTTATATCGAGCATTTTCTCCCACGTTATGAGCTGTCTTATCAAAGTTGGAGTTTTAAGTGAATATTATTAAACTTTAAAGATAATAATAGTGTCAAGTCTCCCATCACACAGTAATTTGTTTTGTATTTTGTTGACATTATGTAAATTGTTATTGTAAAATGTGTATCTTAGTATTTGTTTTCATATTTTGTAGTTCTAGTAGTTTCCAGCGCTCAGCAATTAACTGACTAGTCTGTATTATTGTGGTTACAATGTAATGGTCTTATAAGGTCTCATTCTTTATATGCCGCCACTGTGGGTGGTCACTACCAGGGTGCTTGTCGTCATCAGTGGTTCTTTTACGTCCCAAATTGAGACGGGACCGACATTAATATGATCACCGAGTCACGAGGGATACACAGTCCCCAATGTTGAGAGCCAGGATTTTACACCAAATATCATGCCTGCTCGGTCCAGGTTTCTAACTCAGAGCATTGGCATGCCAGGCGGATGTGCTAACCACTACACTAGCCGCGCTCTCTGTATAATTTGTTTCTGCTGTTGGGATAAATAAAATGCATCCTTACCTTACCTAGAGATGGGAGGGTGTGTTTCTATATTTCATAAAAACCAGCCCAAACCCTTGGAGTAACATACACTATCGAGAGGGATGCGGGGGCACCAGCCCAGCCCGATCACAGTGCTTTCTTCTATATCATGAGCAGTCTTACTCCGAACCCACTATACTTTATCTTAGTCACATATTGAACATAACTTGGGATAATGTCATTGTTTTTCATTTTAAAGGTTAATGAACAGGAGCCCAGCATGAGACTGCCGCAGAATAACATGTACAGGGACGTACACGGTGGTATGCACCAACTACCCAAATTTACACTGGGGAGTCTAGAGGAATACTTATCCCAATACGGAAAGAAGCTAGAGGAAAAGAGCAAGTCTCTATACAAAGAAAGGTGAGCTATCTTAACATTAAACTAAAATGACTGTAGGATTAAAGGTACATGCGAATAACCATATATGAGCTTAGTAGTTTGTAAGTCCCTGTCAAATATGATACTGCCTCGATGAAATAATAGTTTACTTTGTCAATGGATACTAGCAGGCTTATGTGTAAGAGGTTTGGCAAATTCATGTGTTAAAATGTAAGAACAAACATTCGAAACCTAACAATAAATTATTCAGGACCACTATTCTGGAATACCCTGCCTCATAAACATACTCACACTCCTGACCATTAACCAGTTTAAAAGAAACCTAACAACTCCTTACTCGTGAATTATTATTGATATTACATTATATATGTGTCTGGGTAAATATATATATAGGTGAAGCACAATACTGGGCCAAAAAAAGAGGACTGGACATCAAAACAAAAGTGCAAAAAACTAAAAGTCTTAGATGGTAGCCAACACACATCTACACCTAAAATTAAAGAAGATAAGATAGCTTTATTCACTGTTATGTGGCGCAATGCCAAGTGAAGTTCATGATGTAAGTTACATGGTGTCATTTAACTAAAATATGTGAAACCCTTCAGAAATAAAAATTTGCTTGACTGATGTATGCTAGTACCTTATCAGAATCCAACCAAGACTTTTCAAATGTTAAGAATGATCAGAGCACTCTGGATGTGAAATGGTGGACACTGTAACTTACGTTATCCACCACATTGTCCACAACCAAAATTTTTTTTAATGTCCACATTTAAATATACATTTGTTTTCATACACATTTTAATAATAACATCTTGGACATGAAAAACTAGGTTGACTTCTGCACTTGTATATTATACCCAGTGTATCAACAAAGACATATTAATACACCTTTAAAAAGTATTTAGCATATGGCGATGACTCTGAAATAAATTTATAAAATAAATTATTCATTCTTGAAGAAGGTACACATACATATTATGAACCTTTGAATATTTGACGAGGAAAATACACTGTTAGAAAATACACCTCATTTGTCATTTCCAACATTCACCTTGACCATTAAATCTCAGGCTTAAAATGTCAAACATGAATATGTGTAGTAGTTGCACATGGCAGACACTTACATGAATTTATATACTGAAAACCAAAAAAATATATAAATGCACTTTACTGATGCTTTACTGATTAGCAGAATCCAAATCAGTCTATAACATTGACTAAGATCAAGCGTCACTGTAATGAAATTGAACAATTTAAAATTGATGTAATGACAATGAACATCTATTAAAGAAAAATAGTTAAAATTGTTCACCGTTTTGAAAAATGGCATATTCCACTAATGTCTGCATGCTGTATCAACCCACCCCCTTTCTCCACCCGGTAAATACTGACTGTTCCTAAGATATCAACATGTATAGATGCAGCTGTAGTAGAACATTTCTTGCTGCCTTTTTTCTAGTGAAATGCTGCAGACCATACATGAAACATTATTTTATAGTTATTATATTTTATAATTATTTACTCCCAACACTACTATGATGCCTGTTTTTGTTTACTGAATATATGCTTTTCTTTACAGGAGATTGAACTAGTGTGCTTAGTACTACTAGCTCTCCAAGTTAATATGGCATACTGGGCAGTTGTATGTCCAGGATCTCGGACAAGATTCTACAGCCATGCAATATGCTGCATATTAACAGTTTGTCATGTGAATGTCCACCGAGTGATCCCAATTGTGTCGTGAGTTGCATTCGTGACAGATTCCCCAGTGCCGATAGGGTGTACCCTTGCTTCTAGATCAGTCAGTCAGCTTGACTGACTGGAAACCAATGTAGAATGCAGGTTGCTCGACATAAGAATGTGGTGACACCTGACTAGCTCTGCAGTTGGTGATGGAACGGTGGTTGCCAGGGTTTGGCAGATATGGCATGAGTCTTCGGGCAACAACTTTCAACGCCGCTGTTGAGAGAGGTTCAGTGTCGAACATTATTCGGTGAACTACATCCGTTTAGATATCGATGACATCACTGTATGTTTTCGCTGTCTTTGATGGTACTGCATACCAGCTTTTAGACTTTTTACTGTACATCTGCATCTACCTATACCGGAGAAAAAAGTGACAATTAGCATGGTTCTGACATGTATGATATTTTTATACGTGACGACACATTTATCAAAAGTCAATAATACAAGGTATTTGTATTCAATAACTTTTACCAGTGTCCATAAAAAAATACATGAATTATCCAGCATTGTTACGGTGGTAGGTTTTCATTGTCTTTGTGTTGCTGATAGTCAGTGGCAGCCAGCTGAGTTCTTGCAACATAATCCAAGCACCTGTTATGTACAAAACAAGTTTGTGATGAAGTAATGGTATTGAAACTAAACATCTTTCTAAGTAATTTGTTCTCATTGGTTTACATTTTATGGACATTAAATATTAAAAATTGTTGTTAAATACACATAATCCTGGGGCCATTGCTTTTTCTATTATATATCAATGATATTGCTAGTGTCTCAGATGTTTTTTTTTCCATATTATTTGTTGATGACACTAGTCTGTTTATAAATGGTGATCATATAACTAACAAAATGAATGTTGAATTGAAAAAAAAAAAATTTGGCTAAATGCCAACAAACTATCTTTAAACATTAATAAAACCCAATCTATGATATTTAAAACACGTAACAGAAAACATACAAAACCAACAACACTTAAAATTAATAATAATGCTATTAAACTAGTATCTTCTACGACATTTCTTGGTGTGTCTATTGATAGCAAACTCAACTGGGCTGAACACATTAACAAAGTTAAATGTAAAATTTCTAAAGGTGTTGGCATTCTCAACAAAGCCAGAAGATTATTAACTAGATCATGTTTGGTCACCTTGTATTACTCATTTTTATTCCCTCACTTGACATATTGTATTGAAGTATGGGGACGTGCATTTGACTCATATTGTTCAAGTATTATTAAGATTCAAAAGAAAGTAGTGAGAATGCTTGTCTCAGCTAATAGATTAGCTCATACAAAACCTATCTTTAAATTACTAAATATATTAACTTTCAGACAATTGTATGTATATTCAATACAAATATTTATGTATAAATACAAGATGGGTCTTTTACCAACAATCTTTGAAAATATGTTTACACTTAATCAAGATGTCCATAGTTATAACACAAGACAATCTGCTCAAATTCATATACCCAAGGCTATTTTAGAAATAAGACTTCGTGCTATAAGAAATAAGGGTGCTATTATTTGGAATCATTTCAGCACAAGACTTACATTTACGACTTACTCAATAATTAGTTACAAATCTATACTTATGCAATTTATTTTACACAATGATGTTAATATATAATATAATTTTCAATCACGATTATATATTCTACAACTGCACGCTGTTTCTGTTTTCAATATAATTATATTTACATTGAAATATACCAAAGGGAGTATAACATTATTTAATGTTCTTCCCTTGTTGTGCTCATTGTGTTATTATATAGGATTTGTCTTAATTTTATTTGTATTGTATGTATTGTATTGTAATGAGTTACAATAAATTTGATTTGATTTGATTTGATAATTGTTTAGTCACTAATTTTTTGTGTTGTAAACATATAAGGCATGTATAAACTACAACTAGCATTTGATACCACATGTACTAACTAGTGTTGTTTTTTTGCAACGAAGAATCATGATAAAAGTAACTGTTTGTTTTTATATGTACCTGACATTTTTTCAACCTCTTCCTAATTTTTTTTCCTATTTTTGCTTTGCATATTATGTGCATGTGATGTGTATGTGATATTAAAAATTATTACATTATACATATCAAGTGCAGTGATTGTACCTGTATTGTGCTTTTCATAATTTTATAGTCAATCTTATCAAATAGTTTCAATAAAATGTTTGTACTTTACATTGTCTTTACTTTAATTTACATGCATTTCTAACAACAATATGCAATTTAACGAGGACACCCATTACTGTAAAATCCTCATGCAGACAAACAAAACTATCACATACAGGGGTGGATCCAGAAATAGAGCATGGCCGAACCAAATGGTGTAGTCTAAATTTTGTCGCTGCCGAGCCGCCATAACTATAACTTCAGCCGCTTGGCTGGAGTGGTGATACCGGAAGACGGGGGGAAGGGGGTGCTAATGAAACATACTTGCACTGTATATACGAATTTATGTTGGCAACAGAAATATTCCAAAATTTTATAAATATACCATTAAGTTCAAAAAGTTAACTGCAAATTAAATGTAGAATGTAATTGAAAGTTTCACAAATGCCTTATCAACCAAAGATGGTGTAACGACCAACATAAGATTGGTCACAGTAAAACATCATTATTAAAACCAATCACATATGTTTGCATATCTTCCAATTATTATGTTATGATATATATATATATATATATATATATAACGTTTGCATAGCAGCATCAATTAATACTTACGTTTGTTCTAACTGTCCTGAGCTGCATCCAGCTTCAGGAAGTGACTGGACACCTCAGCTGCCTTTGCTACGATCACTGATGCTCGATAGAACCACCACAGATCTTGTCATATGTGATGGCTGCAGTGGTGTTGAGGTAGTTTGCGCCTTTGTGTTGAAGCTGTCAAACAAAGTCGTGAATTGGAATATGGAATAAGTCAGATTATTTGTGAAAATGAACATGGTTTGACAGCACTACTACCCGTCAATATATATATATATATATATATATATACATATATATATATGTGTGTGTGTGTGTGTGTGTGTGTGTGTGTGTGTGTGTGTGTGTGTGTGTGTGTGTGTGTGTGTGTGTGTGTGTGTGTGTGTGTGTGTGTGTGTGTCTGTGTTAATGTGGCAGCAAAGTTATTATTGTATATATATTGTAAAAATGTAGTACATAACAAACAAATAAACAATTTACAAGTGTCAACTTATTAACTAAGTACAGGTAGAACATAGATGGGCTGGAAAGAAAGTTACAGGAAATAAAGTCAAAGTATTTTTATTCGAAAAATATAAAATAAATTAAAAAAATCGCAATTTTTCACTGATAGTTCAACAAAACTAAGTTTTAGGAATTCAATAGTACACCAAGCAAAATACCCAATGCCTTAGTTGTGGTCTCAACGTGTCATTCATCTAACACTGCTAATTAATGAGGAGGACATTTGGCTGGCAGTGGGTGAACCCCTGGCAGTAACCACAAAGTTTTATTGTTTACTTAGAGGGTGGATTACCACCTGTTACTGTCCAACGATCAATATCCCCTTTGTTCTTTAGTTGGACTGCAATGTGCCACTGGAATCTGGCTACACTTGTCTAAAGGCTGCCTGAGTCACTGTAAGTCTTTAGAAGAAGATTCCAGCAGTTAGTCGTGTCTTTATTATGGATTTCCTGGCTTGATTTAACAAACATTATGGCCTTACAACTACTTGCAACTGTGGTTATTAACTAGAGGTTTCTGACTGAGAAAGTATGTTCCTTGAAGCGAAGCCTCTGTGGCTTCAGTGTCATCAACGTGCAAACAATTTGTATTCTGTCGTGTCAGAAACCTAGCTGCCAACCCTGACTGTATTTGAATTGAATCACGCAAAGTGAGATGAAGTGAATTAATTAAATAAAACGGAAAGCAAAACAAAAAATTTCTACCAAATGTATGAATGTAGAAGTATAAATTACAAAATGTATGTTATTGATAAATTGTAATGTTTTGGATTTGCTTTTTTTCGTGAAAGACCAAAATAAAAACAACTAAAACAGAACTTCTATAATTTTCGTGTACAAGAGGATTTGTAACTTAACAAAACATTGGCTGCAATTCTTTGTATAGTAACGGTAATTCTCTGCTCTCTCACATAAATCAGTCGCGAGCTATCGATACATGTTACGAAAAGCCTGTACATGTTATTGCTATGGACATTTTCACAGTATTGAAGGGTGGTGGTTTTCTGAACATAATAAGCAACATAATATTATATTCATACAAATAAATATGCGTGGCTCAGGCTGACTCAGGCTCTCTAGAAAAAGTTTTGCAAACGCAGCGTCTGTTCTTAGTCTTACTCCATCTCTTTCTTTTGTGAGTTGTGTCGTTCTACAAATCCATACCGAGGGTCAGAGGGTCAGAGGTCAGTCTCGCCCAAATTCGCGAACACGATATTATTATATGAAGTTTCCACATCCAGATGCATGTCCAAGTTCAAGTAAGTGTTGCTAGTTTCGACTCCTTCGACTCGAAACCAAAATCGAAATAGTTCGCAGTTTGTTTATTAATTTCAACAAAATGAAGTAACACAAGTGCACCAATGAACTAGGATATTATAGTGGAAACTTGATAGCTTTGCTTTTTCAGGAAATTAGTCAGAAAAGCGAGGAGCATAACATTCTAACTGACATTGCAGCTTTAAGCTGTATAGTTGTATTGCCACCAGTTAGTCTGATATTAATTGCAATACAACAAACCCCCTTTTTGTTTCAAGTTTTAACTTTGTATTATTTTAGTTTCAAATGAAATGCTCAGAACTACATTGCACAATGGTTTGAAAGTTGCACTCTGTGCTGTGACGATGTAATGTTGATAAAAAGTAATCTCTTATATAATAACGCAGTATCTAGTCCTTATGACTGCTCAAAGCGCTTTACATTTTACTCCCTAGCAGACTTGTTCGATCGAGCACCATCTCAACTTCTCTGGGAAGCATTCAGCCATGCCGTAATTAATGCACAAAGACTGTTCATACCCAAATATCTACCACTGTCTATAGCCAGGTACTCATTCATACGGCTGAGTGAACTGGAGCAACGTAGAGTGAACGAACTTGCCCAAAGTTCAACACAGCAGCACTGAATTCGAACCCGGGTTCTCTTGATTGAGCGTCCAACGTTCTAGTCACTGAGCCACTGCGCTCTATTGCAACCATGTGCATTGTTTCAATGGAGCACATTGTATAAATACAGATGTATGTATGTATATTGAATTGAAAAGCATGGAAATAACTAACAATTTCATGTTTCAAGTACTGATCTTGTGGAGTTAACTTCAAGTAGTTGTGGTCGTTGGCAAGGGCATGTGGATTGGCAGGGGGAACACTGCATCACTAGCATTGGTTGACTTTCCTGAATATGTATATGTAGAGATATAAGCAGCATTGTATTATTTGCTTTATACACGTGGGTGAAACATGCTCGATATAAGTATTATCTACACTGCGTCGTGACGTTGGCGACTGACAACGCAAGGCCTGACTTGCAAGGCATACTTCAGTATTTGCAGAATATCTTTTGGAGAACATTTTTTGGAGAAAATCTTTTGAAGAAAATTTTTTGGAGAAATATTTGGCCAAACGCCATTCTAGTGAATTATTTGACAACAATCTTGCACAATGACAGCGTAAATGGATAATCGAAAGTCAGAATTCGACACTGTCAGCGTAAATGGATAATCAAAAGTCAGAATTCGACAATGTCGGCGTAAATGGATAATCGAAAGTCAGAAATCAACAATGTAGCATTGTGGAATTATGGCCCTAATGTCGTTCCATAGGCAAACAGCACTGGCTTGCGAGAATGATTATAGCTACACTTTTCCCGTTACTGCTACAAGTGAAAGTAGTTAATCCTTTATTGGATTAATTAGTTCAACTTTCGAAATAAAACATTCTTTACCACCTACTATATAAGGTTGTATTTAACAGACCATATGCAGAAAAAAGACATGAAATAAAATAAATATTTGTACACACCAACTTGGTATGACAACACTGGTTTTGCGTTGATTGTTTTTTAATATGGCAATAAAAAAGCAAGAAACATAAAACTTTTTCCTCGGGGCAACAACATGCAGTAATTAAATTATTAAATTATTAAACCTAGTTGCATTATACCTACTTCCCAGATTTGAATATTATGGGACCAAGTGAGAATCAGTTACATGAAATGGAATATGTGCATAAACACGTGTGCGCTACAGTTGTATTAAGTACACTTGATAAAATGTTTAATATGTTCAGTACCTACTACATTATATACAGGGTCTGTCAAAGTTTGTTCAGCACCTACTACATTATGTCAAAGTTTGAGTTTCGAAATCCAGGTTTCAGGTTCACCAAAACGTACAACTGTACGCCCTTGACACCTCCAAATGAACCCCTGAGACTCACTAAAACATTATCTGCCCACCCTTGGGACCTCTCACTGTATCCCGTTGAGGTTTACCAAGCATTATAGTGGCACTTAAATGCGTATAATTGGTTAAATATGTTTTTTTTCGGTAGGGCGGGAATTTCACTACAAACACGAAAACTCCCTGTCAGACTTAAATAATAGCTATAACGGAAATAAAAATAGCTATAACGTGGAGCATTTCTTATAACCATAATTTATAGAAATAAAGAGCTTCCTTGAAAACAGGTGAAAGCGTCTCTATTATCGTGCGTGTGTGCGCGCGCCTGTGTGTGTGGTGTGTGTGCATGTGTGTGTGTGTGTGTGTGTGTGCGCGCGCGTGCATGTGTGTGTATGTGTGTGCGCGCGCGCGTGTGTGTGTGTCTGTGTGTGTGCCTCTGTGTGTGTGTGTGTGTGTGTGCGTGTGGTGTGTGTGTCTGTCTGTGTGTGTGCGTGCGTGTATGTTTGTGCGTGCGTGTAGTGTGTGTGTGCGTGTGTATGTGTGTGGTGTGTATGTGCGCGCGCGTGCCTGAGTGTGTGGTGTGTGTGTGTGCGTGTGGTGTGTGTGTGTGTATGTCTGTGTGTGTGCGTGTAGTGTGTGTGTGGTGTGTGCGTGTGTGTGTGCGGGTGCCTGTGTGTGTGGTGTGTGTGTTGTGTGTGTGTGTATGTGTGTGTGTGTCTGAGTGTGTCTGTGTGTGCGCGTGTGTGTGCTTGTGGTGTGTGTGTGTGTGTGTGTGTATGTGGCGTGTGTGTGGGTGCGTGCGGTGTGTGCTTGTGGTGTGTGTTTGTGCGTGTGGTGTGTGGGGTGTGTGCGTGTGTGTGTGTGCGTGCGTGCGTGTGTGTGTGGACATGTAAGTATATATCAGTACACAATGTGTGTAAATAAATGCAAGGCCCCTCGGAAGAAAGATAACGTGTTTTCTGCTTAATTATTTGCTAAATTCACCGTGCGTTAAGAGTCTTTAATAATAGATAATAATAATAATAGTAGATTTTATTTACATAGCGCCAAATCTCCGGATATAAAACCTGTTCAAAGGCGCTTAAAAAATACAATTGTCAAAACATGATCGCTACAATACAATAATTATTTTACAAATAAAAAGTATAATATAATAAGAAACTAATGCGAAATTTAAATATACATTTGTGAATAAATAACTTATATAACATAAAATAACATAAAATGTAGTATAAAATAAACCATGTAGTGACGTTAGAATTAAAATATTTTATAAATAATCTTGAAATGCATTCTTAAAAAGATGTGTCTTTAACTGAGACTGAAACAGTTCGATAGAGTCAGCATCACGGATATACAGCGGCAGACCATTCCAAAGGCGCGGTGCCGTCACGAAGAAACTCGTCGAACGTATCTTCGTAGCGTGGCACAGTTAGTAGATTGCTGTTAGCGGAACGAAGCCGGTGCCCTGGTGCATACAGCGATATCAAGTCAACAATGTACTCTGGCGCGAGATGGTGTAACACGCGGTATGTCAGCAATAATCTTGTAGTTGATGCGCCATTGGACCGGAAGCCAGTGAAGCACAACGAGGGTGGGCGTGATGTGTTGATGGTCCCGACGGCGTTGTCTCGTTATTAGGCGAGCCGCCGAATTTTGCACCATTTGTAGTTTCTTGATTAAGGAGGATGCCCCATGTAGACTGCGCACATTGTCTGCGCATGTCTTTCGTGGCTCTACCTGCTGGCGAGTAGTGGCATAGCCACCCGGCGACCTGAATATGAACTAATAGGAAATTCTCGTGCGCATGCGTATATCAAATGCCAAGGTCTTCTTCTTCCGTTAAATGGCCACAATCAATATCTCATTATTCTCCCACTATTCTGGGGATCTGGCATTTGTAAAGAAAAACCCACATCCTACAAAATATATAAAAATACACCCTACAAATAAACCCTAACTGTGGTGAAGCTGCCGGCAGGCTACCATCGTTCGCTTTTAATCTCTTATGTCAGAGGCTAGCTGGCCCTAACCCTGCATAAGGCAGTGTCAGGCCCAAGAGGACAAAACAGACAGAAAAACAAAAAACAACTACAAAGCTACTACAAATACTAATTGTCTACTGCTCTCTAACAAAGACCCTAGCAGTTGAATGTTAGTCTGGAGATCCTTGACACAAAAGTGTCGACTGTCGTTCCATTTCCTGATGGTTCTGGGCAGGAACGAGTGCTGATGGTACTGAGTGCGACACTGTGGCCGCGTCGTTGGCGTTGTGGCGGTAGCTTCAGCTTACTCTTCAGTCCAGTGGCACTGACTTGGTTGTTGTAATATCAACAATCTGATCTGACAGCAATGATTATAATTTGTAGCGAGTTTCACTGTTTTCTCTGTTTTATTGCGTATTGAACATCAGCTATGAAGTTTAGAAAGAAAAGGGGGATGGTTTTGCAAGAAATATGTGCATGTGAAAAACAGTAAAAGCTCAGAGAGGGTACGAAGTCGACAGAACGACTGTGACCATTTGTATACGTATACCTTCCGGCGAATTCACCGAAATGTATCGTGATATCAACAACAATACCGGTACATGTATTGATCTGAATCATGTTGCCCGTGAAGAAGTAACAGCAGATAGTGACTACATCGGTGACGACCAGACCTGGATGCCTGTCGTGGTGTTGTTGACCTGTAATATTTTTTGTAAAACCTGATTTGTACAAAATGTGTTGTTCCGCTACAAACAAGTGTTGATACCAGTGAATGATTTGACATTCTGCAAATGTATATCCAGTTATTTTGTAGTGAGAAATCTCCTTGCAATATTGTACTAAATTAATTTTTTTACTACTAACATTTACTGTAAAAATATTATTGTTTTTGAGTAATCATAATGATATTTCAATGCGATGTGAACTATGTAGATTGTAGATTTATTTGAACAGACTTTGTTACTCAGATCCGATAATTGTGTTCATCTCGATGCATATTTTATTACATTACACTCTAGTAAATTATATTTAATTAAAATTAAATGGTTACTTATGCAATTTGCTTGGTCTTTGTGAAGTAAGCACGAATTACGCAACAATCAATGACACTCTTTGTTAATTATCCAATGCAAGAATTGAAATGAACCATTTTTCTCATGTTTTATTAAAATTTACGTCATTTTTTCCGCTTGCAATTTCAAACAGTGCCAAATGTGATTCATGTGTACAAGAAACATTACACTGGTAAGGTACTCTTTATGTTATTTTTAGCTTTAGCATATGTTATTCTCTAATTGTGTAAAATATTTTAGCATTCTTTGAGTAATAGTTTTTTATGGTGAATTTTGTAACAACAAGACATTTTGTTGCGTCTCAGAATTTAACCAAATTTCTGCTAAATTCCTGTTAAATTCCCCATAATTTATCTTAAAAATTGATAATTAATTTTGAAGAAAAACAAATCTATATATCAGGAATATGGTACATATTTTTGATATTGATAGCAACTTGACCCAAATAAGCAATTAAAGGAAATAAAAACAAGGCATTAGCTAAAATCCGTTTTCCATGTGTACACAAAGTTTAACATTCGGGAACATTAAAAAAATACAGAAAAATACATTTGTAGCATAAATTCGATTTTAAACCCGTCTGTGTAGCAATTTCCGCGGAAAATAAAAATGTAATGAGCTAGGCGATCACGTGGTATCTTAACGTCACATATGACTCACACTCGCAGCAGGCCGACCTTTTCTATGTATTCAGAGCATATTTACATGGATAGAAACGAGCATCAGAATGAGTTATTGTTCAATATTCCGATGTAATACAAACACTAGTCATCATAGAGGAACAAGCAGTTATCTTACGGTTCCACATGAATTCAATTTTATTCAAAACAATGAATGCGAATGAGCCTGTAAGTCGACTAGGTATCGCCGAGCTTGGGCTCGTTTTCAGAATAATTATATCGAATGCAACCAACGGAAGATAATGTACACCAATATACATGCATAACAATCATATATCGTATCCAGCTACAGAAAGTAACGTGTATAATCTCATAATATCACTAGAATATCGATGTATGAAGGAGGAGTTGTACAATTTATTATAACAACTTAAATCAGTCAGCAAATTTCTGTCGGTCCTGCTAGCTCAGTTAGTAAACGCGTTGGTTCCTTGGCATTTATTTTGCAATCGGGCGACGCCGGTCCAATCCCGACACCAAACCATTGATTTGTTAACACTTTTTTATTTGTTCATGAAGTAATATAAACCAAATCATTTTTATACTATGACGCACTGTATGTAAATATCTTTGTAGTAATTATTTATTCGCCACAAAAATGAAAATATGGTAATTATGTATAACGATGTTTCTAAATTTTATTTATCCAGACAGATCACCATTTGTTTTCACATATATAATTACAATATATTACCGTACAATATATACATACAGTTTATACATTCTATATCCATTACATTATATTTGTTTGGATAAATAAAATTTAGAAACATCGTTATATAATTCCCATATTTTAATTTTTGTGGCGATTAAATAATTACTACACCATTTTTTTTTTTTTTACAAACAGTGCATCATAGTATAAACATGATTTAGTTTATATTACTTCGTGAAAACATAAACAAAAAAGTATTAAAAAATCAATGGTTTGGTGTCGGGATTGAACCGGCGTCGCCCGATTACAAAATAAATGCCAAGGAACCAACGCCTTTACCAAATGAGCTAGCAGGACCGACAGAAATGTTCTGACTGATTTACGTTGTTATGATAAATTGTACAACTCCTTATTCATACATCGATATTCTAGTGATATTATAAGATTATACACTTATACACATTACTTTCTGTAGCTAGATACAATATGTGTTTGTTATGTATGTTTATTGGTGTAGATTATATGCCGTTGATTGCATCCGATATAATTATTCTAAAAACGAGCCCTAGCTCGGCGAAACCTAGTCGACTTGTAGGCCCATTCGCATTCATTGTTTTTAATACAATTGGATTCATGTGGAACCGTAAGATAACCGCTTGTTCCTCTATGATAACTATTGTTTGTATTACATCGGAATATCGCATAATAACTCATTTTGACGTTCGTTTCGATCCGAAAGCTATCCTTGTAAATATGCTCTGAATGCATGGAAAGGGTCGGCCTGATGCGACTATGGGTCATATGTGATGTCACGTCTCGGCATCCCGAAAAGCTCGCCAAAAATATACATATTCAAAAATGTCCGGATGCACAGCATAAAATGTGGAATTTCTAATTCATTGAATTTTTTTTGCTTGGTGGACATGGAAATAGATAGCAGGATGTACCCTTAACAAAAAAAACTATAGGAAATTTTCTATAGAAAACTACAGGATTTTTGCGCATAGTTTTCTATAAAAAAAATATAGGAAATTTTCTATAGAAAACTACAGGATTTCTGCGCAGTTTTCCATAGAAAACTATAGGAAATGTTTTATAGAAAACTACATGATTTTTGCACAGTTTTCTATAGAAAACTATAGGAATTTGTTTTAGAAAACTACATGATTTTTGCGGTTTAAAAAAAAAACTACAGGACATTTTCTATAGGTTTTTTTATAAATATCCTATAGTATTTTCTATGGAATATTTCCTAAAAGAAATATCCTATTGGCTATTTCCTAGGAAATATCCTACAGAATATATCCTGTATGACATACTCATTAACATAGGTGCACGTTAATCTTCAAATATTTGTATTATATTATATATTCAAATACATTAATCATACAGGCAATCTACAGTAATATCCAAGCATGTTGAATGACCAAATAAAACAAATACAAAATAAAGTCTATTGAGCAGACATGTACATAAATGCAAGCAATGCTAATAATGACACAAATCATTTCTCAAATCCTTATGTATACATTATAATACAATATGAACAATTAAGTAAATGATAAATACAACAAATGGACTATTGAGCATACATGTCAAGAAATTAATCCTTAAGTACTCGTGAACAGTAATGAGCCATTATGTGAAATAGCACAGACTACATGTCACAATGACATTCACAACAGGATAGCAAGAAAAATATTGTTGGAAACATTAAATATATTACTGCTAAAATACACATCAATTAACATCCATTTAGGAAACAAATTAAACTTGGTAATACTTGTTTTACTTACATAGGCATTGGAACCTGCCGGGGGGGCTTAGTCCCTGATATTTGTGGATTAGGAGCTTAGCTCCCCAAAATTTAGGAAGGAGTGTGCAGTTTGTGGTGTATGGGGGCTGGAGATAGGATTACCCCTAAATATTGCCGAATGGGGGTGCTTATTTAGGTTTTCAGAGTGCCTTAAGGTGGGTTTTTTCAGCGAGCCTCAAGGGGGTGCAGATCGAGATGTCTGGAGAACCTCAAGGTGGGTTTTTTGGAACGCGTCCTTCCCTGTTCCAATGCCAGTGACTTGATATACACTGTACTCGGGTATACTACCATGGTATTTTGAAACAGGTACAACATGGTATTTTCATACATACTCGGGTATACTACCATGGTATTTTGAAACAGGTACAACATGGTATTTTCATACATGGTACAAACACCAAAGATTGCCAGTCAGTAAGCGACATCTCATGTCATTTTTGTACATAACAAAAATCGTCAAATTATGTTGATAAACAACATATCTCAATATAAGATTTGCCATTACTTTTGCTATTGGCGGTTTTGTAAAACGAATTCTGAAAAGTACCTTTAATACATATTTGTATTGAAATATATACTTTTTCATTTTATCATATTTTAACCCTTCAAGATTATTTGTATTTAAATACATGTCAATGAATTTTACCCATATCCGCTGGTATACTACCACGGTATTTTGAAACAGGTACAACATGGTATTCCATTTGATATCGACAAAGAGAGCAAGGAAAACGTGTGGTAGAAAGAGAAAACCGAAATCACTTGGCATAATAGTGTTAAGAGGGTAGGGGTGAACAGTTGATAGTGAATCTAAGCAAGATGTGTTGTTTCTCAACACTTCTAGAATGTTAGATTGGAAACTGTTGTTGGGTCAGTCATTCTGACTGAACATAATTGGCATGGTTGAATGATTTTTTTCCATTACTTAGAACGTGGCTTACCACACTGTATTTATACACTCATGCATTATTACCAGTGCATAACAATAGTATATATAGGAAGGGTTTAAGGGTAAAATACAATAAACGTCATGCGGCTCTGGTGACATATTTGCCTAGGCAAAATTGCAGAATTGAAATGTACAGTAGAACCTGTCTTGAGTGACCGCCACTTCAGCCTAGCAAAAGTGGTCTTTTAAGACGGGTGGTCGCCCATGATAGGTCAATAAACATTGAAAATATGGTCAATTTCAAGAGGAACCGAGAAAGCAGATGGTTATCCAAGAGAGGTTCTACTGTAAAAAAAATAGTTTGGGTCTAGATATCGGTCATTATGATTTTGTAGTATTGAGATATTCAATATCATGTCAATTTTAAGATGATATTTACACTATTGCGCTTTGCCCTGAAACCTTACATATGTACCATATTTATTGGTCAAATAAATTGATTCCGAGTTCTGTATTGCAATATGCATTATAATTGTACAGGGTATGTTATCATAATATTCAATAATTCAGAATGCATACACACAAACACTATACCACTTATATTGGTATCAGTGCTGTCAGAATGGACAAATCTTGCTTTTGGACATCAGTGATGACACTAACCTGAAATAAATGGAACAGAACACAATAAACATACAATATGTGTGGCTTATATTATACATCATAAATCTAAAAAATGGAACATGTTGACAATTACTTATTATTCAGCAAAGTCCTATTACAATGTTGCACTGTGGTTTTATCTCATAATATCCTCATCTACATGCCCAACAGGTAGTAAGTCCACTACAGGATGGACTCAAATTAGCTCATTTATCCCATGTGTGGGATAGTTTACTTCCTCTGGCAAATAACAGTTAGAAGGGACCAATGGCCTAGTGTATTTTCCAAGAGAACAACATTTCCCAAGTTTTTTTAAACTGTGGCCGATAGTTGGATTCGAGTCCAGTCCCCTCGACCGGTGCTTTACTACTTGGCCACCGGTTCCCATTATCGGCAGTAGTCGGTACCCATATAATTTTTGAACAAGTAGGTCTAGTACTGTGACAGTAATCTACCTTTATATATACGAAATGATTATTCTTCCGGTTGCCGTAACCCATATTTGGACAGCTATTCTTCCGTGAGTTAGGCCGCGCATGCGCCGTAAGCCTACTTCGTCATAGTATAGCCGCGCATGCGCAGGTTCGGCGCATTTCACAAAATGGAAGTTAGGACAGAGTTCGTGGATGTCAATGTCGGTGATAAATTGTCTTCCTTTTCGCAATTTTCCGATAAAATCAAACAAGTTCAAGATGACAGTTTTGTGCAAATGTATTTTCGCGATTCAAGAACCATTGACGGTGCCAAACATCGTATGCCGAACATTGCAGGAAAGGCAAATCCCGATGTGAAGTATATTGGCTTGGGCAATATTCGGTGGAAAACTGCCCATGTCCGAAGGAAGCAAAGGCGCCAAAGCCACATCACAGTAAGTCTGCTTATTTAAGTAATTATATTATCTTTGAGTGTAATAACCCTGTTTGAGGGTACTATGTGGTCAGCCAACAAATTGTTTTAGCCGTTACTCGTTTGAATGAAGATGCACGTCACTGTCTGTGCCGAGGCTAAGGGCAAGGCTAAGCCTTACTAAGCGTGAGCTGTGGCTATGCGTAGACTAACAAATGTCTTGTTTTTGTTTGCCGTATCGTAAAACTTGAATGTCCACGTTATATCCCGTTTCAAACCTTGGGTAAGTTAGTGACATCAATTGATTGACAGTCGTGCACATGCATGTACGTACTGAAAATGAATATTGACTATAAATGTTGTCTATTCCTGTCAGCAAATTTCATGTTAAAAGTGACATCAACTGATTGACATTCCTATTTTGTTTTCAGTCGGTGCAGTACATGATCAGCCAACGATGAAGCTTGATGACCCGGTCGAACGTCTTGCATCTTCGTTACAGAGTCCTTAAACTTTAAAGACTAGTACGTTTGTACCACATTGTATTTGTTGTAGTAGTTATATCTTTTGAAATAAAAAAGTAGGTAGTTCAACTCAGAATGCGTTAACAACAGGTCTGCCTTTGCCTAAAGTAAAACCAAACACCGAGTAAGTAGGTTATTAATTATAATTCCAGGAATGTTCTAATGTGCATAAATGTACTTGTTATTTTGGCAAGTACAATTTGGAGTTACAAATCACTCATTACAGTACGTAAAATGTCTTCTCTCCTGTTTTTCTCCATATATAACTATTTACCAGGTATTGTATTGTATTTATTAAGATTCCAACAGGTCCTGTGGACCCAGTAACAGGACTGATAACTGAAACAATACATATAAATAATAAAACAATAATAGAATAATAATAAAAACGATCAGAACAATAAGGACATAAAAACCACACAATATCAACATCAAATATACCAGGCAAACATGTTTTTTAATTGATGATCTAAAGGTTTCAGCTCCTGAATATATATCACAAATTGGATCACGTAAATAAAACGTGTTGAAAGTAGTCATACATCTATTCAAAACACAGTGTTTTATAATGTTGATTTTGCTATTGAAATCAAAAAAGGATGTAGTTTCGTAGAGATCGTGAAGGACAGTGAAATTGGATAGCCCCTACCAGATACGACGAGTCTAGTTGGGAGTGCACACACTTGTGTAAACACATAAGATCTGCAACTTGCCTACGATGTTGAAGAGAAGGTAGTCTAAAATGATGGCAAAGCTGAGGAAAACTGTCAGAAGAGTACTGTATTTTGGATTTATAACATAGATATTTAATTATTTAAAAAAAATGTATTTTCACTTGTTCTTCCAAGGATCCTTGTTGGGTCTTTTACTGGCTATTTTAACCGGCCAATTATCATCTGTTGACAGGTCTCGGTAACATGAAAATGCAGCCATCAATGAGGAAGAGGGCCGACCCAAGGGGGCAGAGTTGACTGTCATTGGCTTGCCGGAAAGGATGAAAAAGGACAAACCGGTCAAATTCCTCACCAAGCTTCCTGTAGTTAGAGATTATGGTATGACACTGCAGCTGAAATGAAAATTGTTTGCATAAAATCTCAAAATGTGTTTCAACTCATTTTATTGTTTACTGTTAATAAGCGTCACTTTTAAAACATTTACTTAAGCATAACTCTAAATAACTTATATTTACAGATAAAGCATGCATCTGTCATATAATAAATTTATATATTAATTTATAATAGTTTGTTATGTACATTTGTAGTTATGCTCTGCTGGTTTGTACAAAGCGAGACAGCACTACACACTGATCGCTTGTCGAAAGCTTCGGACGTCTCGAGAACAGCGCGGACTGCCTTGACAGCGACGTCTGTCTAAGGGCAATACAGAAGCACTGCGAGACACCAACGTGGCACGCAGTGCAGTAGATGGCGTACGCCCTGTTGAAGGATGGCATGTGGCATTGCGCAACGTGCACATTGACACTGGATGATAATGAGGATTTGAGTTGCGTGTGATGGCTTAATTTTTAAGTTACATTAATCTGCGATGTGTGTTACTATGTGATAGCTGCCTTCGTGGTCTGCAAGTTGGAGTAATCTTGTCTACTATCGAGGGTGTTGGTTTCAAGATGTGATTTTTAAGCATGTGTTGTCATGCTGTCTTTCATTGGTAGAACCGTTTTACCCGTAAGGCAAAAGTATGATCTTTTATGGTTTGCACGTTGGAGTAATCTTGTCCATTATTGAGAATGTTGGTTTGAATATGTGATTTTAAGCATATGTGTTGCTATGCTATAGCTGCCTTTGTTGGTACGACTTTTTGCCCCTAAGGAAAAATTCTGATTTTGCAGAGGATGCAAGTTTGTTTAATCTGTTTCATATGTGTTTATATTTATATGCGTTAGCTTCAGGGATTAGCTGTTTTAGTATCGAACAAAGGGGGTTTGGTAATGACATTAACGGAAGCTTCAATCTTACTTAAAGCTTCCGTTAATGTCATTGCCATACCCCTTACCAGTATAATTAATCAATCACTACGCAATGGGAAAAAATTGCTAAAGTAGTTCCCATCCACAAAAAGTTGATATATATCTTGCCATGCATATCCAGTCTTTGAAAAAATAGTTTATTCTTAATTATTCCACTATCTCACACTTAATAAGCTCCTCCATCCTAATCAGTACGGTTTCAGAGTTGAACACTACTGAACTAAAAATATCTGAATTAGTTGATAGAATATACTTAAATATTGACAAAAAAGGCTTGCCAATGGCAATATTTCTGGATCTGTCAAAGGCTTTCGACACAATATATCATAGAATCCTGTATGTATTATGATCTAAAAAATATACTTCACTTCAAAGATGTTTTTAATTAATGCTGTTGTTTTCACCATGTCTTGATGTGTCCAAGAACTGCGCGTGTACTGTAACTGCTCTGTTGTTTTACATTACTGCTATTATTTCTTTATTTAAAAATTCAGTAAAGTGTTTATAACTGTATTGTGCATTATTGTCCCTATGTTTCTTAACAGTTTCATTTTAATTTCATATAAATATATTCTCAGTGTGCATAGAACCTAGTCACAGTAGTCAGATAACATTCCTAGCTGAGGTGTTAATGTGGCCGTTAACACTTCAATATGAGACTACAAAGTAAGTTTTTCTGCTGCCCTGGAATAACCCAGTGATAAGATAATGTTTATCCCTATCCAAATAGAGATCATTGGTTGATTTCCCTACATGTCTTTCAGCAAACCTATCTTAGCCTTTTGGGGCAAATTTAGCTGGGCTAATTTAATTGCGCAATATTTTATTTAACTGGCATAACTAGTAGCAGCGCCTGCCTATTAATCTAGGTATTCCATTTAGTTTTGGGTGACAGCTAGGGTTAAAGTAATAGGACAACTAATTTGCGTGATAGCATGCCTAGTAGAACTCGGAGGATTAATCATTTAATCCCGCCAAGACTCCGGTTACGGCGATAAGATTCAAGTCTTAGAAGTAGAGGAGCACACGAACAATAAATAACCCCAGGCGGGTTACGGCGACCGGAGCAGAACTCACGGAAGAATAGCGTAGGCATGTTGGGTTACAGCGACCGTAGCAAATAATGCGCATGCGCTGACGTCGTCTCATAGGAGTAGAGGCGCCTGCTAGTTATGCGCATGCGCAACTAAACTCACGGAAGATTAGCGAGGCGAAGTCGGGTTACGGCGACCGGAAGAATAACCACGTCGTTATATATATATATATATATCACTATTATTATCAGGATTAGTAACAGTAACAAACAGACAACTAAATTGTTAATATTAGGCATTACATACATTAGTATAGACTTGATGTTTATATCTAAAAATGTTAATTATATACCTACAGGCTACACTAGTCCCTAGCTGGCTATGGCCTATGACCATGCATCACAAAAAAGTTTGAACTTGAAACACACACATATCATCGATCACATATTTGCATTCTATTGTCATTTAATTTAGGGTATTTTTTAACAGTCTGTGTTGCATTTTACTTGTTTTTATTATTCATTCACGTGGCCATGGCAATGCAGTTGGTTACGTACAATGAAATGAGCGACAATTGAGGCAAATCTACTGTAGTGGGTCGAGGCCACTTTACCATCTGGCTAAATGTAAACTAATTTATAAGAAAATAATATATAGGTGTGTACCTCAAAAAATAATTGACATACACAAACAATATGGAGTGACGGAATGATCGATTTGGTATAGAAAACGAAGTAAAATCGTTGCATCGATGCAGGTTGGAATTGGCGGTTACGCAAACGGCTGTCTGTCTATAACTACTTCGTAATATTGTTAACAGTATTTTACTATGTGGATCAAATAGTTATAAAAACAACACACAGCAATCTTTGACAACGTCCTACCGTTTGTCTCGTGACATGGCCGAAATGTCTTCATTATAATGACTCTGTCCGCAATCTACCGACTTCGCGCTAGGTCGTCTGGCCTTCTTCTGTTTGAAATTGAACGTTACGCGCCGAAATTACTCACGGGTAATTACATTATGGGATGCGGTAGCGGCGCTGCCGGATTCATAACTATTATGCTTAGCTGAATGTTTCGGTATAAAATAATTCAGTAGCATCGTTTTAGTTTACGACATACTGACATATATATATATATATATATATATATATATATATATGTAACATCCACCACATGTACATAACAAAAAAATACATACATGTTTCTAAAACAGTGGTTAAAAGTTTCCACAGAAACCAAAATAACATTTCTACAGAAAACTATAGGTTATCTAAAAATTTTAGAATTCTATAGAATATTCTATAGTTTTCTGTAGAATCCTACAAAAATCTATAGGTTCTCTAAAATGTATAGGATTGTATAGAATATTCTATAGTTTTCTATAAAATCCTACAAAAAAATATAGGTTCTCTAAAAACTATAGGATTCTATAGAATATTCTATAGTTTTCTGTAGAATCCTACAAAAAAACTATAGGATCTCTAAAAACTATAGGATTCTATAGAATATTCTATAGTTTTCTACAAAATCCTACAAAAAACTATAGGTTCTCTAAAAACTATAGGATTCTATAGAATATTCTATAGTTTTCTCTAAAATCCTACAGAAAACTATAGGTTCTCTAAAATCTATAGAATTCTATAGAATATTCTATAGTTTTCTATAAAATCCTACAAAAAACTATAGGTTCTCTAAAAACTATGCGATTCTATAGAATATTCTATAGTTTTCTCTAAAATCCTACAGAAAACTATAGGTTCTCTAAAATCTATAGAATTTTATAGAATATTCTATAGTTTTCTACAGATTCCTACAAAAAAACCTATAGGTTGTCTTAAACTATAGGATGCTATAGAATATCCTACAGTTTTCTATATATTCCTACAAAAAACCTATAGGTTGCCTAAAAACTATAGGATTCTATAGAATAATCTGTAGTTTTCTATAGAATCCTACAGAAAACTATAGGTTCTTTAAAAACTATAGCATATTCTATAGAATTCTATAGAATATTCTAGGATATGTAGGAAATTAAGATTTCCATAGCCAATTTATAGTTTTCTATAGAATACTATAGAATACTATAGAAAAACTATAGAATACTATAGAATGCAATAGAATACAATAGAATACTATAGAATACTATAGGAAATTTATAGTTTTCTATAGAATGTTTTGCTAAGGGTAATGTAATATGAATTCAAGCCATAAATGTTTTTATTCCCTTTAACGTAAATTGAGCGAGATACAAATTGGTCGCTATTCATGTCATGTATTGCGCAGACGGTGGACGTCTTTGTTCCCTTGTAATTAGTTGGTATGCCTGGTGACCCTAGACTATATATATATATATATATATCAAAATAATCGTCTTGAAATGAAGCACAACATAGTCAAATCTCATATATTTTATGTGCAATGATTTAAACGCACGTTCACTCCAAAAACACAGCATTTCCATAATATTCACAACGTTCCGACAGATATATAAAATAAATATTAAAACATTTTTTAATGTAAATATGCTGTTACAAAGTTAATGAACACATTATGCAGTTAATTAACAGTAACATTAATCATGTGCATTGCATGTAATAATTAACTCCACAAATGTCTATGAACATATAACTGTGAGCCTTGATACTACGAAAATTGGTTATTGTCTTGGATTTGAACCAATTTCTTGTAGTTTTCATAGCATATTTTTAAACTTAGCGCTATTATTAATTATTTCTCCTCCATACTTGCATGCACAGCACCTCGAAGAACGCTTGGAAAATATGTGAAACTATTAACATGATCAGATCTGACATGATTTTCTCCCCTTTTATGCGGTTTGGGCTCTGAGAAATATGCAGCAAGAATTATAGAGCAAGTGCAGAGACAAGGGCCTACTGACGCCATCAGCCATATTCGAACAAAAGTTTGCGATGCTAGCGGTTTGTTTTGTTGTGGTTATTCATTAATTGCGAACTAACATGGATACCCATAGATTTTTAAGAAGTGATCCACGGGGAGTATGAATGGTTTTCTCAACAACTTATTTTTTAGAATATCTGATTATTATCTATAGTTGCATTCTTCTTGCAGCTTTTAGAAATCGATAAACCTGTACGTGTGGATCACAAAATTATGATTACATTTTTTTTAAACCAGCCAATTGCACCTCCGCTTGAAGCTCATCAAAAACGCCAACTTACTTGTCAACCTGAAATAGATTTTGTTCCA
Organism: Paraescarpia echinospica; assembly: GCA_020002185.1. NCBI lineage: Eukaryota > Metazoa > Annelida > Polychaeta > Sabellida > Siboglinidae > Paraescarpia > Paraescarpia echinospica. The sequence goes on from CM034544.1 coordinate 32,868,018, forward strand.
TATTTCAACATATTATCAAATCCTACGATTTTACCAATTTGGTACAATAATTGTACGATGTTGACAGGTTATCCTTCGGCATTTTGCGATAAAAGTAGCGTGATTCACAACAAAACATATGTTGCACCGCGATCGATCTTGTCACTGCGATCAAGTAGCTTCAGTTAAAATATAGTTGTTACGTTCCAGAATACATAAAATACCTAATTTGTTTCACCCATATATGCTTCTTACTTTCAACGACGGGAGACATTTGTAGGAACCAGCGCTGCAGGGTGACGTCACATTTCGGTGCTATATAAGATAAGATAAGATAAGATCAGGATATATAAGATAAGATAAGATAATGCTTTATTGTCTCAATTATGTAGTAGAGAAATTTGTCTCGGGTGAGAACAGACATGACTGCAATATGTACGTAAAACCATTCCATAAAAACAGCACATAAATACTAAATAATACATGCATACACATTATTGACCCTGTGGCAGCATACATCATGAAATAAGTTGTTTAATGGGCAGTGGCACAAATGCCGATCATAGTACAACTTCATTCGGCTGAAAAGTACACCGAGATTATGATGAAGCGGGTACCCCGCTGAAGGGAACTAACATTTATTTGAATGTTCACCTATCAATGTTGAACAGCGAACTGTTCAGGCAAGCGAGATAGCTGAAGCCGGATAACAAGATCCACAGCGCGTGAACACAGAACTGTTGTGTTTACATCAAGGTACGTGAAGACGGACAAAAACGTAAAGTGAAGACTCTCGCTGATTTGACGAGGGTCTGAACCAGACCTGGGGCGGAAGTACTCGGTACTCGTGTACTCGTGTACTCGAGTACATTTTTGAAGTACTCGTACTCGTACTCGTACTCATAAAACTCATGGGTCATGTACTCGTACTCGTACTCGTACTCGTACTCATTGTACTCAGATTTTACGAGTACATTACGAGTACATCTGAGTACTTTCTCGATATATACTGGGAACAATTAATTTATTTGCAGTTATAAAATCAAACTTTCCTGAAATATTGAAATGCTCAACTATTTTTTTAAATACTTTGTTATTTCACATAGAATGCCACCTTGCCATCCCTACACATAGTACATCCTCATTCTCTGATAGCCATGAGTCCATGACTATGATACCCTAACATGGCAACAAGCAGCATATTTCCCCAGTCAGAAACACCCTGTTAAGCAAACAATAATTGTAGGCTATCAGTTCAGGCCATAAAACAGTTTAATCAAGCCACCAGGATGTCCATAAAGAGCCAACTACTAGTAGCAGTTAACCCACCTGTTAGACAGGGAATGCATTTAATGTAGTCTGGAGACCATGCCACTTGGCACTGGCCGACAGTGCTAACTGCTAAGAACAAGAACTGCCAGTCTTCCTCTGTAGAAGTAAGGTGGCTCAAGTCAGACGTCACCCTACACTAATATAATCCAATGCCAACTTAGTGTGACACCAGTGAAGCCATGTGGCATGATAGTCTAGGTCAGAGAGAACACGCACTGAAGGAGCAGAGATAAGAGAAATGCTAAACAAAGACATGTAGCCAGTGGGATGCCAGGTAACAAATCCTCCTGTTGGTTGCTTTGCTTACATGCTTAACCTGGAGACAACCAGCAAAGTTCAAATGATTGGCTGGGGGTATCCACTGGTCAGTCTCTTTTACCCACTCATTTGTGATCATTAAAGACAGATATCAACTTGATTGGCTAAGTTTTTTTCTCAAATGTCAATCGTACTTTATGATTGGTTTACGTGTGTCTAGTTGGTCGGTGACTCAATATTGCCCCTAGATATATCATGACAGTGATACCACATGCCTACATTGCAGAGAGATCCACTAAATTGTCGATTTTACGATACGTTATTATTTAATATTTATATTTACAAAAATGTACTTGTACTCGTGAGAATGTACTCGTACTCGTACTCGTACTCAGCTTTTAGCAATGTACTCGTACTCGTACTCGTACTCGTCCATCGTCAAAGTACTCGTACTCGTACTCATAAAAATTTACTCGGCCCCAGGTCTGGTCTGAACAATGCTTACCGAACAATATCTACGACTATATTGTTTTTGTTGATGTCAAAATTCGTTTTATATATGTTAACGTTATTGCATAGGCTCACTTACAAAATGTTATCAAAAGAATTGTACAGTACCTATGATGTTTTCTATAAAGCATTTCATGTTTTGATATATGCTTTTATGCTGACATTTACTCTTAAGCGAACAGCTCCACATGAAATGACGTTGTATTTAAATAGTGCAATTTCATATTATTTACATTTTAGTCTACAGGTATATGATGTGCATCGATATATATCGACATACAGTCAATATTCACGTTGTTTTCTTTTTGGTGAAGGGCAATGTTAATACATTTTCTTTTCACTACGTTTAGTGTTAGTTATTTGTCATTTTTATTTTTGGGACAGTGCATTATATATAGTATTTCCCCAAAGCTTAGTGTCTACGCAATAATGATTTTGTGTTTTATTCAATATACTTACGATACTCTCACTTTACGTTCATGCTGTGGCAGTACATATGCTGTAATTTATTTTCACACATTTTATGCTGATGCAATAAGTACATTGTGTTATATCTGCATGCTGAATATTCGTAATATTCTCTTTTACAAAATGTATTTGTATTGTGCGCAGGGTATAGCTTGTGCAGCTCTTTCGCAACGTCTATGTTTATATGATGTGTCCTATATACACAGAGCACTATTGTTTATTCAATTTTCCAATATGATTGATAACAATTATTTCTTAGCGCAATTTGGTGGACTAGAAAAACTTGTCTCTATCACATATTAAAAACGGATGAAATGAATGAAGATGGATGAGGTTGTTGAACCATTTCAACATTCACCATACTTTGACGATGATAATTTAATAAACCATTTAACGAACAAGCAAAGCAAATTTATTTTGCTAAGCCTAAACTGTCAGAGTTTAAATGCAAAAATTGACGAAATTTAAATAAATCTAGAGACGTTCGGAAGTAGTGGCTGTGAGATTAGTGCTCTATGTTTACAGGAAACATGGCTCGATGAAGAGGCTGACACTTCTTTATTTCAAATAGATGGATATACATTAATATGCCAAGGCAAAATCTGTAGTGTACATGCTTGCTTGGCAATCTACCTCAGCAACAACAAAAATTACAAATCTGTAAAAATCCATGCTAATACAGACACCTGGGAAGGTCAATTTATTGAAATAACATGTTGTGCCATGAAGAAAAAAATAATTCTTGGAAATATATATAGACCACCTAGAGATATAATTGAAAATTACCGTATATTTACAAACGAATTTGCATCAAATTTAGTTGATTTACAAAAATCTAAAAGTGAAATAATAATTGCAGGAGATTACAATATTGACCTGCTTAAAATTAACGAAAAACCCATAATACGTGAATATTTCGATACAATCGTTTCACGTGGTTTCGTCCCTACAATTACTATGCCAACACGACTTTCAGAATATCATGGAACAGTCATTGATAATTGTTTATGCAATTTGTCAAAAGGATTCTTCAAATCCTCAGCTGGTATTTTAGTGAGCAATATGTATGATCACTTTCCGTACTAAGTCTGGACTATGTCGAAACCTCTAATGTGATACCAATGTTTATACGAATAAAACAACAAAATCCTGACTCACTCAATAAATTTAAAATTGAAATAATAAACTCAAATCTTTATGATAAACTTAACACAAATACTCATGCGGATCTGAATGAAAACTACAATATCCTCGATGAAATTGTTACTGCAACTATGGATACATTTCTCATTTCTACCTATTAAAGTAATTAAATTTAACAAATATAAACATAAGAAAACTCATTGGATTACCAAGGGCATTATTATGTCGATAAAATTTAGAAACAAATTGTATTCGAGAATGAAACAGACTCAAGTAGATACAGAGTAGTACCATAAACTTAAAAATGACTTATATACTTATAATACAATTCTTAAAAGTAATATTAGATTAGCTAAGCAAGTGCATTTCCAATCCAGTTTTGAAAAGCATAAGCATGATGTTAAAAAGACGTGGTGTTTAATTAAAGAAATTATTCAGAAAAGTCAAAAGAAAGAACAATTTCCAGATTTGTTCAAAGTCGATGGGGAAATGATTAGCGACAAATGCATTATTTCAAACAGATTTAACACGTTTTTTACTAATGCTGGTCCTACTCTAGCCTCTAAAACAACTACTAGTGGAGGTAAATCATACAAATATTACCTGAAAAACCCGATATTTCACACCTTCAGGTTTAACCTAATTATCATGGAAACTACTTTTAATACAATTGATCGTTTACCTCCAAAATTAAGTTGTGGAAAAGACGGTATTTCAACACAATTACTAAAATAAATAAAAATTGATATCAGCAATGCAGTCACTCTAATTATTAATCAATCAATAATAACTGGTATATTTCCAGACAAATAAAAAATTGCAAAAGTCTTTACTCTTTTCAAAAAAGGTGATGTTTCTGACTTTAACAATTATCGTCCTATTCTATCCTGCCAGAGATTTCAAATTTTTTTGAAAGGGTTATGTTTGATCAAATCCACGATTATTTCCTTTCTAACACGTTATACTACAATAGCCAATATGGGTTTATAAAGAAACATTCTACAGAGCTTGCTACACTCGAAATCATAGACAGAATTATACAAGAATTTGATAAATCGGTTACTCCAATAAACATACACCTTGATTTATTAAAAGCATTTGACACAATTAATCACAATATATTGGCACAGAAGTTAAATTACTATGGATTAAATGACAAGGTTCTGAACCTTTGTAAGAGTTATTTACAAAATCGTAAGCAGTACGTAGAAATTGAAAATATTAAGTCTAAGGAAATAGTCATCAACAGTGGTGTCCCTCAAGGTTCAATTTTAGGGCCACTCTTATTTATTATACATATAAATGACATATCATTTTCTGCTGACCTTTTCAAATTCATAACGTATGCTGACGATACCCCCCTTACTAGTACACTAAATATAGTTAACGATTCAGAAGGCCAAATGCGAAGTGAACATATTAACAAAGAACTAACAAAGATTAGCGATTGGTTGAAAACTAATAAACTGTCACTAAATGCAAAAAAGAATAAATTCATGATTTTTCACATGCCTCAAAAGAAAGTAGAATACCCTGTATTACAAATAGATGGGGCATACATTGAATGTGTAAATGATTTCAATTTGTTTGGCATCACAATAAATAACCATTTAAACTGGCAGAGCCATACAAACAAAATTGTAAATAAAACATCTAAAGCAATAGGCATACTAAATAAACTTAAACACTTTTTACCACCTAATACGTTATATATTATGTACAACGCTCTTATTCTCCCTCATATTAATTATGGCTTACTTTTATGGGGTCATCAGGCACATAGAATTTTCAAATTACAGAAAAAAAAATACGAATAAGTAAATACATTGCTCACACAAGTCCTATTTTTTAAATATTTCAGTTGCTAAAGTTGGATGACATTTATAAAACGCAACAATTAAATGTTTTAATTAATTAATAATCTTTTACCCTACTACTTCAATGTTTTTCCAAACACACACATCTATGATATTCATCAGCACTGCACACGTGAAAGAAATAATATGTATATGTCCAGATTCAAACATGAATTTACGAAAAAAAATGCATTAGACACAACATAGTAAAGACAGTTATCAATACACCAAGTATTTTCATTAATAACATTTACACCCACAGTCTATATGGTTTTTTAACATACACAAAAAAAGTTTTTATTTTAAATTATCCAGTTGTCGTATCTACAATTGCTTTATTTCTAATTCGTAATACGTATTGAAATGTATACCTAAGTACCCATATGTACGTCAATGTGTACACGAGTACATGTCATCAATTCTTGTATTATGTATGCATGTTGATACATTGAGTAATTATCAACTTTAAAAACAAGTCATGATATTCTGATTTGTATCATGTAAATTGTTTTGTTATTTATATTTATGGGGTGGCTCCTGTGCTAGCGATATTATATTTCTTAATGGGAATCTCCCGACCTTATCTATTACTTACGTTATTCGTTGTATATGTATTGTATTTATAGGTCAAATAAATTTATTCTGATTCTGATTCTGAGTGTTTGTATCTATTACACCTGCGCCGAGGAGTTAAAATTATAACGTCTGCCAGGTGACAGGAGCTGAAATTCATTATGCAGAACATGTTTAGTATCATAAATAATCTTGACTGACTGTCTACTTAATGTCTGTTCAAAAATCTCCTGAAGGGAGATCATGGGAGATATGAAACCTGTGATATTTCCATGGCAGCTCTCATCAATCAAAAAGGTTGTGATTTTAACTGAACAGACATATTGCCAAACCAAGCAGCTAAGTTTCTTATCAAGATGGACTCCTGGGTATGTGTACTTACTGACCTGGGCAATGTTTTCACCATGGATCGGCAACAATACATTTAGCATCAAAAACCATCTCTTGAGTCTTGTTGACATTCTGTTTGAGGTGGCTGTTGTCACACCAATGTACAAAGCTTTCAATTTCAGACATATATGTACTGATGTCAGAGTCAACATGTAACAGACCAAGAATTGCCGAGAATTTGATTATAGTTGTTAGTACTGCTGCTGGTACAGTCATTTGTATACAGAGTGTACAGAATCGGCGAACTGACACAACCGGTATTTGTTACCACAGTTTGGGAAATAGTTTGATTTACCTTAACAAGCTGCACTCTGTCTGTTAGAAAAGAACGATACCACTTGATGATATATATATTGACATTCATTTGTTTCAGCTTAGTGAGCAGAATGTGAGGTTGGATAAGATTGAACGCCGATCTAAAGTCTATGATCAATAGTCTAGCATAGGCCTTGGGGTTGTCTAAGTGTTTCAAAATTAAATGAACAACAGTGTTGACAGCGTCATCTGTTTCTCTGCCATGCCTGTAGGCAAATTGGAATGGGTCAAGATAGTCATGATCGTCTAGCTGCAGTTTACGAACCAGTATTCGTTCCAAACATTTCATGGCAATTGTTGTAAGGTTTTCTTTTGGGCAAGTTTTCTTTGGTACAGGAGTAATATGTGAGGTTTTCCAGAGTATTGGTACCATGTGGCTATCGACAGAAAGTTAGAATATGGGACACCAAGCAGGTGCAAGCTCCTCAGCATATGTGTTCAATAAAAAAAAACGAAATGCCATCAAGACCAGTTGCTTTTCTACTATATACATGTTGAAAGACTTTGGTGACATAATCTACATAAATTTCAAACCTATCGGCATTACTGACAAACACATCACTGAGCACAGAATCACATCTACTGGAAGAGTCCTGAGTATCAAACCGTCAGTAGAAATCATTCATTTCATCAGCAAAAGCTTGTTCATTTGTGGTGTCTATTGGTTTCCTAGTACAGTTCATATTTATGGCCGACTTCAGTGTATCCCATAATGTTCTATTGTTCATGCAATTAAAATGTTTCTCCATTTTGTCTTTGTATTGTTATTTTTCCTCTCTCAGTTTGGTGTTCAGTTCCTTTTGCACCCCTTGTGTGTATTTCCTTGTGAAAGCATGTTTTTTTTCTACTTATGCAGTCTTTGATCTCCTTAGTGATATAGGGTTTGTTTTTTAAACGGTTGTTTTGTGTATGTATACTGTTATGTTGTTGTTGTTGCAAAATAAATTGATTTGATTCGATTTGTTGGGAAAAGATTTCACATTTTCTTTGGTATCATAGTCTCGATACAAAACTATGTGTATAATTTTCTGTAGTCGGATACTTATAGTTCCATAATACGGCGGCAGTTTCCGTAATGCTATAATCTGAGGTGAATTTCCGTAATGATTACGGAAAATCCGCAGTGGTAGGCAGCCCTTGCAAAATATACGACGCAATGTCCGAACCCACCATACGTTTTCCGGTTGCTTGACATAGGTTTTGCAAGGCAACAGATCACGAGATGGATAGGTTAATTACAGACGTCATCACGCGTTGGCACAGACCAGTCTCTAAGCAGACTCGCTTTCGGTCACGTGGTCACTCTAACGAATCTTGACAATATGTTACCCTATTCGGGGTTGCGTTTTAACTTCACGAATAAATTTTAAGCACGTGGTGGTTTGTGTGTAGGGCAGAAAGCATAGGTTTCAGGTGTTCAACACAGATAACTAGTATTTTTTATTATCACTCTCAATTTGTAACGCGTTTGGATGCACCAATAGGTGGGATGCACAGTTCGATTTGATTGGATGCCACTAATTGGTTAGACAATAATGAAATTGATCTGCGCTGTCTATCGCATGAATTGGACGCCCGAAAAATATACAGGAGTCTAATAATTACGTTTGCAGACAGGTTTATAAAACTGGGTAGGTTGACATAACGATAGCGTAATCACAACAGTGTTTTAATAGTAATTAATACAATTGTGGAGTTGTTTGATTTTAACCACAATGTAGGCAACCAAACTCTTTCTTTCATAATGTTAAACTACAGGAAACACAATATCACGGATTTGCATCATTATATTTCGACTTGGACACGTAACTCACATGATGTAATATTGTCGATTGTTTGTGGTGCTCGTGTTCTGGCTGTGTTCGCAGGCAGGTCGGTGGAGTTGTGTCGCGTGTATGTCAGACCGGATGGTGTAGATCTTCTCTCATTGCGTTCGCACGGACAGTCAGTTTTGCAGCTCCAGTAAACGCTGCAGAAATACAGAATGTCACAATTGTTAGAATGCTGTCTACGCCTATTCTCTGCTTGCGTAAGGGTGTTCAGCCGATTGGCGTGACCTTAATAAATATGGGTGATCGGTGCGATTTACAGGTGGCTTTCGCTGTCTGCGTCTTCTTCTATTTGGTTTGATTGTCGTTGCTGTTATATCTGTCGACAGCATGCTGGTACGACTCTTTGGTTCGGGATCAAGCTGACTCTTTCTGTATATGTCGTGTTGGCGTCTGTTTTGTTTTGCCTCGAGATACTCTCTCATTCTCTTTGACTTGGTTCTTCATCTGTGTAGGCGAACCGATGGCTGTCTGGAATACTCTCGCTGGTAGAGCACGTCCTGCTGAATCCGTTTGACAGCACGTGCCACTTTGCCCTTTGTAATTGGACACTGAACGTTTTCCAGTTTTCGTAGCATTGAAATTCCAGCACCGTAGTTTAAACGATCGATGAATGAAGATGTACGTCCCTATGCATTTAAGCTAAATTTAAATTTTTTGGGGAGAGAAGCAGATATTGCTATGTTGGCTCCTTCGTTAAAATTAGTTGTCAATTTGCGTCTTGTCATTTGAAGTGCGCGATTGCCAAGACGCATCTCGATCAGTCCTTGAAGTGTTGCTCGATCACTGTCAGTCATATTTACTCGCCTTAGGCCACATGCCTTCAAATGCTGTGAGGTATTCCACCAATTATTGCGACCGCCACGGCAAACAATTCCATGTCTGCGACAGTTTTTGCACGTGCCAGAATAGCAGTCTAACGTGGCTTGAATGATGTCCGGCATACGACTAGCTATGGCTGTCGCGTCGCTGTCGTGAAGCATATGTATTGTGTAAATCTTCTGGCACCTGCTCTTCACATCTTCCGCAAACATTCATCTGTTTTCTGTTCGCACGGCAGCAGTCTCTCCTGGAAACATTCTGGAGGAGAATGACGCTTTCATGATGTGACGAAATTGCGTTTGAGACAGATGTGGCGTATCGGATTGTCTCTCTGTCTGTGTACCTGCTGGCATGGCATCTTGTATACCCCGAGATGCTAATGCATATCCGTCGGTAGCAACGTATTTTATTGCAACACTGTCTTGTGTAAGACTGTCACCAATCTTTTTCCCAATTATGTACTCAGACAGTGGTTTTGTTGCTTGCACACTGGTTGTACAATCGGCATGCCTATGACAGGTTACATCGATGCCTTGACTGCGAAGTGAAGATCCTAATTTGCAGAGTTTGTTGTCCAGATGGGACGCTATGATTTCCCGATTTCCAGTTTGCCAGCTGACTGCAGTTCCCATAAACTGTGACGCATTTTGTCCACGACAACTATAACTGTTTTTTAGATTTGTCGAGTTGTATCTAACATCGACGCTTATGTTAATGGGGTCGTCTTCTGGCAGACCACGCAGGATGTTAGTTGCTTTAGTTTTCCGTTTTCTCTCATGTAAGTCATCCATTGTTGCCTGGGCAGTGAGAGTTGCAAGTTTGTTTGCATTTCTTTGTAACCCTGACCGACTTGGTGGAGGCGTATTCGTCACAGCTAGAATGTGACGGATCTTTGTGGTTCCTGTCGTTGAATCCTGTAGACCGACGTGAAGTGCCACATTAGTCGTTGCGGCCCGCTGACCACAGCGCCCAGTGTTCACCTCGGTGTATAGTTTGTACATGCGTGAATTATAATCGCAATGTGTCGTTCCTCGTGTACTTCAAAACGTGCATAAGTGCATGTTGTCTTTGCATGCTGTGCGTAGCAATCATTCCACATATCAGCAGTTTTCTTCACATTCAGCAGACGCATCTCAGAATCTGTATGGTTTTTGTTTGCTTGAAGATAGCTGTCTGTTAAAACCAGGCACCTATCTGGCCGTGGTCGTAGAATTTTGGCATTGCCACATACTCCATCGGCATCCGGTACTGTTAACAGTCCACCCGCAGTTTCCTGTACCACTCTGGAAAAGTCGTCCATATGTAGTCGGGACATCCACACACGACCCGTTTGAGTTTCTGATGTTTCAGCACGTATTGGTTTGAAGTATCGATGACCATGCTGAAAATCACATGGATTTTTCGTCTTGCCACGAACAGGCGGTGCCTTCTTATCACTAACTTTACTAATCTCATTTGTAGTCTCCTTCATTGTAATATCGCAGCGGAATAATCCAGGCAAAATTACAGTTGAAAGGGACAAACCGTTATTGGAAATTACAGACTTCTCATCAGTCTGTCTGTCCAAATCACAGTGAATGAAGATTTGTGTGTGTGTGATAATTAAGGGGGTGGGGATATAATCCCATTAGTTAAGCCTCAGTTTGGACATTTTTATGAAAATAAACCAATCATGTTGCAGCAATTCAACAGTCTTTTTTGTTTACTTTTCAGATAATTAAACACATGTGAAGACCTTATCAGTGACCCTAATGACACTTGAGCACAGCCACTGGTGTGAGCCACCATAATGAGGACTGCTATGTGATACTGTCTACTGGCCCTGGCCAATCAGGCAAGTGCTATTATCTTCTGGATGTCTGCTAATTAGGCTGTGTAATATAATGCAATTCAACTGCTTGAGACGTCTGGCCTTTGATGATTTCACACCCTAAAGTGATTTTTGTTGATATTTTTACCTTTGTAAATAGGGCACAAAGCCAAAAAATCAATATAAATTGGAATTTATCATAACAACTGGCTGAATTGAATATTCTTATAAAGCACATATTGGACTTTCTTGAAAACTGTGTTAGGAGTTCATACGTACCACATGAGAATGAGTGTGCAGTGTAGAGATATGCCAGATTAGAAATTGTCGGACAGTGAAATGCTTATTCACCCGGTGCCCTGTCAAGTAGGATGGCTCTTTTGAAATGTGTATAAAAAACAAACACGTAGATGAATTACCAAAAAAAATATCACACAGTGTATGAGATAGGACAGCCTATAAAATGTGTTACTTTCAAAAAAATTCTCCAAAATTGCCTTGCCTACTTGGAGTCATGTTCTAGTTAGACTTCCTGTTCGTTACGAAGAAAACTGCAGTGTATTTTTGAGAAATGATTTTTTTACAAAATGCTGTGACATCAGTGCATTTGAGTAGGCAGATTTTCATGTGTGATTGTAGAAGGTGTTGACTGTAAAATGGTGGATTTCTAGATGATTTGAATAAGCGGAAGGATATTTGGCAGCAACTTGCCTGAGTGACTTGTTTGCGGAGTAATTCTTGCCGGCATTTGTAAATATTGACGGGTGTCACACATACAGGCATTTTACGAGAGCTAGAAGTACGCATTTTTTTTAATCTATCAGCATGTCAATGAGATGATGATAACAGCAGGTGAGAAGTTTAAGACATTTTATAGGTCACGTTTTCTTATAATCAGACACAACGTTAACATGGTCGCCTATGGGAAAACCAACAGTGTGCGGACCCCTAAACAAAGCAACCCAGAATCCGTTCGCTGGCGAAATGGTATAGTCGACAAACGACGAGTTGGCACGACAACGCCATTGCTGTTCACAAGACTTTAACCGAGTACATGCATTGCGTAACATAATTTCAAGCCAAAATGAGCTATATTATATTTTTAGTCAACGTATTTACACAAACCTAATTCAGAATTATATGCAACTGAAATCGAGATAGTTCTGTACAAAGATTAGGAGTTTACACATTGAAATAAAGATGTGCAGATTTTGAAAATCGCCTTTTTATTTGATAAATTCCACATGTTGTCCAGATATCTTCCAATTTCAATTACAAAGAGTCGTAGATAGGCCTAGTGTCTTTGTAGATGATTTAGCTAGAAATACAATAACGCTAGTATTTGGTTAAAATATTTCTGCGGCTGCTGTACGTAATATAAATAAATTGCAGTTGAGGAACCTTACGTTTTTTTTAACTAGATGAGTTACCCGGGGATGTCTGGTTTATTACAGTAATGACTATAAAACGCCCCTTGCGTTTTCCTTGTCATCGATGTTGAAAGGTTATTCAGTCCTATTCCATTGTTTCTTATAACAAAAGAGAGGGGCCGGGACTATGTTATAGTTGGAATGCGTTGCCGCTTTTCTGAGATTGTTATCCCAACAAAATTCGAATGGTAATTCTACCTGGGACAAAATAGTGGCTTCACATCAGACGTGCCCATATTCGTGGTTGTCCCCTGGATAAAGGTGCAGCATTTCGTTCGGATCGGCCATGTATTGGGTAACTCACACACAGGCGGACGGACGGATACACACTGACATTCATAGATTATATTAGTCACCATTAATACCTTAATAGTTAACATTGATGTGTTCGATGTGAATGCGTTTCAGAACATTTCAATTTACTTCTCTCGATTTAGCATTGGAAAATAAATATATTTTATTAATTTTTTTTTTTATACAAATAGTGACCTGGCACCTTGTATTTTGAATCGCCGTATTGCAAATGCAGTATTTTAAGTGACCACATTCAAAACAAAAATATATAATGTTCGTAGTTGCCCATTTTGTAGCCAAAGTGATACTACAGTGTATGTTATTGTTAATATAATGAACTATTTATGGTAGCTAAAATGAGGTAAGAATGAACAATACTTTTTAATAAAGTCATCATAATAAGGATCCAAAAATGCAATCTCACTACCGGATAATTCGTGCAACATCAGGACTCAGAAATCCTCTCATTGCAAATTCGTGTTCTAAAGCGCTTGGCATAATTATTTCAATTTATTTCTCTCGACGTAGCAATGGAAAATAAGTACTATTTGTTATTAATTATTTTAATTTCCTTAATACAAATAGTGACCTGACACCCTTGTATTTTGAATCGCCATCATGGTTGTGATGCTGCTGTTGTGTTTTAACACTCATTCCGGCTAATCACCTAATGCGGCTATTTTGAGATATATCAAGCGATTGAATTCAGAAACACAATATTATAATATTCATATCTGCTTTTTTGTAGCCAAAGTGATACTATGTTATTGAGATTAAGTTAACAGTTTACGATTGCTAGAATACGGTAGGAATAAAAGGTAAAGGCGTCATAATAAGGACCCAATAAATGCAAGATTATTATATAATACTGTAGACGTAGTGGGTCCAATAGCAATTGTGTTTTGCCATTTTTTATTTGACTAAAACCTGCCTGATCAAATTATTCCGTAAGATATTTATGTGCTAAATCGCTAACACATATTCCTTCCAACTTCCAATTTCTGCAAAACAAACTGTTACAAAACGTGGGTCCTATCTACGCTGTGTAAATTGTTCGCGTGTCACGTGATTCAGTGCGAGACCATGCAGTGTATTAAAATAGGCAGAGCGTTAGAACACGAGATTTCAGTGCCACGAATTTTGACCTGCCCCGAATTTTCAGGTCGTGAATATTTTTTTATAACGTGGTCTTGTAGACGATCGTGCGAATAATATAAACATGTCGTTTTCATTAAAATGTGAAGAAACATTTGCGAAAGATATCCATATTGTAACCCCTTATCATTGATTTGTTTCATGTTATACAAATAAATTGTCAGAAAAGTTGGTTTCAGTTAAGGTAGCAAGGCACTCCCAAAATATGATTTTTTTGAAAACAAATAATTGTTTAGGTATATATACATTTTGATACATGTAATTCATCTAAAGCTTATTATAGGACAATTTTCATTCAAAACCAATTGAAAAGGGGTTATTTAGCTTAATTTTGGGAACAAAGTGTTTGTTTACTCTCCCTAGCAACGGATTTTGTCCTTGGATACATGACTTAATATCTCTTCAGATCTGTAAAACTGAGTGTCAATGAATTCAGAAAAGACTATAGCATGTTTTGAAACTGACCAATCATGGGAAGTCTTACAAATGCACATGGTCTGAGCTACTTTCTATTGTAGATGTCAAAGCTCGGGCAGCTGAAATTTTCTCAATTCGTTCCACTAATATCTTTGACCACTGTGACCATCCGATATCATCATTATCATAAATGTGCTAAAGACTTGTATATTTCACAATTGAGCCATCATGGGATGCAAGCAAAATTCAGGGAAATATTGATCCCAATGATATTGTGAATGACTCACACTTTGTAACTGAAGGTTTTATCCTGATCGATGTGAGCAGTTTGGTTGTTTTTTTATCCTCCCATGTTACATGTGCAGAATGTACTGGGCCTATGCATTGTGGACTGGATCCGTAATCGACTACCAGTATATTTCTGTGTGATAGGACCTCTGCTGTGCATTTCATACATTTTTCCAAAAAACTAATTTTGGCCTACCGGGTATCACTTGAGACGTCCTTACTCGCTCATTTTTTGAGTTATCAGTCTCATTTTTTTAACACAAGAACTTAAGATATATCCCTAAGGAATGATCTAGGGATTTTCCCTTAAAACAATTTTATGTGGTACTTTTATTGCTATGAATATATAATTAGCTGACGGAAATGACAAACAATTGAAAAAAGACAATTATTTTCCTCCAAACTGTTTTCTCAAGATTTCCTCTGATCAGGACATGTGCCATTGTCTTATAAAGAACCTGTGAAAATTGCAGAGTAATCACATAAAACATTTTGGAGAAATCCTGTCTTAAAAAATGGCTGATTTCATGGCTTTGGCGGCCATATTGGAACCTAATTAGCATAATTTATGCACATTTTGCATTTATTTAAATTTACATTTTATACCCTTCCAAATGGCATATAGGGTTGATTGATATCTGTTGAAAAAAATCCATTAGGAGTGCCTTGCTACCTTAAATGCTTACAGTTTCCATACGAAAACAAGATTTGATAACAGCGTTTACCGTGCTGGCGGTTATAACCAATAAAAAAATAGATGTTGACGCACGTGACATAATTGTCTTCGGAAGTCACGCTCAATTATCGTAAGTCATACATAGAGATCAACAGCTAGATCTCGCGAGATTAAAAGCGACGGATTTTGGTGTGGGTCAAACAACGACGGGGTAATTATACTGATGGGGGCACAAATCGTGCGTCCTAATGTTTTATGTTGTTTTAACAGTAACCAAAAATAAGTTTCTTCTAAAATATGTATGTGTGCTAAATATCAGTCATATTTATGCAAACAGATTGTTAGAAAAGTTGTTTTGAGTGAAGTTGACTTACAAAAATAGACCGGCGGAAACCAAATTTTGTAATACACGCCTAGATTAAAAACTGTGTAAATCACTCTACAGTGGGCTGAGTGACGTAGTGAGGATTGTCGGTGCCCGGGTGCAAAAACAAAATTTGACGCCTCCTCCATCGACACATATTTGGCATGTTTCCTCTTTGAACAGGTTATTTTACAGTCTGAACTGTTGATATGTTTTTAAATTGTCCGATGTATTATTTATGCCTAGAAGGCTGAAGCGTCAAGTTATTGAGGCGATATTGTCCCATAGGCACAGACGCTTGCAGATACGTGTCAGGATTAACTCGGCGCCGGATTTAGCAGTATGGCGGCCCCGGGCTGTGATTTCCGATAACGATATCGTATTAGTTCACACTCCTACCTACTACAATACGAACTTCACAGCACAGCACATCTTGCTTCCCTGCATTTAGAAGCCATATCCGCATAATATATAGGAGATGGGTACGAACAATCTTTCCCGCTGAGGTGAAAGGGTTCTGCTGCCTTGATGGGGATGTGAGGGTGTAGTTTGATTTTGTCAGAGCCTCAGTGGGATGTAGTTGGGGGTCTCAAGGGGGTGAAGTGGAAAATGCACCCCACCAAAACAGAGCTGCCAATGTGAGTTGGGAAATATGGTTGAGGTTCAGTTTCTCAAAAATGACACCAGGTGGAAGCACTGATGTTTCTCAACAGGACACTAGGTGGCAGCACTGCTAATTAAAAAAAAATCCGGGAAAAACATTTCGTACACATCACTGACGATGATAAGAATAACCTGGCGGATTCCATGGACACTGCACTATCCACCTATGCATATGAATCAATATATCTGTCTGTATTAATATTTTTCGAAATGGAAAATATGCGTGAGATTTAAAGGTTTATGCGTAAGAGCGTGAGATGGACGCCAAATGCGTGAGAGTTCGTAGCTCTGCCAAAACAATGTTTGCTGGTGCAGAATCGACATACAACTGAAACACAACTGAATGGAGAAAAATTAATGTGGCCATGACCAAAAGAAGGTTTTGTGGAGGCCCCAGGGCAGCTGCCTAGTATTTCCTGCCCTAAATCCGGCACTGGTTAAACTTCAACTGACTGAACTAGTACGTAACGCGCAGGTTCAGGTATTCAAAAGTCATCTTCACCATATCATAGGGGGTCATCCATATAGTACGCCACGTTTAGCCTTACGGGGTTGGGGTCTCCGGGTCAGCCCGACGACGCGAAATTGGAGATTTTAGTGACACCGGTTTTGGCACGAATTTTCCAGTCGTGGGCATATCAGTGAAAGCGTCTAAGTGCACAATCTAGGGGGACTCTAGTATTTCCCAATTCTGCTATACGTAATAGAACAATCGTTTTAACCAAAAACCTGGACAACTATTCATAAAATATACATATTGTAAATCTCTAACATGTACGTAAACAAATGTGTACAAACAAATTGTTAGAACAGTTGTTTAGAATGAAGCATTTACTAATTTAAAACGACGAAACTATGGCATGACTTAAAGCATAGTGGGGCATAGGCTGTATCTGTGTATCTTAATCATTCATCACAAATGTTTTATCACCCTGATTGTTCGTAGCAAATTATTTCTTCGTCGCTTCCATGTACTAACGTTTTCATGAATCATGCGTAGGGCAATGCCAAGTATTACTAACCATAGTTAAGTTTTGATTTTGGCCATTGTTTTGTGAAATACCTACGTGTCAGAATTTTATCATATTTACAGTGCATGAATTAGTTTATCGCATACCCTCATGCAGACACAATAAGTTCATTCGTGGGTTTATATCAAACATGAATTATGTTATAAGTAATCCCAAAACTATGCTCATTTTACCGAAAGTCTGCAAAGAGGCAATTGTTGTTATGAGCACGTTTGTAGACTGTAAGTATATTTGTAATACTGTGTGTAAGTAATGTCTAGTGTGTGTTGGTATTTATAATTGTTGCATATGCAAACATCAACAACAACAAACAAAGACAACATGTGAAAATGTATCAACAATACTCTGTAACATAATTTTGCTAGAAAACTAACATTTTATTGTTTTATTAAAAATGCATGCTTATATTACAGATATGGTCATATCGTGGCTTCTTCGATTCTTCCAAGCTGCGTAAATCCTGCAATATTCAGTTTGGAATTATTTATGTAACTTAAAAAATCGTAATTCCAGTGTTCGTAAACATAGTAATAGGCGTAGTGATGTGACTTAAAAGAATTATATAGTTGGCCGCATCATTGCTATTGTGGATCTGTCCTCGGATCGTATTTATCAGCCGGCCCAAATCACTGACTACTTTGCAGACAACGGTCAGTACAGCCGAGTATTTAGAAGTTTGTGATATTTCCTCCCAAGTTATTATGCAGCTGTATAACTACCAATTTTTAATCCGGGAGATTCATGAGCGGTTCAGCACGCTTCCTGTGCGCTGTCGCGTCGTGGTGTCTCGGATATTGACATTGGAAGATGGGGGATGCTGAAAATGCTTCGATGCGGCGCCGCCGTAACTTCAGCTTCTCCGCTGTCTCGGCTCGGCTCGACTCATTACATTTCGAAAACGGGGGTGATGCTGTTTGAGATTTTCAAAGAAAGTCCGGGAGAGTTTCCTGTATTCCAGGAAATTAGGAGATACCCCGAAAATCCGGAAGACTCCCGGATTTCACGGGATAGTTGGCAGGTATACAGCTGTTTGTTAGGTGGGAATTAGCATTATTATTAACTTGACTAAACATGACAGCACAGCCACGCGATACGATCTGTTACAGTCATCGGTGGTCAGTAGTTACCCGACATGTCTGGATAAGACGGAAGTGTGTTCGTAACAACGATGGCCCGCGTGTAATGACAATGATACGAACGAAGAGAGGCACTAGTGACACCGTCATGTCACGCTTCCCATCGAATCGGGATATCTTCTGTGTCGTCTATATTGTAGCGATCGTGAATATTTGGGTAATGTTGCACACAGCAACCACGCCTGGGAACCATGCAGGTAAGTCGTCGTTTTGCTCAATTGTCTTGAGTCGTTTACGACTCTCCCTTTGTTTCAGTTTCCACAGACACAGAACTGCTGGCGCGGCTTGACGTAGCGTAGGGGAAGTTCGGATACTTATTTATTAGGCCCTGCATTAACTAAGGAAACGTTTGACTGATACTGGATATAAAAACGACAGCGCGTTACTAATAGAGTAAGCAAAAAAGATATGCCCAACTGGCATCATCAACATGAAAACTATCTTCCACAAAAAGTACTTATTAAGTTACGATCACTTTTCTCAAAAGGCAAGTTGTTCTTTTTAGGAGATATATCGGGAAAAAAGAACCGGGTATAGATTAACAATAAGTACAGCACATTATCATAGGGGTAATATGTGTCTAGCCGCTATAAATAAATTACAAATAATGATTGGATAAACCAGTTTGTTTTTACAAAGCAATTATTTGTATAATTTTTATTCAGAAATACTTGAAATAACACCGAAGGCCAACCCACCTGTTAATTGCAAAACGATTAACCTGGCCCAGAAAACCTTCGCTAATGTTGATAATGTTTATACGAAGGTACTTACTAATGTTTCCTCCAACCGGGGTACTGATGGCCCAAAGCGTATTATATAGACACTTCGGCCAAATCATTTAATGAGTGGACCAAACCGGAGGTAAACATACGAATGTGCCGTTATCGACTGCACGTATTTGCTAGTTTTCTTCATGAAAGGTTAGGAAAGCGCAGCATCCGCTTTCTTCTTCTTCATCGGGTGTAACAATGAAATGTGCCTATCGTTTTCTAGTCGGCGTCTCCAGCACCATTTTGTTTGCCTAATGTAATGCCTACCAGGGGCCTTACTGAACAGACCATCATTCAAATTCAAGATGTCGCCCTGTTCTTGGTAAACGCCTCGGTGCAATTTAGACGACGGTAGCAAACAATAATTACAATATCTGTTTGAGGAATGGAGGGTGTTAAAGAAGCATGGACGATGGACGGAGAGACCGGTCGAAGACAGGAATGGTGTGTGATAGAGAGAGGGCCGTTGAATATCAAGTTGAAAGAGAAGGAGACCAATCAAGTGGATATAGTTGTGTACCTTAACGGAAACGGTACAGAGGATGGGCGCTGTTGGAAACAAACGAAGGGAAAATAATATTCTAAGAGCGTTTACATTATCATGTATGACGTGGAGCCGTCGTGCCAACTGAGAGACAAAAACAGAAGGTGTCAGTTCGCGAGAGGAACTTGGTCCGGAGAATTACAGGTACAAATAGGGTAAACAGAAGGAGGACGAATGGGAATAGACCGGAAGGTAATTCAGCTTAATGGATTATTAGTAAGAAGCCATATGATTTGAGCAGGTATGAAATGAAAACGGTAGGCAGACAGCCAGGGGAGGAGAGGTGGAGAAACATCACGGCCGCAGGAAAAGACCACAGCTCAGGCGGAAAGACTACGGAATAGAGACTTGATAAGGAAGGGACGAGGGAGAATGGGCTATTGATAGGGGGCAATGACGAACAACAATATCAGGAGCAGTGCAAACGTGCATAAACTTGACATGACCCCTGAACAAGGGACGAACAGGTGTTGTCGTCAACAGTTTCAACCACACCTCTTATTCCTATCCGATGTCCACATATAAATACTGTTTGTCTGATTTGAATGTTGCAGATATATATGAACATTCGCTATCTGATGTCGCTCCGTCGTCGTGGAAAGCCAACGGTGTGAGTTTGCAAACTCACGTTAGCAGATAGCAGTGGTGTGATGTGTGAACACAGTTCTGTGTGATAATGCTTAGTGCTGTAGTGTATTAGTCTAGTCGGGAGATAGGGTCCTCTTGCATACTCATGATATATTCTTCAAACGTACTTTTTTGTAATCCTCAAGGTGTCTAGTAAGCGCATTTTCATGATCACATCACGATATATTGTCCCAAGGGATCCGTTTGGCGGCCATATTGGCGGCCATCTTGGATTTCCAATGAAAATCTATAAGCGGCATAACTTTTGAACTAGACATCATACAGAGACAAATTACCACATTTTTCAGAGTAATTTTTGCATGAAGAATCAATTCACAGGGTTATTTTCATGATGTAAACAAGTTGGATTCATTAAAACTCGAGAAATAAAAACAAATCAGCATAATTTACACTCCAAATCTTGTATGGGGACCCCATGCAGCGATTGTTAATTTAGAGATTCATTGACGAGGAGAAAGTTGAGATCACCAACTTCAAGGCCCTACTCAATCTTGTCCAGACTTGTAGTCGTGAGATCTTCGACCTCGCCCTTCCACTCTCACCATCCTCGAGAAGTACGTGGCCTATGAAAACAAGGTGCGTGCCGGCCACCTCGGCAAGACCGCCACATTCTGGTTCAGTGTGATAGACTATACCCGCCTGATCCTAACGTTGCAGTATTATGTGAAGACTAACAACTTGGCCCTTTTCCACAAGTGCAACGGGGATATGACAGACCTATTCTTTGCATACGATGGACCAAACTACTCGAGGTAATTCATATGTCAGCCTTAAATGTACTTGAGAAGTATGATGAATAAGCTGGTAGAATAAATTTCATTATGTGATTGTGTAGTCATGATGAAATAGTTATGCATCTGATTCTCTCTCTCCACGGGTACTTGGCGTGGTATGAGGTGTTCCTGACGAATATCGACTAGTCTCACACTGGAGCCAAGGAGGTGCTGAAGAAGGGTGGCATCAGTATCTCATCCCTGGTGCTCTCAGCGCGGTGGACAAAACGATGGAGGAGACCTTCATGAAGTTCGTCAAGTCACAACGTACTGAAATATTATTATGCACCTATTTTGTGTCATGCTGTGGGAGTATTCACCAGTACATACATTACTTATCTCTCCAGGTGGATTCGTAGGACTGTTCTCAATGTTCGGTGCCTGCCAGCGATTGTGCCGTACGACGTCAACCCGGGCTCAGTAAAATGCTCGGTGCAACGCAAGTTTTCCACGCCCTATTTGAAATTTGTCTTCAGGCGCTAGATCAGACGGTGGCTAAGAAGAATTTTGTCTTATCAACTGATTCATACCACGCTGACTCCATCAAGGCTCAAGAGAGATTGCGCCATGGCTTCTCCCAGCGGTATATCATGGGGGGGGGGGGGCGGCAACAAGGAAGCCGATTGACTACAAACTATTCCTGGCAAACGAGGAGAATAAGACACACCTCTGCAAACTACAACTACGGGTGTGGGGAGCAAGGCAGCGGCATCTCGGCTCTACAAAAGTGGGACAGCGGTGGCAGAGATGGAGGGCAACGCGTATCAGCTGGACTTATCAGACGGCGACGTGAGTAACCTATTTTTCTGAGATTGTTTGTGTCTTATTTAACTTTGCCAATTTTAGGGTAGGGAGAAAATAGCCTCTTTTTTCTTGGAGCGGAGCCGAAAATAGGGTTGGTCAGATATTAGGTACATATAATAAAAAATGGTGCCCTAAAATATAAGCACAACTCGCACAATGACGTGTTTCAGATGACGGCACGCGAGATCCATGAACTCGTGTCGAACCAGGAGGAGACGGACACGCGGGGAGTGCTCTACATCAAATATGCTGCCAAGCTTGGGCACAAGTCAGCTGTGGTGAGGATGCCAGACACCGACATTTTGTTGATCCTCCTGCACCATGCCCACTCCATCGCACTTACCATCTATCTCGATACAGGGACTGGAAAGCATCGCCAGCTTGTGAACGTCAGTGAACTGGCTGAATCGAAGGGAGCTGACTACTGCACCAGGATACTCGGCTCGTACGTTTTCACCGGGGAATATATAATGAGTGTCTTCAAAGGCAAAGGCAAGGTCGGATCCCTGAAGAAGCAACAGAGTCACCCCAAGTACCACGCAGCCTTCAGGTGAGAGTGTTTTCTTTATATGACAGTTTCAGTAGTATTTTGTAGCAGTCACGTAATGGCTGACCAATGAAATTATGCAAAATAAAAAGTAATTGCTGAATATAAGTACTAGTAGAGCATGATTTTATAAACCAATGTTTTTTCTTCAGGTAAATTGGTGATGAGTGCACTATAAAACCAGGTGTGACGGATGCCATCAAGGCATCCACGTGTCTGATGTATGGCCAGGCTCGGGAGAAGTCTGTCAATGCCGTACGCAGTATCATGCTGAAGCAGATGGTAAGGGAGGACGAGCAACTGACGACCAAATCTAAAGTGGATCTCTCCCGGCTCCCACCTTGCAGAGACAGCCTTGTCCCACATATTGACCGTGTTAATCACCGCCTTGCCCACTACAAGCGAGCTGACAAGGCGTTCTTCTGGAGCCCCAAGCCATATGATCCTGGCCAGGCTGGAATAAGACGGAGGAGGGTATATTGGAGCCAGTGTAGTCGTGTGGCCCTATCCTTCCCCCTTCCCTCAATGACTTGGTAGAGATAACTACTCAGGAGGGGAGGATGAAGAAGAGGAAGCGGAGCAAGAGATTGATTATGATGAGCTTCTTAATGACGATGACTAGATAGGCCTATATAGTAGCGCAATGAAAAAATTACAGTACTTACCGCTTCTGTAGCTTGTCCTGTCGCGTAAGATGACAATAGTAGTAGAACAGTTTCCTTCGTATTTTGACTTATTGAACTCATACTTTGTTATTTTTTCATAATTACTGGCAATTTCAGGTGATCTTAGACTTCATGGGAATCTTATAATTTAGTATGTATGTAGATGGATATTTTGCTTAATTTCGAGTGTCAGTTATACTGATTTGTTTCATATTTTTTGAGTTTTAATTAATCCAACTTGTTAAAATCATGAAAAAACCCGTCTAAATTTCGTTATTTTAGTTATTTTTTCCAAGATGGCGGCTAAGAAGGCGCCGTTTGTGACAGTTTTTGTCATATTTCAATTCCATGGCACTATTTGTTTTACTAAAAATTTATATTTAGAGCTATTACTTTAATAATGCATTACATATTAACACAACGTTTTACAATTATACATGTACAAGAAACTATACTATTTTCTCCAATATGGTGGCTAAGATGTGCGTCTCTCGTGATTGCTTTCGTCATATTTAAATTCTAAGTGACACTAAAATGTATATTTTGAGGTATTACAGTTGATAATACATTATATATTAACAAAATTATGCAATAATACAGGAAAATATGCTATTTTACCAAGACGCCGGCCAAAATGGTGTTTGTCGAGGTTGATTTGGTGTTGACGCTTGGCGACGCTAAAATTACTCTGACAAAATTGGTAATGTATCTCTGTATGATGTCTACTTCAAACATTATGCCGCTTAGTGATGTTCGTTGTAAACCCAAGATGGCCGCCAAACGGAACCCTGGCACAATATATCGTGATGGGAACATGAAAATGCGTTTACTAGACACCTTGAAGATTACAAAAAAGTAAGTTTGAAGAATATATCATAAGTGTGCATGGGGACCCCATCTTCCGACTCCACTGTACGTAGTTTGTGCTTCTTCATATTGTCGCTTTCAGCTTCGGCCGCCAGGGATCTCTATTGAGTGACCAGGCAGCCGAGTGCATAATTCTCCTCTGCTGATACATAGCCTCTTAGTCTCGGCAATGAACGATTTAGGTTGGACAAAAATGTTAACAAAGGTTTCTCACCTGAAATGGGTTCGTTGGTGGTATGTCTCACCACTAAAAAAAAACCACTCGAATCCACCCATGGCAAAACCTCTTTTTCGGCTCAAATCCAAGATGGCTTTGAGGTGTAATTTCCAACTAACTTTAGGATGTCCATTCGCTTGGTGACACTTTGGAGGTCATGCGATAAGGTCAAGGCACAATTATATCAAAATAAGCTGGATTCGGACCAAAATGGTATTACTTTGCAGCGAAGTGAAGTTACAAACACATTTAGGTGTCGTTGCAACCTAGGTTACTATGTCTAATCATTTAAACCACATTTTACAGGTGATTATAGTTCAAAGTCACGTTTCAATGTCAATATATGCATATTGTCTATTTACAGTCCTGTGTGGTCCTGATCAACATCCCGGTCATCATCATCCTGGCTCTCCACTTGTGTCACATTCGTGCAAGTGATGCCCTTGCACTGGCCACATGCTGGTGTACACTGCAGTCCATTCTTACGGCAGGTGCACGTTTTCTTGTCGCAGTGACCACCGCAATTGCATCGAATTATATTGAGGAGTCGCTCTGGTGCCGCAGGCTGAGACATTCCGATAGGCTCGAGACCACCAGAAGATGCTACCCAACCTCAAAGCTCAGGGGAGATATCGTTGCCACACCATCCATTCACCTGATGGCTATGGATGGGGGCTGCATCATTCGTTGGCGGAAGCTTCTCTGGAGACACGTATTGTGTATAACTAGCTACCTTCAGCAGGAACTTCGCCACCCGTGCGGAGTTGAGGCATAGTGATGTGGTGCACCCGTACGTCACCAGCAGGGCATCCTCTCCTGCCTTTTCGATGTCCTCTTTCGAGGAAGATGGAGACATGAAGACGGAGGTGGACTTTTTCAGTGCTGCATACTTCGTGAGAACGGTCACTTTACCAATTCCATACGGCCTTGACGTGGTATCACACCCATTGAGAACGTGCAGAAAGAGCAGAGCGTCTGAGAGGGCTGGATTCAGAGTCGACTTCAATGTACCGTTTGTTTTGATGTCACCATGTACAGGTTATTACTTTTATCGGTGGTATCAGCATGATATATCGTGAGTTGAAATACATCTGAAACTTCTGCGACAACAGCTGTGACCATGGTCAGGTATATTCACAGATCTCTTCATAGAGTAAGTTCTGATGGCTGGCATTAAGTTAACGCACGGCCGTGGCTTCATTTAGAGTATTCATCTTCTCTTCCTGCTCTCCAGACCCGTATGTGCTGATGTTAGCCAGTCCATTTTAGAGATAGCGGGGTTCTCTTCGAATGCAAGTGATGGGCATCGTGACCTGGCAGCATCACGCATCCGACGTGACATGTCCGATATACAGAAGCTGCTTCCGGTGTTTGTTGAGCGGGGACCATTCAACACAACCTCAGAAAAGCTTGTAAGTCTCTCAGCAGGGTTAATGGCAGAGGAGTAGGTAAACATGGTCGAATCTCAAAGTGTCGGAGAGAAGATCCTAACTTCCATGGTCGGTCATTCTGAGGCAGAGTACAAGTTCTCCCCAGAAGAATCAAGTGAAGACCCTAGTTGTCCATATCAAAACTGCTTCCGGGGAACAAGATGTCTATACCAGCGTCTTATTGTTACGGGATTGTGCTCATTCCCTCCATCTCTCTTCGACAATCACATGCGCATGCGGACTGGGGACAAAGTGATGCTCATACACCATCTCCTGAAGCTTGTCCCTGCATGTATCGTCTCAGCCACGCTTGACAAGGGTTTGCAGTTTATTGTTGATGGGGAAGGATTGCTCCACAAGTTCTCTTGGTCCAAGCACTCCACCTATGCTGAGATCTGCGCTATGTATATCCGGCATGTACGCAGCAGCTATGGCCGTGCGTTGGTTGTGTTTGACGGATATCACGGCTTCAGCACTAAGGACGACGCCCATAGTCGTAGGACAGGGAACGACGTTGGTGCTTCAGTCTCAGTTTCCACAGAAATGCGTTTAACCATGAGCATAAAAGCTTTCCTTGCCAACACATCAAACAAGCAGGCCTTCATCAACCTCCTTGCAGAGCATATGGTCAAAGCAGACATTACAGTTCAGCACGCAGAAGGGGATGCAGACTACAAAATATGTATGTTGGCATGCCTTTCTGCGAAGAAAACGCCAACAGCTGTTGTCGCAAATTTCAACTCATGATACATCATGCTGATGCCACAGATAAGAGTGATAACCTGTACATGGTGACATCGAAACAGACTACATTTAAGAAGAATCTGGATCCAGCCCTCTCAGAAGCTCTGCTCTTTCTGCACGTTCTCAGTGGGTGTGATACCACGTCAAGGCCATATGGAATTAGCAAAGTGACCGTTCTCACGAAGTATGCAGCACTGAAAAAGTCCATATCCGTCTTCATATCTCCACCTTCCTCGAAAGAGGACATCGACAACGCAGGAGAGGATGCCCTGGTATACGGGTGCACCACATCCCCAAGCCTCAACTCCGCACGGGTGGCGAAGTTCCTGCTGAAGGTAGCTAATTCTACACAATATGTGTCTCCAGAGAAGCTTCCGCCAATGAATGATGCAGCCGCCTTCCATAGCCATCGGACTTATCATCATGTGCAGGGATGGCGTGGCAACGATATCTCCCCTGAGCTTTGAGGTTGGGTAGCATCTTCTGGTGGTCTCGAGCCTATCAGAATGTCTCAGCCTGCGGCACCAGAGTGACTCCTCAAGATAATTCGATGCATTTGCGGCGGTCACTGCAATAAGAAAAGGTGCACCTACCGTAAGAATGGACTGCAGTGCACACCAGCATGAGGCCAGTGACAGGGCATCACATGCATGAATGTGACACAAGTGGAGAGCCAGGGTGATGATGACCGGGATGTTGATCAGGATCATACAGGATTGTAAATAGACAATATGTATATATTAACATTGAAACGTGTCTGTGAACTGTAATCACCTGTAAAATGTGTTTTTAATGATTAGGCATAGTAAACTTGGTTGCAATGACACCTAAATGTGTGTTTATGACTTCTTTTTGTTGCAAAGTCATACCACTTTGGTCCGAATCCAGCTTATTTTATCAAATTTTGCCTTGACCTTGACCTTATCGCATGACCTTGATCTCTAACGACCTCCAAATTGTCACCAAACGAATGGACACCCTAAAGTTAGTTGGAAATGATACCTCAAACGTGTTTTTATGTTGCTTAGTTCCAAAATTAGATCCATTTGATTATTAGACCCTAGTAAAATGTCGGCCATCTTGGATTTGAGCCGAAAAAGAAGTTTTGCCATGGGTGGATTCGGGTGGGTTTTTTTTGGTGGTGAGACATACCACAAACGAACCCATTTCAGGTGAGAAAGCTTTGTTAAAATTTGTGTCCAACCTTCAGGTACATCTTAGAGCTATTTTTGAGATGTTGTCGACCTTCTTTCTTAGGATATGACCGATATGTCTTCATCTTCTTATGACGAGTATGTTGTTCATATTACTGTCCGGTTATTCTTAGCAGTTGCTTGTTTGAGATTTTTGTGGCCAGAATATTCTCATTATACTTATTATATTTCGAAGGCATTTTGTGTTGAAGTGTGTCAGAGGGACATACGCGACTAATAATTAGTCGCGTATGTCCCTCTGACATAATTTTTTTTTCTCGGAACCTACCCAACAAATGGGTATCACAAAACTATGCGCAAAACAGACATGTAAGTTTTGTTTTGACACCGCGTTATATCGGTTATATGCAGTGCTAAAGAACAAAATAGCTATACTATATTATGCTATACGAAACAGAATAAGCTATGTTATGCTCTTGCGGAACCGACACAAATCAAACATGTGTAATGATATATTTCAGATACAGAGACGCTACATAAATGTGATCGCAAAACCCCGACATACAGAAAGTAAGACCTTCGCAGATGTGGTATTGTATTAGTAACTTTTCGTGTAGGAGTCTCGGGAAATGTAAAGGCACCTAAATTAACATTTCGATACGCTACAGCATAGTGTCGGTATCACCAATACGACATATGACTGGGCGCAGCTACGAATGTTGTGACGTATATAGGCCAACAGTCTGTTCACATGCACGCACGCACGCACCTCATAACATTAACAATTGAAATTACAACTATCCTCACCTAGTATCCTCTGGCTAGACGTCAGCTTGCTTACAGTTGTTCGCGTTGTAATGAATGCACAAGTTTAGCTGTTTTAAATCGCGTTTCCTTAAAAGGGTAGCTATCCGCTGGTTCTAAAGTAACTATGGGCCATGTATTGGATAAAACTCAATATATTTTAATAAAATTAGGGGATTATATTAGTTCAGTCAAGATTGTTGAACACGTGAAGTTATTTGATGCAGTAAGGTGTGACCTCAAGCGTGTTATCATCACCGTGAGTTGGGCAAAGATTTTTTAAATTGCCTAATTGGTTAGCTCTGGTTTACAAATCCCTAAAACAAGCTATCATAAAAAATAAGCCCAATATCCAGCAAAGAAAACTCAAAAGAAAAGAAAGAAAACTATGACATCCAAAATAGCAGGGCAAATTCCGAATTGTCAGCATCGCAAATTGTCAAAAATATCGTTTTGAGTATACGGCCAACACAAAATGTCAACTTCATGCATAGTCCAGTACGTACGTACGTGCATACACACGACAGCTGGTTACAGGTATTTGTAATCAGAATCTCTCAAAATGATACTTGTTGGCAGGCCCGTAGCCAGCTTTTCACAATGGGGAGGGGGTTCACATTTTACCAATTCAGACTCCAGGGGGCGCCACAAGTTCATGTGGGGTTACATTTTTTCACAATGGAGAGGGACCCACATGTTCACGTGGGGGCTCATAATGCAGAAGGCTACATTTCTAACTGGAAGAACAATGAAGTGGGTGTGAGATTGGTGGACCATGTGGTTCCGTCTTATATTCTTTCATCTTATATACAAACACCACATTAGCATCCTCAGCAGGCCCATAACGAGGTCGTTTTGGGGGTGCGTTTTCAAACAAATTGGGACGCATATGTGGTCTGTATAGATTGGTCTCATTTTGTTGCCTGATTAAGCCTAATTTACACCCAATTGTATTCATAAAAGCCAACACGCAGTGATAGTTTGTTGTTAATATAACTGAACTATTACTCGAAACCCTTCGCCGTGTGTGCAATTGTTATGAATATGATCATATTAATATAATAAACGAGGCACCGAGGAGTGTGGGTGTGTCCAAGTTATTTTTCAGAATAAACAGTTAAAGTGTGACATTTACAATCTGGTTTTCGCTGAATTAAAACATTTTATTTATCTGATCTGATGTACTAAAGTTCCATAATTTATCATAAACATAAGTAAGTTAGTAAATTAACAAACCTTTATAAAATATGCCCGGTAAATAGAAGATTAGAAAAATCATTGTCCTCTTGTGGAATTTAAATTACATTCTAGGTGTCAAATAGTGAAGTACCTGTACACCAGACTGACTCCAGGAAACACAAATTGTATTTTACAACTATACGGAACACAAAATGGACATACTAATTGATAATAAAGGCCCTTTACACATTCTTGCCTCCGCGTCAGCGATAAGGTTCCCCTTTCTGAGATCTACAAACATGCAACTAGCAACCACAGTATTTCGGCAATCATACAGCCACACAATTACGCCACATTTCTCATCACCACGCCCATTTAAAAATAGGTGAAGCTAAACTTTATTTGTATTGGTTAAATACAGTTATTCAGCGAATTCGCGTTCCAGCTCAATAGTTGAAAATTATGATTCGTGTGACATCAGATGAGTTTGTCTACCGGGTTTGCAGCTTGTAAAAATACACTCGCTACGCGTCTTAAGTTGTTGGTTGTTGAGAATAGCCTCTTTGACAGTCGGTAGTTACCTTAATCAGCATACTAAAAATAAAAATCCGCACCTTTCGTTCACGTTTTAACAGAGTTATGATGACAAATAATGAATTATTTTGCATGGCTTAATTTATGTGCTCATAATTGTTAAATCATCATCACCCCGTTCATTCACCACTATCTTGTCTGCGTCTGTCACCTCTGAGTGACTACAGTTACGACTCATAATTTTATGTATGGTGTAAAACTGGCTTCTTGTCAATTTGTTACCCCATGCGTTTTCATAACAGGAGACCCTGGGATAGTGTGAAGTCCTTTTGCATGGCTAATTGGATGCAATGGTCCTTTGACATACACATTCTTCTAGTGACTGCCTTTTTCACACATGGCATTGGGGACTGACCCCTCAGCCAGGCTCCCGTACATTCAGTGATGATCACTTAATAGATAACGGTTCTCCCTTTATCAGCTGTACAATCAGGCTTTCTTGGCATTCCTTGTAATGCTTGAACACTATCCAGCAGCTTTTAGGAGAGGGGTTAACGATTTTGAGAAACATGGAATTCAATTTGTGGTTCACATTTTAAAGATGCGATTTTGAGGGAGGTTCACATTTTGGAGAAATGAGGGGTTCACGTTACGGGCCTGGTTGGGAATGCATAACATTGGAAACCGATGCTGGGTGTGCAGGTTTCTTGACTATCGGCATCCCGTCCGTGAAGCGACCGGACGACAACGTGTATGTGTTCAACACGCTCCACTCGATCCTCAACACAACGTCACAGCGAGACCGAGACCGGATCGTCATTGTCGTCTTCCTCGCAGACTTCGACGTCGCGTACAACATGAACCTGTCGGCGACGATTGTGCGCTTCTACGGCCGCCATATCAACAGCGGCCTCATCCACATAGTGCAGGTGGCTCACAACGCATACCCGCCTCTCCACAACCTCAAGCGCAACTACTTCGATTCTGCGGAGCGGGTATCCTGGCGCTCCAAACAGGTGTCCGTTTTTTTTTCTCGTCAACCTAAGTGTGCAGCGTAAACTTCCTAGCTTTAGTTCTCAGTGCCACCAGCATTAAGCGATAATGAGGTAAAATGTGTTTTCCTACTCCTGTGCGACACATTATAAGCTGTGCAGTCTGTAGGTTGAGCTGATTTCTCAATATAACTATTTTGCTGACATTTAAATGTATTCTTATGTAGCGTGTTGTATTTCCCACAGAGTTTACATTTCACCCGTGCTGCCTTGCTCGTTTAACTTCAAACTCGGTTTAGTGAGGTTTGTACAAAGCTTAATACAGTTGTATAAGATAACACATGTAGCAGTGGATCAGAGATAACAAGACACGTTCTTTTGCGTGCAGGTTGTTGACTTTGCGCTGATGTTCCTGTACTCCGTGGACATTTCGCGCTACTACATTCAGCTGGAAGACGACGTGCTATGTGCCAAGCAGTTCGTCCCAGCCATCGAGCGATTCATCGAGCGATTGGATGCACGCCTGACGCCCTGGATTCTCGCCGATTTCTCCAAACTTGGCTTCATAGGCAAGCTCTTGCATTCAGCCGACCTGCGCAAGTTCGCACACTTCCTGTTGCTCTTTTACCAGGAGCAGCCCGTCGACTACCTAAAGAACCAGTTTCGAATGTCGATGGCGCAGCACCAAGAGCTCGTGTGTCGGACCTCTCTATTCCAGCACATCGGCGTGAAGTCGTCGCTGGGGCATAAAACATCCAAGATCAAAGACAATTGGTTCACCGGTGGTCCACACTCCCAGCCCAACGTTCTCATCGCTACCGTCGTGTCGACGATGAAGCCCCATAACAACTACCATCCGCAGCTGGCCTACGACGGAGACTCGTTCTTCTGGGCAAAGAACCCGAACGTCGAGAGCTACATCGTCGTGAGATTCATCGACTTTGTACGCCTCCGCCGGGTAGTCGTCGAGACGGGTAACACCGAGCACCCTCTAGACACACTTCGGTCAGGGGTGCTGGAGGCGTGCACGGGCTTTCTGCCGGAGTGTTCCCATCGCAACAAGACCCTTCACCTCGGCGACTTCGTCAATGGCAGGGTCGACGTCATCGTGCCGCCATCAAAGGAGCTAATCAATGCAGTGCGCGCGCGTCTCACGCTCCCTCAGAAGGAGTGGATTGTTTTCCGTCGCTTTGCAGTGTACGAATTGCATTAAAGGGAATAAAAACATCTATTGCTCGAATTCATGTTATATTACATCCTGCTATCTATTTCCACGTCCACCAAGCCAAAAAAATAAAAATAAATTCAATGAATTAGAAATTCCACATTTTATGGTGTGCATCCGGACATTTTCGAATATGCATATTTTTGGCGCGCTTTTCGGGATGCCGAGATGTGACGTCACTTATGACTCAAACTCGCATCAGGCCGACCCTTTCCATGCATTCAGAGCATGTTTACAAGTATAGCTTTTGGGTCGAAACGAGCGTCAGAACGAGTTACTGTGCAATATTCCGACGTAATACAAACACTAGTCATCATACAGGAACAAGCAGTTATCTTACGGTTCCACATGAATCGAATTTTATTCAAAACAACGAATGCGAATGGGCCTACAACTACAAGTCGACTAGGTTTCGCCGCAATACGCAATAAGCAATACGCACTATATTTCACTGTTCAGAAACGTGACACTAGACACATATGGATATGTGACAACAATTGCCAGACATGTATTACGTGAATATGTTTACACATTATTAATGATATTAACAGAGTTGACTTAGCAGTACCATAGTTGACTTGGCTGTAACAGAGTTGACATTAAAATAACACAATCGTAATCAATAGCTAAATAAGACGTATAAAACCACGAACTGTTACAATCTAGTGTAGTTATATATATTGCACAAAAGCATACACCATAAGTGCTAATCGAGTGTTTATACATTGGTAGTACCGGCAACAGAGTTGACATAATTGGCAGTAACAGAGTTGACACTAAAATAATAAAAGTGTAAACAATGGTTACGTTTAACATATAATATTATGGATTGTTGTATTCTAGTGGAGTTATAGCTAGAGCGCACAATCACACACCATCATTGCTATCATATTATAACTATACAGGTAGCACAGATTATGAAATGTTGTACCCATAAACATGCACCATAGCACAAACAAGAGTAGATGTCTATGCAGCCGTCCTTAATCCCAGAGTCAAGCAGAGTGTAAATACTGCTGAATGAGCTCCCAGAGATGTGGCAGAACCTGGACGTGCCTACTCCCAACTTTCTCTGGTTCAGGGATGAGAAACAGGACATCTTCAACTGTGTACCAGCAAACATCATCCCGATAATGTGGCCAGTAAAACCGGTTCGGACCCACGCTGTTCATGCATTTGACTTCAATGTCCACGTCATCGATGTCAGTGACAATACCAGGATAGATGTTTCCCTGATACTTCACAACACACCATTTCCCCTGAAGTTCATCTAGTTCTTCAACTTGTTCTACTGGAACTAAGTCGGGATGCAGTGACAGCTGTGTAGGAACGGCAGGCTTCGCAGAACTGGTCTGTTGTACTTGTGTGACAAGTTGTACATCAGCAGCAGGCAGCGCAAGAAGAACCCGTTGGTCAGTGACTGGAGGCTTGGCAGGGGCAACTGGCTGCACTCTGGTAGGGAAGGTAAATTCCTTGACGTCGTAGCACATGCAATTCAGTGCTTCAGGGTTGTTGCAACAACAGCTGACATCGCGATATTTGATCGTGCCACGAACCAGTGTGATGACTTGGTGTAGCTTCATGGTTCCTTGCACTGCTGGTACGTTCTCAGGGACGACTGCTTCTTCCACGTCATCTGCCTCTACGAAGAAGAGCTTGATCGTTGTTTCTGGGATCAGTGCCCTGTATAGATGGGCTGCGTCAGGGATGTCATGCCCTAGGCTGATTACTCTGTCGGCCTTTCGAAAATCCTTGTGCTGAATAGGAAGACATCTATCTTCTGTCTGTACTGGGACGTCGGACCATCACTGAAGAAATGCAGGATCTCGATGTCTGGATGACTCACTTGCATGTAATGAAACAGTGGCGCAAGGTATGTCCAAATTGCAGTCGGATCATGTCGTTTGGACGGGGACAATGTGCAGAATGGGATCGGTTGATCCACATCTCCTACATACAGAACGCCCGTGTGTAGCGTCACTTGCATGTGTGATCCACCGAAATGGACAGACTGGATCTCACTTCCGAACTTACAACAGAAGTTCTCAGAAAAGTCTACGTGAATCACACATTCAGAAGGTGACAGATTTCTTCGCAGCTCTCGGCAAACCAAAAACTGGTGCCTGATCGTGTATACGTGCCGTCTGAACTTGCTTAGGCTATTTTGGAATCGCTCTAGCAGAGTTTGCTTTGTTGCTGTTTCTTCCACTTTCTTGGTGACATTGAACGTGCGTTCATTGTCAAGAGGTTCTGCAACGGTACGCCACTGGGTGTAGCTTACCTCTTCTTCTTGATCAAACTGGTTGACATCTGGAATAGCGTATTTACAAGTCTGGCATTCACCGTACATGCAAGCTTTCAATGCCGGATCACAGCTGATGCTGTCAGCTAACTGCTCTATGTTCTTTGTTTGCAGAATGTCCACATGGTAGAGCTTATTTGCCATAAAGGCAAGGTTTTTATGTGTCTTACAAAGGCACGTATCGCGATCATCCAGTGAGGGATGCACTACCCAGAATGGGCGTAGTTTGCAGAACAGGGAGTAGGAGATCATCCTGTCTGAGTACTCGGCAAGAAACTTTCGGTGCACGTTCAACAGAGAATCAGCGAGGAGTCATTTCTGCAGCTTTCTTTTGTTTCGTGTGATCGTCTGTTTCTTGCCTGGTGTGACGCGACTGTTGTCATCTCTGCACAGGAAGTCCATTACGGATGTCTTCAACGCTTCTCCTGCAGCATTAGCTTTCCTTTGCCGCTCAAATGTGTACCTTTTGTCTTTGGTTTTCGTACCACTGTAGCTGTACCACCGTTTTCTTGAAAATCCTAATACGTCTTGAGCCAATCGCTGCATCCGGTACCGCTTGACAATTATTCCCGTCACTATTTTCACACACTGCTGGCGTCCCCTCTCGGATGTGGCTTCTCTGTAGGTATCCTTCAAGTCGTTTGTTAGGGCATGGTGAAACTCTAACGTCTTTCTGACATGCTTCGGAACATGCAGGTGTCTTAACAGTGCCCTCGTTTTGGTTCTTGATGTATTCCTTTTGTCATCCAGAACAGCTTGTCGAGCCCGTTGGTAACGCTTTTTGTATTTTGCGGTCAACCGTTCTTGCTTGATAATGGCCTTCCTTGAATTTTCCAAATCTCGGTAACATTTTGCAGCCAGTCGACTACGCCTTTTCTGGGCTTGCTTCCGCTGTCTGCAAATGGAGGACACATTAGCACTGCATTCTAGAAAGACATGGAGCGAATAAAACAATGTTTTTAAAAACAGAGGTAATACAATATAACGAGAAGCGAACAAGTGTGTACGTGTATATACGAGTGTGTATCTGGTGTCACTGGTGTATATTATATAACACACACACACACATTTACCTTGAACCTGATGAATTTGATGGTTCATTTGCAGGAGAAGCTGGAGGTGTTAGATGCGCCTCTTTATCTTTTCCCCTTGACCTCCTCTGTGCATCTCGCCACCGCTTCCGTACACTGCGCTTGGTTCTTTCTGACAGTTCAATAATCTGTTTCACTTTTCCAGTTGATTTCTTCTTTTCCCATGCCAGCCGCTCTTTTTTTTTTTATTTGTCTCCGTTCTGGATTCGCATCCCGTCGAGCACGATACCGACTTTGTTTTTCAACTGCAGACAATGGCATGGTTGTCATTATGAACAAAGTGAAAGAACACCGTTCATTTTAGATTTGTCTAAATACGAATGAATTAAAAAAATGGCAAGCATTCGTAGATAGAATATATCATAAACCATGATAATGGCATACTGATGTCAACCCTGTTACCATCCAGTCAACCCTGTTACCATGAATATGTAACAGAGTTGACAGTAACAGGGTTGACAACCATGATGCAGTGCATCTAATACAGCAGTTCATGCAGCCATATTATCACTAAATCACTGTTTCCCGCCACAATGCAGTGCATTGCCATAACAAGAGTGAGTGGTGCTTTGGTATGATGGTTACACAATACTTATCTTTGGGTAACAGTGTTGACAAATTATAATTATATTTTTGCATGTGATACTAAAAAGGTGTATTTTAATCCATATTAAGACAGACAGAAGCACATACCTTCTCTCCATTTAAGGAAGTTGTAGTGTGCTGCCACCTGGTGCTCAATGCGGTACTGTACAAGGATCTGGGCTTCTTCCATAGTTAAATTACTATAGAGTAACAGAGTTGACCCATTGTTTGGGGACATATGAAAATGGCTTGAAATTTAATAAATATATAACTAATATGCCTATATAGATCCAAGTCAGATATTTTGGGGATATTTTACTAGATGGTGATGATTATCAAACAATATTACCATTAAACGTGTTGCTGCCACCGAGACCGTAGGACACAGATTTAAATTCAGGGACGTGACAATTTTGCCACCCACATCATATAATACTTAGTTTTTCTTTAACACAAATTACTAAAATTATTGTACAATACATAAATTAATAAAGATAACATACAAGTATACCCATAACTGATGTTTTATTGCCCTTGGTGTATGCGGGACACTGAAAACGCACCATACGTTTCTGGGACTCCAATATGTACCGAATTGGGAGAATGACCCATATAACGATGTTTCTAAATTTTATTTATCCAAACAAATATAATGTAATGGATATATAATTTATTAATTGTAAATATATTGTACGGTAATATATTGTAATTATAAATGTGAAAACAGATTGAGATCTGTCTGGATAAATACAATTTAGAAACATCGTCATAGCCTGTCCCAAGCCAGGTTGAAAAAGGAGGAGGGTTGGGCGTAGGGTCAGTAACCCTACCCCGTAAAAACAAATCCTACTACAGAAACGACGAGAAGAAGCCATTCCGGTACACTTTCTAGGGGAAGAAGAGAAGGCACATCCATAAATGTGGATGCATCTGCATCTACAGATGTATCTACACCTACAGATGTATCTATGACAGGGTTGAGTGAAAGCCGTCAGGAAGCTCGACCCCCGATGAACCATATCTTTAACGCCAAAACTAACACTAGAGTAGGCACATGGAACGTTCGAACGTTCTTTCAGAGCGGGCGGATGGAGCAAGTGCTGAAGGAAATGAAGGCTTACCATCTAGATATTCTAGGCGTAAGCGAGATGAGATGGACAGGACAAGGATGCTTCAACAGCGGAGATAAAACTGTACTCTACTCCGGAAACGAAGATCACCACGTTCATGGAGTTGGCATCATCCTGAATAAGGATACTACAAAAGCACTGATAGGGTGAAAGCCAGTTAGTGAACGCATAATCACAGCGAGGTTCAACACCAGACATGTCAAAGTCACCGTAGTGCAAGTATATGCCCCAACCGAAGTCGCCACAGACGAGGAAAAGGACAACTTTTACGACCAACTCCAGAACGTGCTGGATGAGATACCAAGCTTTGACATAAAAGTGGTGGTAGGAGACTTTAACGCGAAGCTGGATGGAGACAGAAGAGAAATGTATACTACGGTTGGACCTCACGGTTCAGCTGGAAATACGAATGATAACGGTGAACGATTGCTCTCGATGAGCACCGCCAGTGGTATCAGCATTGGCAATACCTTCTTCAAACATAAACGCATTCACAAGAAAACCTGGATCTCACCAGATGGCAATACATCGAATGAGATTGATTACATCTGCATTAGTAGTAGATGGCGTACATCTCTACAGGACGTCCGAACCTACAGAGGGGCAGATGTTGGTTCTGACCACAACCTTGTGATTGGTAAAATCCGTTTGAAGTTAAAGTGAGTCAAGACGGTGAAGACGGTCAGG
The DNA here is from genome assembly GCA_020002185.1 of Paraescarpia echinospica. Classification (NCBI taxonomy): domain Eukaryota; kingdom Metazoa; phylum Annelida; class Polychaeta; order Sabellida; family Siboglinidae; genus Paraescarpia; species Paraescarpia echinospica. The sequence continues at coordinate 32,906,452 of CM034544.1, forward strand.
CCATATGCGACAGATAACTTAAAGAACACAGACACATCAAAACAATTCTACGAGGAAACTAAGAACAGATTCCAAGCGCTACAACACTCAACCGACATAGAAGAACAATGGCAGCTATTCCTTCAAGCCGTAAAGGAGAGCGCGAATGTAGTGTTAGGAAGGAGAAGAGGGTCCAACAGAGAACAGTGGATTACTGGAGACTCGTGGAAACTGATTGATAAAAGGAAGGATACGAAGATCAGAAGAGATCAAGCAGCTAGAAACATCCAACAATGGAGATCATCAGATGAGGAATACAGGAAACTGGACAAAGAAGTAAAAAAGAGCTGTAGGACAGATAAGAGGAAATGGTTAGAAGAGAAAGGTAAAGAAGCACAAACAGCAGCAGAACGGAATGACTCGAAAACGCTGTATAGGATTGTGAGAGAGCTAACTACCGCGAAAAGCAATTCCAACATACCAATAAAAGACAAAGATGGCAGAGTGCTTCTAACAAACGAGGAACAAGACACGAGGTGGATTGAACACTTCCGAGAAGTACTAAATCAACCAACACCAACCACACTCTTCAACTTCGAACAGGAACCAAACATAAAAGAGCTTGATGTCATCACCAATGACATCACCAGGGCAGAAGTTTCCAAAGCCATCGATAGCCTCAAGAACAACAAGGCAGCGGGCCTTGATGAAGTATCGGCCGAACTATTGAAACATGGCAAGGACGGGGTTGTAGACGAGTTAACCTACTTGTTCAATCTGATCTGGTCTGAGGAGGAAGTTCCTGATGATTGGAGACGAGGAGTGATCGTGACGTTACCAAAGAAGGGGTGCCTGAGCGATTGCAATAACTGGCGAGGAATAACATTGATGTCAGTACCTGGAAAAGTGTTCTGCAGTGTGATCCTAAACCGGCTGAAGACAGCAGTTGACCAACACCTCCGGGAGGAACAAGCTGGTTTTCGAAGAGGAAGGTCATGCTGTGAGCAGATCTTCACATTGCGAAACATCATCGAACAAAGCAGAGAGTTCCAGGTACCTCTTTTTAGTCAATTTCATTGACTTTAAGAAGGCTTTCGACAGTGTCCACAGAAATTCGCTGTGGCAAATCCTGAAGCTATACGGCATACCAAGCAAATATATAGACATTTTCAAATCGCTATACCGAAACACCAACTGCTGCATCAAGACCAACGATGGCTACACAGACATGTTCGATATAGAGACAGGTGTACGTCAAGGTTGCATCCTGTCCCCTTTCCTCTTTGTTGTTGTTATCGACTTCATCATGAGGAAAACGATGAAAGATCCGAACTTTGGTGTTAAATGGATAAATAATAGGTTGACAGACCTTGACTTTGCCGATGATATTGCACTGCTCAGCCACACGCCGGAGATCCTACAAGAGATGACCAATAATTTAAACAAAAATGGAGAGATGGTCGGATTACGAATCAGCTATGGGAAGACAAAAACATTGTCAGCTGGTGATGGATCTGACCCCCACATTGTGATCGGTCAGGAAGAGTTGCAATGCGTCGAGAACTTCCCTTACCTTGGAAGCTACATCTCTAGGAAAGACGATGCGGAAGTAGATGTACGAGCGAAGATAGGCAAGGCATCAGCAGTGTTCCAAAGACTACGTCCAATATGGTCCAGTAACACCATCAGAAAGGACATAAAACTACGTCTTTACATGTCAATCGTAATACCAACAGCGATATATGCCTGTGAAACGTGGAAGAATACGGCGAGGATATCAAAAAAACTAGACGTATTTCATCGACGATGTCTCCGGTTCATACTGGGCATATCGTGGAGAGAACACACCACAAATGAAGAAGTGATGAGGAGGGCAGGTCTGGACAGCCTGCATCACATAGTTAAGTCTCGACGACGAAGACTAGCGGGACATATCCTACGCCTACCAAGAGAGAGAACAGCACATGTAGCAATGGAATGGGTGCCTGAAGGTGGAAATAGAAGGAGAGGAAGGCCGACTAAGACCTGGCGCAAGACGTTTAAAGAAGATCTGGCAGAGATGGAAATCACCTGGAATGAGGCCAAAGAAATTGCGAAAGACCGTAGTAGATGGAGAAAGCTCGTCGCCCGATGTCCCGAAAGGAACAGGAGGAACTAAGTCTAAGTAAGTATATATAATGATCATATTTTTATTTTTGTGGCGAATAAATAATTACTACAAAAATAAAAACATATTTACAAACAGTGCATTATAGTATAAAATGATTTTGTTTATATTACTTCGTGAAAACAAACAAAAAAGTGTTAAGAAAATCAAAGGTTTGCATGCTGTCAGGATTGAACCGGCGTCGCCCGATTGTAAAATAAACGACAAATAACCAACGCGCCTACCCACTGAGCTATCGGGACCAGCGGAAACTGTCTAACTGATTTAAGTTATGATAAATTGTAGAACACCTTCATATAGCGATATTCTAGTGCTATTATGAGATTATACACACTACTTTATGTAGCTGGATACAATATATGTTTGCTATGTATGTTTATTGGTGTAGATTTTCTCCCGTTGGTTGCATTCGATATAATTATTCTGAAAACAAGCCCAAGGCCAAGCTCGGCGAAACCTAGTCGACTTGTAGGCCCATTCGCATTCGTTGTTTTGAATAAAATTCGATTCATGTGGAACCGTAAGATAAATGTTTGTTCCTCTATGATGACTAGTGTTTGTATTACGTCGGAATATTGTACAATAACTCGTTCTGACGCTCGTTTCGACCCAAAAGCTATCCTTGTAAACATGCTCTGAATGCATGGAAAGGGTCGGCCTGATGCGAGTGTGTCATAAGTGACGTCACGATACCACGTGATCGCCTAGCTCATTAAAATTTCATTTTCCGCGGGAATCGCTTCACAGACGGGCTTAAAATCGAATTTATGCTACAAATGTATTTTTCTGTATTTGTTTAATGTTGTCAAATGTTACATACAATGTTAAACTTTGTGTACACATAAAAAAAGGATTTTAGCTAATGCCTTATTTTTATTTCCTTTAAAGGCGGCTGGGGCAATCGTAAACAGATCATAACCGAAATATGGCTGTGCATTGTTACTAAAACCTTCCTACAATGGTCTTATTTATTAAGTGTTCCCATTACAGCTTCTTGGTTAGCCTGGTTTGTGTCAAATTTTAGATTGTGATCACTTACGCTTTACACGGTTCCTCGGCACAACCTGCGTGCTTGCATGTTAAATCGTAGGTAGTCATGGCTTGTTATTGTCGTATTTATTATATATACTACGGTGATTAAATAACTACTATTTTGAAATCTAAATTATGCATGAATTTTTTTCGAACACGCGGCATCGGATACCTTAGATGGTGCAGACCTAGGGGGTCGTGGGGAGTACCCCTTTCTAAATTGAATGAGCGTTAAGTTTGGTACGATGTATTTTGCAGATCCAGAGTACGTATGGGGGTGCATGCCCCTTTTCGCCCAAGAGAGGGTGCAGGTGTTTTGTGAACATCAAAGCGGTGTAGTTGTGCCTCCCATCGTTAAATCATATCCACTCCTACGTTGTACTGATAATTACTGATGTATTACTGCATTAGATCTTTCACTTGGTCACAATAAATAGCACACATAGGATGATGTTGGCTATGTGGTTAGTGTTATGGGCATTTGATGCCAGAGAGCGTCATTTAAATTATTGCTGTTAAAGAGACACAGCTTTTTTGGCCCATAAACCTTACTGCAAACTAAAGGGCCATCTATAAAGTACATTACAGTAAATTTAGACTGTGCTATATAAGAACTTACCATTATTTTTAAAGACCCGTCTATTATATAATGCGCACATAATTTTTGCACTTGTGCATACCTGTATTGATTCGTATTTCACAGGTATAATAAAGGTAAGTGTTTTGTGTATAACTAATAATAAACAACAGCAAATGTCCATGTTTGTGTTCTTTTAATAAGTTATTATTCTTCATAAAAAAATGGGCCAAGAGGTCCTGAAGTCCTTTGGACTATATGTGAGTGATAAGTCGGAAAAATTGTAACATTGTTTTCTTACATTCTTGTAAAGGTTGGGTAGGGTGCTTTACACGGTTTCAAAAATTATGACTGCTACAAAAATTGGCGAAGTTATGGAGCATTGAACATGGTAAGGGTCAAAAAGTGAAAATGAAGAAAACGGTTGTTGAAGTTTTACATTATATATGCAAATGGATTACATGGAAATATTACATGCCCAGCATTCAAATGTGGCACACAGTATGTAATATGTATGTTATGTTGCAATGATACACTGGAAGTACAAATGTGCTGCTACAAAGACTTATCAAGTTATGCCAGATTATGTCTTTATGTGTAAAACTAAGAGGACAGATTATTTGAGAGAAAAAGGTAGACTCACTGTTTGACAGTTTAAAACCTACAGGCAACTGCCCAGTTTAACAGGGGTCTATTGGCTTAATGCTGTCTGTTGACACAAGCTACTGCCAGTGACCAATTACAGATTAGTCACAGTTTCCATCAAACAATAGCAGGCAGAGAATCTTGTAATACACAACAAGTGATAAATATATGATACACTGGAAGTACAAATGTGCTGCTACAAAAATGTATAAAGTTATGCCAGATTATGTATACAATTAAAAGAACAGATTATTTGAGAGCAAATGGTAGTCTAAAGAAAATTTAAAATGGGTCAGCTGGACGGTGATAGACCGTTTGAACTTGAAGCCTTTGTCAAACTTTTGTCTCGACTTCACTGAAAGCGGTGTCCTGCTGTCAGAACTTTGAAGGTGTTACTCACCTAACTTACAGGTCTTTGTCAGTAAGAATAATGGGATGATAATTTAAACCAACATTGTTTCCTGTAGAAGTCATTTTGTGGGATATATTAGCATTAGTTGTGCCAATTCAAAAATTAGTGCTATATAATAGTAGTTTGTCAAAATGTAAACAAACTCAGACAGTTGCAGCTTAGCATTTTAGGGGACCTTTGGAGCCCTTAGAATGATTGAATCAAATACAGATGTGTATAGTGGCACTACCATATGAAATGTCTATGCAAAATTAGAAAAAAAGTTACTTAAGAGTTTTTGAAAAAATTGGCAAAATGTGAAAATTTACCAGTTTTGGGGGTCCTTTTTAGGGGTCATTAGTTGCTCTTAGAATGATTCAATCAAATACAGATGTCTTGTGTACAGTGACACTACCACATGAAATGTATATAGTTTTTATATTTTTACCAGTTTTGGGGTCCTTGGAGGCCCTAGGGAGCCCTTAGAATGATTCAATAAAATACAGATTTCTCGAGCATAGTGGCAGTGCCCTAAGTCTATGCAAAATTAGAGAAAAAGTTGCTGAATGGTTTCTGAGATACGGCAGCTAACGGCGGATGGTGATGGCAATAGTCCCTTGGACCTTCGGCCAAAGGACTCAAAACAGGGCCAGGCTGTGTCAGCCTTCTTCTCATGTGATGTAGAGGAACAGCAAGGCGAAAACTTGTCTCCTTTGTTATTTGCTATTTACCTGAATTTTGAACACTGTTAGTCATAATTATAAGGGACTTGACATGGCAGTTGGTGAAATTTACAACAACCTTAGTGATGATGATGTAGACATTTTCTTGAAAATGTATGTTCTACTATATGCTGATGACACTACAATGATTCAATCAAATACAGATTTCTCGTATATAGCGGAACTATGTAAACTCTTCTAATTGTTGACATTTGGTTGTTTCAGATGTCAACTATATTGTGAATCTGTAATTATTAGTCTATATTGATACAATTGATTTACATAGGACCACGTCTACACAAGGCATGGCAAGCATAAACAGAACAGTAGAATGCATTTGATATCAATAAAGTATAGGATATTGTCCAGAATATAAATGTTCTATGTTTGTCACCTACAGGTAACAATACATCTTTAACCAATAGACACCACAGTCACACCATTTTATAATAATTAAATGAACATCAAAATAAACACAATTTGCAATTACAGAATATCAATAGTTTTGAAAATACAGTTTAAAAGCTGCAGGCAACTGAGTTTAACAGGGGTCAAATGTGTCTGCTCTGCCTGTGACCAATTAAAGATTAGTCAAGGTCTCAATGAAACAATGCAGAGTGGAGTGAGGCGGGGGGGGGCACAGTTTCTGGCACAATAGACAATGTCTACTGTTGGGGGTGATCTCAAGGGCCCTTCTCAAAACCACATCACTAGATAATGTAAAGCTTTTGCACTTTGGGGGCCCCTGAGGTGCCCTTAGAATGATTCAATCAAATACAGATTTCTTGTGTATAGTGGCAGTACCCTAAGATACATCTATGCAAAATTAGGAAAAAAGTTGCTGAACATTTTTTTGAAAAAATAGACAAAATGTGACAAATTACCAGCTTTTTGGGCCCTTGGGGACCCTACGGGGTCCTTAGAATGATTCAATCAAATACAGATTTATCGTGCATAGTGGCAGTACCCTAAGATACGTCTATGCAAAATTAGAAAACAAGTTGCTGAACAGTTTTTGAGATACAGCAGCTAACGGCGGATGTCGGACTCAAAGTGATGGCAAAGTCCATTGGACCTTCGGCCCAAAGGACTAAAAACCTTGAGTACTGGAATAAAATAAGAACGTTTTACAAAAATCATACATCAAGTAACAATATAAAAACATTCCCCTTACAGGATTCGAACGAACGACGAATTGATTTGTTTAATAGTCGAGTACCACTCCACACCAGAGTTGGCGTATTAACATGTGTATATATATATGCTGTAGGTATATTGTGGTCAACTGAGACTTGGCTGCCTGGACGTAATGGCCATTTTATACAGATCTGAATCCTAAAGCTAACCTTCAGGAAAATTTGTAAGCGGGAGACACGTGAAACATCTTCCCATGACCAGGCACGATATAATCAGCAATCCGCAACACTTGCAGTCGGTTTTTCTCCTGCACCTTTGGTTGTTCGCTTACATCCCGCCAGATGGTGCTGTCAGTCAGATCATCTTCACACTCAAAAAGGTCACCTTGAATAAAAGGTAGGGATCGATTGTTAAGATTTATGAAAAAAAATCTTAACAAGAAAGACTCATCATGATCATAGACAAAATATCATAGACTAAGTGTGTGTGTGTGCGTGCGTGCTTGTGTGTGTGCGCGCGCACGCGAACAAGTTGGTCACATTTGCATGGAACTCATGAGAATATCTAGTATTCAAGGATCATCATAATTTTTATTATGGTAGTCTATTTTATAATTTTAATATTGTTATTATTACATTTAAATCAATCTTTATTTATCAATCAATCAATCTTTATTTCAGACAAAAAAGCATACATGTAATATGCACTATGTCCATAGTAAAAAAGTAAAAAGTAAAAAGTATATTATAGTGTATATATTGCACTAATCCACTTCCTGCACGTATAAACATCACTGTGTATAATACTCTCAACAATGTTGTTCGTCGATGCAGATATTCTGCTCATAAAACTGTACATGTATTTTCTAAATCTAGTATTGCAACAGTCCATGTCAGAACTAACAAACATTAGGCTAGCACTACACCTCATAGATAGGCTGTGCATAATTCTAAATGCATTGTTATAGGAAACAATAAAGTGCTGCATAGCGGCTTTTCTATAATTAGCCCATAAGGAACATAAATACACATTACTACAATAGGATGTGAACAGTTTGTTCTTCACCTTTACTGAACAAAAGTGAAAATTCCTGAGTAGAATATTGCTTCTGCCGTACAAACTCCTTTCTTTGGATTTCATATCCGTTTCATCCGACAGATCATTACAGATTATATGGCCAAGATATTTGTATGCCTTCGTTGTATTCAGAACTGCATCACCAAGCTTAAGAGCTACTTCAAAACTGGTTTGTCTTGTGTCAAAAAACATTATCTGCGACTTTACTCTGTTAAACAATATGTCGTTGTCACATCCATAATTGTATGATACATCTAGCAGTCTTTGCAACCCCTTAGCCGATGGAGCCAGTAGTACAATGTCATCAGCATACATGAGATGATTAACAGTTGTATTACCACAATAGCATCCGATGGGTAGTTTCATCAGTAGCAAACTCAAATCATTCATGTATAAATTAAATAAGAAAGGAGATAGCATACCCCCTTGTTTAACTCCATTAGTCACAGAGAAGAAGTTGGAAAATACCGAACCCCATTTAACACACATAGTCTGATTACAGTACCACTGACATATCACTTTAATTAAATATTTAGACACTCCAAGCTTAATAGCTTCGTAAATAATGTTGTGTGATTCACCCTGTCAAATGCCTTGGAGATATCAAGGAAGGCAACATACATGCATGACCCATGATTAGTGTAATATCGAAGGAGCTCCTTCAACACAAATACACACATTTCTGTCCCATGTTTGGGTTTCAACCCAAATTGGTTAATTGTAGTTCGTAGATGACTTTGCATCCGATTATACAGTATTTTTTCCACTATTTTTGTGAATACATTAGACAGACATATCGGTCTATAGTTATCTCTGTCGCTGACACGTTTATTTTTATCCTTAATAATGGGAACAATGACAGATTTTTGCATATTTCCCGGTACGTAACCGTGTGTAAGTATAGCCGACATCAATATAGCCAATAAAACTGGCAGCTGTCGATCTGCCCACTTCATGTGCTCGCTAGTAATGCTGTCTAAACCAGGTGACTTATTGTAAGATAAATCTTTGATAATTTCACTAATTTCATTAACAGTCACCCTCATACCTTGGTCAAAGACAGCATGCTCCTGACACAGATCAGCAAGAAATTCCTTGCTGCAACTTCCTCTAACTACATTAAAAATGTGACTGTAGTGTTCTTGCCAAATTCCACTTATGTTTTGGCTGCCATGTAACATCACCCACAGTGTTTGGTAATTTAACATTACTGTTTGTGGAGTTTTTGATTTCCCTCCAGAAATCTCTATCGTTTTTTCCACTCATTTTCTCAGCAATTTTATCCGCAATAATGGAATTCTTTTTGTTCTTGCAAACTCTAAGTGCATGTTTGAATTTGGACCTAGCCTGCCGCATAACGTCATAAACAGCACCCGTTCTGGGTTTGCCAATGTCCTTCCACAAAAGATATGCATCTCTAGCTGCCATGTGTAAATCCTTTACATGGTCGTTCCAACCAGGTGTAAACGGTTTCCTCTTTCCAGATAACTGTCAGCCAATAATGTTTATTACATTTAAATTGTCAGCCAATCCATAATGTTTATTACATTTAAACTGTAAATACATTATGGATTGGCTGACTGACTGATGTATATGTACAGATAATATAGACTGGTCCCAGTTTGTGAGCATCCCAAGCAGGCTTTGGACACGATAAGTTAAGACAAAACAACACATCAGCTACAAAAATAAACTGAAATTTTGAGCTATTCCGTGCATTTGTGATTTGATATAGAAACATGAGCTACATTTACCTAATCTACTTACTCTGATCTTTAATGTTCATGTGACAATAAGTAAAAAATTCAAATCCATATTTGTAGGGGGTGGACACACCAGGGGTCATAACAATACCTGGGTACTGAGGATGCCTTCCACTCTCCAGCCCCCATCCTCAAGCCTCCCTCACACCCTCAAACTCCCTTTATTCTTCAGCACCCCACCTTCAAGCTCCTACACCCTCAAGCCCCCTCCTAGTCCTATCCTCAAGCCCTTCCACTTTTCAACCCCCCCCCCTCCCCCCACTGTCAGACCCACTTCTACACTGAAGCCTTCACCATCTTGTCATACCTGCCACAACGACGGTTCCAATGGACGTGTTTCTCACTATGACGCTGACGTCACTTCCTGTGTGACCAGGAGTAGGAAGAACCTTCAAGAACTTGTCCAACTTATATGGTTCACCCTGCAGACACAGGCCATTCAAAGATACAAGTCAACAGTCAATTAAACAAAATTACAATAGTCACATAGCTGAATACCGCATTACTGAATCTCATTAGGGAAAGTTAGATTTTGCGGGATTTTACTGTTTGTGATAATTGAAATGGTGGAAGGATGGCATATTTAAGAAAGTGGAGAAGACATGGCCTCACAAGTGCCAAGTTTCAATTGAATGAGAAGTAGTGGAAACCTGTTTATTCTGGGATAACCATGATTAAGACAATAATACGATGGACAGACTGGCATGGGATGTCAAAGTCACACACAGACAACTATACCAACACGGGAGGTACAAAGACAGACAAATAGACAGAAGAAGGTGAAGGAAGTTGTAGGGGTGGCGAAAATTTGTTCAGTGGTGCTGAAGCTCCAGTCAGCCCCCCAATATGAATTCATTCCCGCGTCACTGGTAATACCCCTCGATGCTTGAAGATTAAAATATTACAATAGGGCCATCTTGCGACCAAAGTGTAAATCATTTAGTTGGCTGGTTAATAAATCCCTTTTGATTAGAAGAGCTGACGATTCGATGTCTATTATGCAACTATGTTTACTTTAAAACGAATGAGTTGAATAGAGTCTGACGAATTTTCTAGAGATTTGGGAGCGCAGTTTCTGGGATGGTTTAGTTTGTATTAAGTTTCGCTATTGGCTAGGACTTCCGGCGCTTGGTCACTATTAGAGTATATAAGAGTATTCCAGCCATTCTAAAGACAGACGACTGTTGTAGCATTGCTGTTAGGGCATATGATCTTGTCTCCCAAGACATGGGAACTATATCGACGAGTTTTGTCGTCCTTGTCTTGAAATGGTAACTTTTTCAATAGTTTAAATGTAGACAACCTTGTATTATGATTGGTTTGGATTGCTTAGAAGGGGAAAAGCGAATTGCAAACCTCACCCCATAGTCTTCACGTTAGGTTGGAGATGACCCGAAAGCTGCTGTAACAGCCGCAACAACCAATCTTGTTGTTGAACGAGCCTTGAAGAACAAGTGCGTATTTCAATCTTGAGGTGCCATGTCGATGGGCACTGGCAATTCTTCTAAGCAATCTGAACCAATCATAATACAAGGTTGTCTACATTTAAACTATTGAAGAAGTTACCATTTCAAGACACGGACAACAAAACTCGTCGATATAGTTCCCATGTCTTGGGAGACAAGATCATATGCCCTAACAGCAATGCTACAACAGTCGTCTGTCTTTAAAATGGCCGGAATACTCTTATATACTCTAATAGCGACCAAGTGCCGGAAGTCTAACTAGCCAATAGCGAAACTTAATACAAACTAAACCATCCCAGAAACTGCGCTCCCGAATCTCTAGAAACTTCGTCAGACTCTATTCAACTCATTCAGTTTAAAATAAACATAGTTGCATAATAGACATCGAATTGAAAATCCTCAAATTACCCCAATCACACCTAAATTTAATACCATCAGAATCCCTGAATCATGACGGTAATAGTGATAATAATAACATATCATAACGTTCAAAATTTAATACGTTATTTTAGTAAAACAAATGTTCTATTCTAGCACGAGGTGTGAAATATTTTCTCGCACTTGCCCGGTGCAAATAAACAATCTTCCTAATCCATGCTACTAACTTCTTCAAATATTCAATGATGGTGACTTACAATAACAACAACTTATCAGTTAGGTTAAATCCTTTTTATATCTACCAAATTTGACTTTCCTAGTCGTAGAATTAATACAATAACTAATCAAAAGGGATTTATTAACCAGCCAACTAAATGATTTACACTTTGGTCGCAAGATGGCCCTTGTGTAATATTTCAATCTTCAAGCATCGGGTGATGGCAGCACCATACAATGGGGTTCCTGCCTAGTTTAACATTTTAGTTTTGAGCCAGACTAATTCTACTCAACCCACTTCGTGACAGAAACCCCCAACATGTCAATCCTGGGTATGCCTCTGGATAGAGAGACAGATAGATTGACAGACTGACATATAGAAATACATATAAAAGGTGTCTACACAGAACTGATATGTTGGGTGTTTCCAAACGGGTATTACCCTTACATTGCAGGCCTGTAGTGTAACATTTTTGGGGTGTGTGTTTTAAGGGAGGGGGGCCTGTTGGAGACTTTTTATGGTGACATTTTCTTTCCTGAAACAAAACTCTTTTCCCTGAAGCAGAACCCTTGTTTCGGTGGGGGGTCATATACACTATTGGCACCCCCCGCCATTAGCTGTCATTGTCATATGGATTATACAGCAGTAGGAAACTTGGGGGCTTTCTGAGCAACAACAAAACCTCTCTAGCCCCTGTATACAGACCTTGCTCAGTCGGTTACTAATGTAGGTGTCACCACGGCTTATGTCATACGACACAATGAAAGTGGCATGTGGAAACAGGTTCAAGTTGCCTATGTGGTCAGAATGCCCGTGTGTCCCTACTACGGTGTCAATATCTGCTGGTGTCAAACCTTCCTTGTGGAGAGCTGCAAATCCAGATAATGAAACAGAAAAAGCATTGTTTTTATCACTAAAATTACTAACGGAAATAAGCATCATTGCCAGTGAGTGGATTTGTCTGTAAGAGGAACTACCATTGTCAACTAGATCAAAGTGTCTCATCAAATTAGATGTCGGCTTAATTCAAATTTTTCAATTTCACATCCTGTCTATTTACCAAGGATCTATGTCACTATAAAAAGGATCAATACAACTTAAATATATTTTTGTTCAATTTAAATCAAATTCATTTGGCAAATTTGCAACACATTTCTTATGTTTATCAAATCATTAACAACAGTTACTTCAAACCCTAATCGACAGTACGTGTGTACAGGTAATTAACATCCATAAAGACAGATGCAACAGTGACCTGCACCGTCAGGCAAGTCCAACTGTAATATGACCAGGCGATAATTTCAATTTCCTGGAAAGTTTTAAGCTGGAAGTAAGATTGGTGTACACGGAGATTGAGGGAGCAGAGGTAACTGAAATGCTGAACAAAGGAATGCAAGTTGTTGGGTGACAAATTCTTTGGACATATACCTCGATTTCTGCTGTTTAACCAAAAAGGCACATCCAAAACTAGCATATGATACAATATGAAACAAATAACATTTGTACAATTGAACACATTTCATAGTTAATACATGTAAATTTATATAGAAAAATGTTGTAGGGCCTAAATATTTGTTTCACTTTGATCAATTCTTACAATTCACATGAGTTTGCAGGATTCCATTCCAATTCAGAGTGGTTTCAATTTTGAATTCAAATTCACACGTTTTTTTATCAATTCAATTTAGAATTGTAGCCAAATCTGCTCACTGGGCAGAATAAAGTTACAGGAAGTCACAGAAAAAATATTGCAAGAAATAAAATTACAGAAAAACTCCAAATGTATATATATAGTGGTCTTTGTATTTATAATAAAAGCTGAAATGATAAATATGTCAATAGTCTTTTTATTCACAAACATCAAAGAAACACAGTGCATAACTATGACTAAGAAGAATATTCAAAAATTTACCATTTCAGCTTTATTGTAAATCAAACACCACTATAATTATTATATACATTTGGAGTTTTTCTGTAATTTTATTTCTTGCGATGTTTTTTCCATGACTTTTCCTGTAACTTTATTTCTGCCCAGTGAGCAGATCTGGCTACAATTCTAAATTGAATTGATCGTTTTTATGCTTTATTTTTTACTCTCTATGATTATTCTATTGATTGTGTACAGCGCTTTTGAGCAGGCTTTTATGTATGAAAAGAGTGCTTTATAAGTTCGGTATAATAATAATAATAATTAAAAACGTGTGCATTTAAATTTAAAAAAAAATTATATAATAATTATAGTGGTCTTTTTATTTACAATACAAGCCGAGATGGTAAATTTGTGAATATTCTTCTTAGTCATAGTTATACACTGTATTTCTTTGATGTTTATGAATGTCTTCAAATAAAATAAAATTTTGACTTTATTTTTCCATGTGACTTTTTTCTGGTCAAACCTGTATTTACTTTAGTTGTTACTTTTTCCTGTAACTTTATTTCTGCCCACCTACTCACCATTGAGTATTTTCTCCCTGTCAGCTGGACTGCCGGTGTCCACCAAAACGTTTGTGGGGCCTTTGATGAGAGTGATTGTTCCATCTGCCTTGTCTTCACCTGGGACCAAACACAAGGCAAATAGTCAAATTGCTGGAGTGGTATTAAACCCATTACAGAGTGACTTTCCCGGAGACTTTAATTCCACCCATGATCCTCTACAATGCATCACAAATGCTAGCTGTGTACGTTGATAGTTGACTAGTGTGGAGCAAAACTGCAACATTTTCTACTTGCTGAAATTTGTGTGATACATACTTTGTAATTCATGGCTTTCATACATGATAATTGACACACTTTATGGGGTATATTTTATGCTGAATATTTGGAGTATATTCCATTTCACATAACTGAGTCTACCTTGATCCAGGAAGAGAATCTAGAAAGTAGCTATAATGAGACTAGTTTCAATGATAAGTTAATTGCTCATCTAACCTGTAGCTGTAATGGGGGAAATGTAGCTATAAAGGGAAGTAGCTATGATGGGCCTAAACCCAGTGTGACAACTGTTACAATAATGTTGACACATTTAAATTAGACATGAGAAAGCTTTGCTTAATTAGTCTTTTTTTATATTTTCCTTGGTTAGAGGTATTTCTTTCAATAACATCTACAGGTGGTATTTCACACTTTGATCTCAAAGACTTACCTGATTCAGTAGTGAACGCATATCCCTCTTGCAAAACAGTCACCTCATATCGTGAGGTTCTCTTGGCTGCGGACATTGGGATACAGGCACCATTCATCGGAACAACATTCACAAACCTGAAAGCGACATATGTCTATCATGATCCACAACACTTTCAGCTTAACATAAACCTCAGAATATTCTAATGAAAGGGTAGATTAGTAAGATATTAACACATGTATTGATGATCCCGTATTATCAAGTATGTGTGTAGCACAGTGGCACTGTTACTAGAGCATCGGACTCTCAATCGAGAGAATCCTGGCTGTCGCTTTGAACCTTGGGCAAGTTCATTCACTCTACATTGTCTTTGGCCCAGTTCACTCAGCTGTATGAGAACCTGGCTATAGGCTATAGACAGTGGTCGACATTTGTGTACAAATAGTTTTCGTGCTTTAACTGCAGCGTGGTTGAATGCCTCCCAGAGAAGTCAAAATGGTGTTCAACTGAACAGGTCTGCCAGGGTGTAAACTATAACAAATGTGTAAAAACTTATTAATCATTTCCCCAACAGAATCACAACATGTATTAGCAGAAGTTGATATAGGAAGTTCACAATTTAACCCCATGCGTAGCTATTCACATGACCCGCATAAGTAAAACGCGACGGATGACACGTCTGATCTTATTAATGGGGTCAATACACAGATGGTTTTCCCACTGGCGACCATGTTAATGTTTTGTCTGATTATAAGAACACCTTAAATATCTTAAACTTATCACCTGCTGTTATCATTATCTCATTGACAGATTTTAACAAAAATTGCATACATCCAGCTCTCGTAAAAAAATGCCTGTATGTGTGACACCCGTCAATATTTATAAATGCCGGCAAGCATTACTCCCGAAACAGGTCACACATGCAAATTGCTGCCAAATATCCTTCCGCTTATTCAAATCATCTAAAAATCCACCATTTTACAGTCAACACCTTCTACAATCACACATGAAAATCTGCCTACTCAAATGCACTTATGTCACAGCATGTGAATTTTGTAAAAAATCATTTCTCAAAAATACATGCATTTTTCTTCATCTGTAACCAAACAGGAAGTCTAACTAGACCATGACCCCTAATGAAGTTATGGGGAGGGATGGCACAATGCTCTTCCATTGAGTCCATTAGTTGTACGTCCCTGTCATTATTCGGTGTTCAGTCGTAAAGGTGATCCGCCATTGGGTGATCTTAGTGTATACGGCACATTTCGAGTATTTGGTACTAGCGTATTCAGTTTGTGGTCACTACGCTTCATTATAGCAAAATACGTTTTATACAATTCATTGCGTCTATCATGCAGCGTTGATAAGTTTACCATCTCCAGAATATCCTCGTACACACAACCAGGAAATATAGTTTTGAGACACCTTTTTTGAATTATCTCGATGTTGTTCGATAAGTATTTAGGCAAGTTCGTGTGCCATACCGGGCAGGCATATTTAACTACTGGTCTAATCACAGATACATATATTCTGACCAAGTCATTTTGGTTGATACCAGCACGTTTCAACACTCTCTTTCTTGCCTTTGATACTATTTCATCAACATGTGCATTCCAACTTAAATCCGATGATATAGTTGCGCCGAGAACTATTGCTTGAGTAACTCTCTCAATATCTGTCCAATTTATATCAATATACGGCAGAGATTCTACAAATGTTCTATCTTTACCGAAACATATAACCATTTCTTTTGTCTTACTCGTATTGGTGCGCATGTCATTATTACTAGACCATCGCTCAATAATGTTGGTAGAATCCTGTATAACAGATATCATACTTTGATTGCATATTTCAAATATGGTGCAATCGTCAACATATTTAAACATAGGACAAGATGTTTGCAAATCATTGATATGAACCACAAAGTGTTTTTGTCCTGACAAAGTTTCCTGGGGAACGCCCCCATTATGGTAGCCTGGCTTTGACACAAGATTGGAGTAAAGCAAAGTTGCAGTAATTAAAAATTTGCTTCACGCCAATCTGCAACCATTGGTATGCAAGTATTACAGTCGTGTCTCGTTTATCGTTACAGTATGGTTACAACTAGCTTTGCAGCGATACGATATCACAGGTGTCGGAACGTGGTGAATGTGTGGGGGCGCTGAGGCTCACCAAAATCACTAACGTATGGCACCCGCTCGAAGCTAACCAAAGATCTCAAACTACACTAACACTGAAGCTCTCTAAAACATCCAACTGCACTCCCATGAAGTTCACAACACCCTTCAACTTCACCACGGCCCTTGCCAAAATATTGGGGGTTATTTGCCGCATGCACATGGTTCCTGTGATCGTTAGACCCAGTCTAAGTTGCTTTATGTATTACTCGTACATCACGCTTTTCGTTCCAAACAACTGATTTATCGTATAAATGGTGAGAATCGTGACATATTTTGACCATGACGCTACGGTGATGTTTCGAATGCCTCTATTTCCTCCACATGTGTATATGAATACGCCAGCTCACACGTTGATTTATTGCATTCCCTTCGATTCAGATTTGCACTTGTAATAACTGCATGTTATAATGCCATGGAGTGCACCATGCGGACGTAACATGTTCAGTAGTTACAGCGCCAAAACAAATTCAGCGATGCAAACTGGAGTAATATTCTTAGTTTGACGACTGGCGACTTAGGGAGAGTATGTAATAGTGATGTCACGCTTTCTACCACAATGGCGCTATCCGTGCAATTTAAATAATGTGTTTCAACAAAACTACGGGCATAACATTCTGATTGTAGTTGCAGATGGTTAGTTGTTATTAATTCTTTTAGATGCCTAAATATATATATATATGTTGTTTCCATTTGAAGGACTAAATGCTGTGAACGGTGAATTTATTTCAATATAAAAATTAGGTAACAAAATCAACTTAGTGTAACTTTTGGCGTGCGCTTTCTGCGACAACCTGATGTGACCAATCTGCGTTGTTTGAATGGTAAGTTGAGCCGATAAAACTAGCATTGTTACTGCTGATATTAAACAATATGTGGGGGGGCGCTTTGCCCACCCCCTTCTCTATACCACAATACGCCTATACAGACAGACAGACAGACACACACAATGAACAACATTTACCGTTTTGTCTGTGTAATTTTAGCAAATGTACATATTAACAAATGCGTTTTATATTGTTTGGATAATCCTTTAGAGACACGTTCGAAATTAGTACAATATTTTCAATTTATAATTGAATCATGATGTGTGATAGAGAATTGCGCACCCCTAGTTAGGCCCTACACTGATTTACATGTTTAACTATAATGACCCGGTAATGTGATTACTGTGATACTAGGAAGACGGAGGACGTCACGGAGTAATGTTTGGTAGTTCACAGTAAGTGGTGGTTTGGATGGTATAGAAAGTTCTGTTTTATTCATGTTTAGTCTTATTAAATCTAGTTTGTGATTGCAGTAAGCCTGTTAGAAAGAACTACAACTTCAAGTCTTGTATTTGGCAATACTGATTCAACATACTTGTTTGAAGCTGGATTTTCATTCATTTATTTATATATAATTTTTAATGTGTTATCAAAATGTAAAGGCGTGTACTGCATAGCTCGTATTTACATATAAAGCTGTGCATGGCGATGCCCCAAAATATTTATGCGACCTTGTATGCCCATACAAACCAACAAGAGCCCTGCACTCTACCAACAATAACATGTTAACGGTCCTGCGGACTCATGTCAAAGCTGGGGACAATTCGTTTGCGGTCGCCGCAGCGACTTTGTGGAACACTTTGCCTAATGACATTAAAACGTCTGATTGTCTCTCTACTTTCAAGGCACGCTTAGACTCATTTTTTTAGACTCTCGTTCTTGTCCAATGTGGCATAGTTTACTCTCTGCATTGATTTGTTTTATATCTCTTATGTATTAATTAACCTATTTATATATTTATTTTATACTTACATGTACATTAGTTCAGTTAAATGAATTGACAATGTCTTATTTCTACATAGAACTGTAGCTATGATCATTATTTTAATATATTTATTTAATTACTGTATTTATTCGTATTTTACTAATATTTAAATTTTCTTTTAGAAAATGCATGCTTATTTAGCCATCATTAATACCTCTATCTGGGTTCTACATGTTGTAAAGCGCCACGAACAATTTATAATTGGATCTGGCGCTATATTAAATAAAATATATTATTATACCCTATGACTGGAATATAGGTTGCCGCCAAACAAAACGTTCAATTTCGGTCATCAGTTGTCTCATTCGTTCTCGATGGTAACCACTTCTTTATACGCTGTGTGAACACAAGAATATGTCAATTGTATACACAAATTAATACATCACAAATTAACCAATGTCATGTTGACAGGTTGTATGTCTGGAACGGGCTCAAAATTCCCGGTGTGCAAAGAAAACAACCACTTCTGACTTCAGTGTGATAGTCTTACATACTCTTGCCATCGCAGAGACTGAATTACAGTGCAACACGCTTATATTTTATACGAAGTGGTTGCGTAGCCGAGCATCGGAACCATGTGCCTCAGCGTTAAAGATCCGAGCATTGAACACGTACACAACGAATTGACTGATAAAACGAAACAATTTCTTACGTACGGATGTTTTACCTATCTTTTCCATTATAAGCGTTCACGCATATTACGAACACGGGTATGACGAATTCACGGTTATTACGAACACCTTTTTCCGAACAAATTTCGCCGTATAACGAACTTCTGTCCAACTGAAAATCGCCCGGTTGTTTGCAAATACTTCCCGCACGTGACCTGGAAGCCAATGCCGTGGCCGCGCAGTGCGCCAGTGCCAAAGTAATTAGGTCAATAAGGGAAATAATCAAAGGAAGTCAGATGACGCTGCAGCGCACTGCGACTCGCTTGAGGATTTCCTTTTGTTTGGTGTCCTAGCCAACAGCAAACAAACGTCAATGACAATGGGGGACTTGACGTGACAACGCGTCGAATTTGCTCCAAAAAGATGGATTTGACATGACAACGCGTCGAATTTGCTCCAAAAAGATGGATTTGACATGACAACACCTCGAATTTGCTCCAAAAAGTGGAGGGATTTGACATGACAACACCTCGAATTTGCTCCAAAAAGTGGAGGGATTTTACATGACAACGCGTCGAATTTGTTAAAAAAAGATGGATTTGACATGACAACACGTCGAATTTGCTCCAAAAAGTGGAGGGATTTGACATGACAACACGTCGAATTTGCTCCAAAAAGATGGATTTGACATGACAACTCGTCGAATTTGCTCCAAAAAGATGGATTTGACATGACAACACGTCGAATTTGCTCCAAAAAGTGGAGGGATTTGACATGACAACACGTCGAATTTGCTCCAAAAAGATGGATTTGACGCGACAACGCGTCGAATTTGCTCCAAAGAGTGGAGGGATGTCATGCAATAACCCGTCCATCTCTGTCCCTCCTCCTCCACACTTTTACCGTTTCAGCGCGGTAGATTGGTAAATCTCATCCGTAGTCTCGTGCAATATCTTGTCCGTTGTCGCAGTAACCCGTCTATTCCGAGTTTCTTTTCCCTTAAAGAGGTCGACTTTGTCTGTTTGTGTAAGGCCAAGGTTCCCAACACATGCTTTGCATTACACTATGAAAAAGACACAAGATAAGATTGGCACAGTTTATTCGTGAACAACACAAACGTATTTACAGGTCACGCTCCATAACTATAAGAACCAGAGACTAGCCATTGATACATTGATTTGTAAAGTTTAATCGTGTACAAGACGATACCACACCTCACTACTTCAGTCTTGCCTGCTATACGGCGAGGAGCCCTTGTGGGTCCGACACATTCGGTTCGGATACTTGGTTGCGGTGCTATTCCAGACAGTCAACTTTAATCACTGCAGTTGAATTAATGTCACCAAAGGTCTCATAAAAACACAAAACATTTATTTACAGGTCACCCTCCATTACTACCAGGACCATTTGTTTCATAGTGTTTCGCCACTGTTTCGAAACGGCTTCTTGCAACCAAGTATTGATATTACACAACTGTTCGACTGTCACGTCAGGTTTCACACCAACGTCTAACAAAACACTCAAACAGTCTTTCACCACTGCAGTTGAATTAATGACCTCGACAGTCTCGTCAAAGTACATGCAGATTTGAATGTCATAGGATAACATACAATTATAATGAAATTGACTAGGATGGTCTATCTCGCAACCACGGCACTGACGTCTTGAGAGTTCAAAGATGCTGCATGCTATGTGACGTGCAAGCGTCTTCTTCATTTTGGTCACAGGGAAATCAATGGTAAAGTCAGGAACGGAAGTTGCGACATTGGCATCACGGGTAGAAAATATTACACTTGTGAATCGAATACCAGTTCAAACTAATTTGCAAACAGGATTAAGAGTGTGTTGGAACGTTTGTCAGTGAAAATTTGCAATGTTGTATGATTAAAAGTATATTTGAAGGTATGCTTATATGTTGAAGGTTAATGTTCGGTCGTCTATATGTATGTATGTATGTATGCATGTATGTCTCTATGTCTGTGTTTATGTATGTCTCTATGTCTGTCTCCATGTCTCTATGTATGTATATCTCTATAGGTCCATTTTCGGTTACCAATGCCAGGTTAGGGCTTTTATGATATAATATTGTTTGAAAGGTTTACCGAACAAGCACGAATTTAAATACTACAGTATGAAAAAAGATCAAAAACGATCTAATGGGTCTTTATACACTTGACCCTTAATACGGTAAACTACATAAATACTGGTATATCCTATCTGGGAGATTATTATGGTCATATAATGTTGATCATAACGCTTCACTTTGTTACGCGTCTGTTTCGAAAAAGAGGTTTGCAACCAATTTTTTACTCGATAAGTTTGATGTCAAGGTCGAAGAGTTGACATCGTGTCTCGCACATAGCGCGTCGATTGTGTTGACTTCTTTACATATGTACATACGTGTGGGTTAAGAATCATAGCATGATAAAAGGTTGAAACACTACTGTTGATCTCTAGATGCAGACGAAACACAGATGAGACTTGAACAGGGAACACCACTCCAAACAGTTTGGAACCAGTTTGGACTCAGTTTTCAAGCGACGCTCAAGTGAGATACGGCTGGTAAGTATAAATGTTATATGTCGATACCCGACTGTTCTTCCAACACGTAGAACCTTGGGCTTAGTTACCAGGTCATACCAGTTCATATCAGTTCATACCAATTTGCTTATAGCGTGATATGCCTAAAGTGTAGTGAACGATGATTTTATTCTGAAGGTCGTGATTGAATTTTCTAATAAAGTTCTTACAAAGGATGACTAACCAAATCACAATGATAGCTTTGACGTTATACAGGACGCGAGCGCGTTCGCGCCCACAACAAACAAACATGTCCATATACGTCTCCAGGCGACAGTAGCACCCAGTAGTGTCGGTTTTGAAGTGTGTTGACAAAAGCATCAAAGAAACTTCTAGAATGAGAGTTTACAGGGAAATTTGAACTCACTGTTGATGACATCAAATAATAGCATTACCAAATCACTATGATTACGACCTAATTGTTATATTCAAGCGCGCACGTTCAAAACAATGGCTAACCAAAATCACTACCTGTATAACCAACTCACCTCGCGCACAAAATTACTGCGCGTAGCAGTTTGATGACGTCATACAGGGTGCACACGCTCACGCTCGCAACAAACAAACATGTCCAGACACGTCTCGAACTCCCTATGCTTTAACATGGGAAAATTCCCTATGCTTTAACATGGGAAAATTCCGTATGCTTTAACATGGTGAAAATTCCCTATCCTTTAACATAGATTTTAGCCCCTATGCTTTAACATGGGAAAACTCCCTATGCTTTAACATGGGAGCTTGCCAGAGCTGATGACAGAGACGAAATAGTACACACAAATTGACCAATACCTCTTTGCTAATACAGAAAGCAGTCGACGTATGCAAGTAATAAGAGACATTGATAGGCAAACATTTACAAACAGGGTGAGGGGAAGGTCGTAGATATGTATGGTAACCAGAAATGACATAATTTTATTTATTTTACTAGTTTAGTTCTCTACCGATTCGTCAGGTTTAGACCTACGTTAAAGTTGTAAATGTATAGGTTAAGAGAGGCCTACATCTAAACAAATGGTCGACAACCTATGTGACATCAGAAAAGACACCATTGCCCATGCGCAATGGCCTATTTAACGACGTCACTGACCTATTTAATGACGTATTTGACATGTTTTTATAGTAAAAAGAGAAAAAGAATCAAAAGGCACGAACTTAAGCAGTATCGATATTTGGTTCACTGAAATCCAGCAGGGGGAGTTATTTGTACTTGTCTTTCAGTTCGTAACCTATCTGCCAGGGGGCGCCAATTTTCATAAATAAGACGCACCAAATTAGGCAGTACTCCTACATTTAGTCCAAACCTTGTCCAAACTGTTGTTTGTAGTTCGCAACATATCCACCAGGGGGAAATAGTTCCGAAAAAATCCGCTATGGGGCGCAACTTGTACTATTTTAGTTGTGGAAAAAATCCGCTAGGGGGCGCAACTTGTACTACTTTAGCTCCGAAAAATCCGCTATGTGGCGCTACTTGTACAATTTTAGTTCCGGAAAAATTCACTAGGGGGCGCTGCGTGTACTATCTTAGTTCTGGGGGAAATCCACTGTTGGGCACTGTTTTAGTTCACAACCTATCCGTCAGGGGGCGCCACTTGACCTACATCCGGGTATTTGACCTTGACTTACATCCGGGTACTTGACCTTGACCTTTGACCTCCACTTCCACTACTCATAATCATTCCATCACCGCTGATTAACGTATATTACTACTTGTATGAACAATGTTAATGTTTTGCCCTTTGATGTTGACTGGATTGGAATGATGTACACCTGATCGAAAGTCTACTACAATTGTCTCTGTCTTGATAACATTCAACTCAAGGTAGTTGTCCATACACCATGATACAAAATTACCTGCATTACTTATGCACTCTCTTTCGTCATTTGAGATCGGACCAACAAGAACAGTGTCATCTGCATATTTGAAACAGTGGCAGCTTGAACAAGTACGTCTACAAGAATCTGTGTACATGGCGTATAGAAATGGTGACAACACACACCCTTGAGGGGCTCCAGTGGAGATAGTCACATGGCGAGCAGTGACCATTGATGTTTACATACTGTGCGCGGTTGGTGAGGAAACTGTGAGTAAGCATGGCAAATTGTTTACCAACTCCAAGACCATTAAGTTTTCTAATCATCAAATGCGGCTGAATTGTGTTAAATGCTGATGACAAATCTATGAATAGGATTCTAGCATACGAGCATGGACGTTCAAAGTGTTCGTGAATGACATTTAACATAGACAAGATGGCATCTTCCACACTTCGTTTAGTTCTGTATGGGAATTGCAGAGGATCAAGTAGGTGTTCAACCTCGGGTAACATATATTTCAACACTATTCTCTCAAACGATTTCATCACCAGTGATGTAAGAGTGATAGGTCTGTAGTCGTTGAGATATACTGGGTTAGGCTTTTTAGGAACGGGTATAATTTCGGATGTTTTCCACTGAAGCGGAACGTCATTCAGCTCAACGCACAATTGAAACAGCATTTGAAAGACACCGCTCAACTGCTCATGACACACCTTAAGTAGCTTTCCCGTTATTTTATCAGGCCCAGCAGCTTTGTTTGTTTTCAGATTCTTAAAAACGCAGTTTGGTTATTTCGAATGAGTGGTCTGGGAGTAAAGTAGCATCTTGAAAAGCACAATTTCTCTCATTTTCAAAATTGTGACAGTCAAATCGACAGTAGAAAGTGTTTAGGTCTTTAGCGAAGTCGATAAAGTTAGTAGCACTGTAACGTTCGTGATATTTGCAGCAACCGAGGATTAATTTAACACTGCGCCAGACTTGTTTTGTGTTGTTCTCCTGAAACTGTGCCTGTATCTTTTTTGTATTCTTCTTTATATTTCCTTACACCCGATTTCAAATTTGCCTGTGCCACTTTTAATTTAAGTCTGTCACCGGTCTGAAATACGTGTTTCTTAGCTTTCAGCAGCTGTTTTACATCTTTGCTCATCCACGGTTTCTCATTTGGATATACAATGTATATCTACAGTTTTTTTCCGGTAGTAACATATTCATACATATTCAGTCACAATGTCACTAATTTCAGAGACACTGCTGCACGAGTTGTAGAAATAATACCAGATAGTGCATTTCGAAGCAGCCACGCAATTGTTCAATACCCTCATCATTCCAGTGTTACAGTTTTTTTTTACAATTTGTCCTGTCTTCAGAAGTTGCTTGTAGGTAGGGAGAAGCTGGACAATGTTATTGTCGGATGTGCCTAACGGTGGCTTGGGCACGGATTTGTAGGCATTCTTCACGTTGCAGTAGGCTTGCAGAGGTCAATTATCTTGTCATTACGCGTCGCACAGGTTACATGCTGCTTGTAGGTAGGAAGGTATGTTTTCAAGCTGCAGCCATTGAAATCACCTAGAATCAGTTTCGGAGCACAAGGTGACATACTTTCAAGTTCTTGCATGTGCTGGTGGATAGTTTCTGCAGCTGTGGTATAGTTCGCGGTATGACTAAAAGGCGCACGACCACGCACGACCAAAATGTATGTAGTGTTAGTAACCAAGCGGGCTGTTGGTGGCACGTAGGAGGTATATGTGTGCAGCTCGCCAAATTTCAGATATGTTCTTCTCATTGGAGTAACAAAATTCGCTACTTTTGTCATCGCTTGTGGTAACTCGTCGGTTCCATTCGCCAGGTGGCGCTACTGGGCCAAGACTAAATACTCGTCAGGAAGACCAGATAAAATGTCTAAATTGTGTAACTCCTGGGCGAAATACATACTCAGAATTTTAATTAATGCACATACAAACCATATATATACCATCAATGGCCAAACTATCCACCAACATATTATATTACATGGTCGTGCGTGGTTGTTCGTCAACTTCATGGTCGTGCGTGGTCGAGCGCCTTTTACGTTTTGGTCAAACCCATAGTTCGCGCTGGGAGGCACATACACAACTACAGCAAATATTTCACTGACCTCGCGTGACTTGTGCCCACAAAATGTGGTAAGTATTAAAAAAATTGAATCAGAATACACATGCACTTGAAGAGCCATGACAGCAGCACACAAACTGGTCATTGAGGGAATGTCCACCAAACCTTATGTATGCCTTTAAATACCTACATGCTCACCTCAAAAGTTAATTGTAGTACAATTTGTTCCTTTAAACTGAGTCAGAAGGGCTGCATCAAACACACACCTGTGGAGTTATACCTCTTCCAGAAAGCTGTTCTTTGTGGTAACTTGCAAAACATGGGTAGACACAAGTAGCTATCAAAGCATGTGGAATATCTACTCAACTGATCAGCTAACAATGGAACATTGAACAAATGAATGTTACAAAGTCACACAACCAAATTATAATACAAAGACATGGCAAATGAATAGGTTGAATATGGGCTGTTCCCCACCTTTGTTGTTAGTCCTTGTATTCTTTTAACATCTATAAAACAATTGTTTTCTTTTTTTGTATATAAAATTATTCATTTGACTTTTGTGTTCAGTAATCTTATTATAGGTAGAGTTGTCCTAGTTGCATAACTAAATTTAATAATACCTAAATATTACATTCCAACAACAGTTAAAACAAATGTGATATGCCAATTATAGGCCTACTGCATGATTATTATGAACTAATTAACTCTGAAATATATTCAAATAATTATTCCATATGTCAATCTCAACTGTTACAAACAGCATGTACAGATATTCATACATAAAAAAGTTTGCAATCATTTATATGCTAAGATTTATATTAAAAATATTAATATAACTGTAGGCCATATCTATGTTATAATTTAGATTAAGCTAATATAAATTGGGTATTTATTATATAATTACAAAATGAGTGTGAATTTAATAAATGCATTAATTAGGCCTACAAAACAAAGTTGTGAATGTGTCTGGGACGGCTAGTCACAGCGATGCTGTCCACGATCTCAGTTAACAAGAACATTCAAATAACGTGAACTACTCACACACTCACTAACACATGTGGAGCTAGCAGTGCAATCCAACTGAAATCAAACCAAATATGCCTGCTCCTGTACAATAGATCAAGCAAAGTCAAAAGACTGCTGGAGCCTCAGAATTCCTCACCTGGATCTATCGTAATTGTTTCAATAAGGTCAGCGTTCAATAACAGGTGATACACTGATAATGTCCCGTGAAAACATGTACCGTTAGACCAGTGGTTACATCAAACGATTTAAATAAACTGACTCTGCGTGGTATATTCAGAGTGTTCTGTTATAGTAAGTAAACTGTTAATGTATTATTATGTTAAGATTTTCTAAATGCAAGTTACACCATTCAGGTATTATGTTTAGAATTGTTAATATTGTGTAATAATACAATAATAAAAGACACTCCAATATTTACGAACGCACGCGCAAACAACAACGCTTGTAAGGAAGGAACAAAGATCGCGCATATCCTTATGAATGTGGTCCGCCCGGTCCGCCCGGTCCGCCCGTTCGCGGTCCGCCTTTTAGTGTGGGCCATTTTGGTGTAAGTTGTGTTCGCCAAATCCGATACCAAACAAGGTCAGAAGCACGGTCACAACGACGAGGTAAGTCATGATTTGTGACATGACGACACTATACAAGTTACTTATTCCTCGGGTAACAGTTTTGACACATTAAACACTAAAACAACTATAAAAAGGACTAACTAACGCAGAGCCCTCCAAAGCGCGGTCGCTGACGTGCAACGCCACCACCCTAATGACGTAAGCACTGGCATACACTGACTACATACAAAGTTGGTATAATTAACTTACAACAAGAGCAGAGGTAGAACTTCAGCATTTACTTTACTAGACAGCAGGACTAGTAAAGACAAAAGTTTACTAGTCCGCCAAAAGGTTTACTAGTCCTGCAAATAAAAAACATAGCACAAATTTAGGTCACAACAATTTTATTTAAAACACAAAAAACCACAGTGTCATCCAGGCCTGGCGTTAACACTGCCTGTCAGTCAGTCAGTGTCACTCAGAGTCGGAGGCACTACTGTCATCACAGTCGGTGTCACTGCTGTCAGTGTAACTACTACAGTCGGGCCTTGGCCTAAGCGGCTGAGTGTCTGGCCTCCGGGCTCCACCAGCACTCCACAGCTCGATTGCCTCCTTCGGTTCAAATGCAGCGATGTCTGGTGAACTCAGCTGAATGGTCAACAGATCAGTCAGTCGATCTGCCTTCAGGACTGACCGGATGCTGCTCTTCGTCAGCTGAAGCTGACTGAAGCCTCTCTCCGCATCAGCCGAGCTGGCTGGCAGAGTCAGAATGGCGTCAACAAGCCCAAGTATGTTTCCATACTCTGCCTGGTGGGCTGCATTGACACTAGACCATGTCAGCTGTCGCACGTCTGGGGACTGTTCATACAGGATCATCTTCAGAAGTGTCCACTCCGTCTCCACACTGGCAGTATCGATGCCAGCGTCGCGAAGCACAGGGCCAAAATGGTTGTTGAGTGTGGCCACAGCGTCATTTCCATAATCACCTGCAGCTTCAGGCCACAGCTTGAAGCTAACGATTGATGATGCACGCACAACGTCCGAATTGCTGTCAACGAAGCGACCCTCCAGACAGCTGACCAGGTTGCCCAAGATCTGCAGTCGGGTCTGCTTGGCGAAGACAGCACCTGTGAGTGTCTCACCATGGAAGTCTTCCATGCACGCCAGGGCACGCTCCTTGGCAGTTGTGGTCGTCTTGTACATCACAAGGGTGGCCACAACGGATGTCAGTGTGGCATGTACATCAGCAACTGTCGCAGTCACTGTCTGAGCCACCAGCGACAGCTTGCTCAGAACAAACAGCACATCGAGAAGGAAGTGTGCCATCTCGATGATGTCTCGTCGGTGCAGTGTCGCCAAGAAGCCAATGGCCTTTGCCTTGGCATCTCCGGAGCCCCCGGGCACTTGCATCTGCGTCAGATGCAGGACATATGCTGGATATCCCTTCACAAGGGCCTGCAGTGCCTTCAGCAGATGTGGCAACCAGCGAGTGCCACCGACACGTGGTGGAAGGGCACATGGCAGAGACAATGTGTCGAATGCTGCCTTCAAGTTGCTACGGTTCAGTGGCGAGTGATGGTAGAACAAGTAGAGGCTCAGGAGGAGACCGCTCAACTTTGTGTACATGGGCAACCGACACAATGCGTCCTTATATGCAAGTTCCAGGCGATGCGCATAGCAGTGGATTGCTTGCAGACACGGCTGCTCATTTCGGAAGAGCGTGGCGACACCGTTGGCTGATCCGGTCATAACAGCGGCGCCATCACTGCCGAATCCGACAAGCTTCTTCATGAGTGTCTCTTTCGGGATGTGGAGGTAGCGCTCCACGACACAGTCAATTGCCCGCTTGATTGACAGAGCATCTGCCTTGCCGACGTTCTCAATACCAGCGAAGGCAGTAGAGACGACACCATTCACTGCATACCTCACGTACACTATCTCCGCTTCCGTGATGGACGCATCTGTCGTACCGTCACTGATGAGGGCGAGAAAGTGAGCACTCTCCAGGTGCTGTGCGAGGTGACGGCGCTCAACCTCAGCGATGGCACGCACGAACTGCTTGCATGCCTTGTCATTCCGATAAGTGTTCCCCACATCAAGGCCCTTCTGTGCGTCCAGGGTACACTGCCACACATAATCTGTGAACGGACGCCGGTGCTTTGCTATCGCGTGACAAGTCCTGAAACATCCAATGCAGGAAATATTAAATATCATAGTATTAAGTAAATACTGAGTATAGTCACAACATAACAACCTTCCTCAGCAAACAGTGAATACTAAAAACATCCTCGCTTTCAAAACAAAACTTGACGAAGATTTGAAGATGGGCAGGTTTAAATTTTAATAAAAGCACAAAAATCACAAGACAAGCCACGTTCTCAAAACCAAAAATATGATGCATAAAGGCGGGAAATACAACACTAAATAGTATTACTTTTGAACCCGAAGATCCAGGCAAGTTATAACACAGATCTACATCAAATGCAAATTAATAATTTCCCATGGCATTGTTTACTGCACGGCACGCTTGAAATGAGAGATAACAGAGAAATGAGGGATAATAATTTAAACCATATAGTGCTAACCCTAACAAAGTACAATCAAACACAATATTTTTTTTACATTTTATAACATTAAATCACATGGGTAACATAATTACCTAAACAAATGCGTCAGACGATCCATGGTGGCCGTGTTCAGCGCTTGGATGGCTCGGTGGGCAGGTGCAGTGCCGGTGTACTGGTCTGGATGGAGGTTCCGGTCTGAGAGTAAGTTCCGGTTCCGTTTTGCGTATTGCGCATGCTCGCGCAGGCGCAGTACATAAAAATCGACCAACTGTGAGCAACGTGACCTCAGGTGACCGATCAACTTTGACCCCGTGCCAGAAGTATGCGGCGACTGAGTTACATAGCTGTGAGCAACGTGACCTCAGGTGACCGATCAACTTTGACCCTTGCTCGACGCACTTGGTGACCGAGATATACAATTAATCATTTTTCGTTTGCTGTAGCGACCGTTACTCCACCGACCTATTTGCCCCCTACGTTGCTGAACAGGATCGTACATCTGCGTGTGACCACTGTCTACAGGCACATTAGTTAGTATCAGCTAGTTCACATATCTTTTGTTGAGAAAATACCTGTGATGCAGCGGGAGAAAATAGGAGATGAGTACCGACGGTACATGTCTTGCATAAGGCATTATCTAGTCACCAAAAAACACTTGGTGTGTGAAAAGCGAATGCGCAATGCTGTCTTAAAAGCTACGCAGCATGGCAAATACCAAGTTAGTAGACGGTGAGTAGACAGTCCAGCCCCAGGGCCAGGCTAATAGTCTGTAGCCTAGCGTATAGTATACTATGCCATAAGCGAGTCTATTAATATGGGTCTCTTAGATTATATAGGTGTCAGAATAGGGGCCTATGTTTTTGACAGAAGTATAATTATGAAACGATAGCTGGACGCAATGACGTGGCTATTAACACAGCTGCTCTGGCCTAGAATGGTTATTATTCTTATCTTTCTGTGGGTTGTACCTCTTGATTTCCTGAACCATAAATAAATATTCCTTTGACAAAACAGACACCCATGACAGTCATTACAGGTTGGTGGTTATTTTTTGGCAGATATTAATAACAATTGCACTCAACCTAAGATGTCAAATGGCTTCAGTCTTATATGACCAAATGTACTGCTAGTTTGTCACTACTTTGTGTCACATAAAATTTACATTCCATGCCCATGGGAGTCAAACCTTAATACACTGGCCCCCACGATAAGTGCTACTTGAAATTAGTTAATTGTGAATTATATTTTGTGAATATTCTTTCAGCTGAAATTATTAACGCTATTAAACAAACGTTTTACCTAAAAATGTATAGGCCTAGCCTAGGTGCCTACCACTAAAATGTACACCAACCTAAATACCAATGTATTTGACCATATATAGTGCAATTAATGAATGAAATAGATTAATAAATCATGGACAATCACTCGCTATCAGTATTGCATTTAGCACAAGTACTTACATTGTTATTGTCACACTGTAGTGTACTGTATTTGTGTATGAATAAAGTGATATTTCCTTTCTCAGAAGTAGACACAGTGACACTAAGCTTATTGACAGTGTGTGGGAATACTATTAAATGACAGTAAGGAATTTACTAATTAATTGTATCATATTGACTTGGTAGACTTTGTAGTGCTAATTTTTTTTAAGTGAATTATGACATTCTCTGCATAGTTTGCTCAGGCCCTTATCACTAGAATTTAGACACCTACTGCCCTAGGCTATGGCAGTGCAGCATCAGGTAACTTGTGTTGGTAATTTCATCCATCATTTATGTAGTAAGCTTTACTGATAAATTGTAACAAGTGAACAATACTATTCTGCAGCATCTGCAAATTTTGTAAATGGCCTTTATTAAGTTGTCTGTTTTTAATTGAAACTTGAAACAGTGGTTTCCTTTTTAACATTGTTTATTTTAAATTAAGAGTACACCTGTAGATGCTAATGTCTCGGTATCTGTTGGTGGTTCAAATCCGCCAGGTAAATGCACAAACCTTTGTGCACAATTACCCCTGGCATGGGCTTATTGACCGATACGTTGCATCTGCGAGTATGATTATGTTGATATTTAATTAAAATGACTTTCAATGATGCAACAGTTGAAGCATCAGATATAGTCTATTAAAAAAAGATCCAAACAACTGATTTACCCCATACCTTCATTGTCCACCTAACAAGATTGCCACACAGATAATTAACTCTAGATGGCAGGTGGACAAGGAAGCCTTTTGGCTTATTGAGAGCCCAACCATTTTTATCCAACCCTTCTGCATCCCGCCCTTCTGAGATGTGTCGATTGTATGTTTACACATATTCATGCAGCAAACACCCACACAGTCAACAGATAATCTGTTCTATTCATTTACAGTCCTTTGTGAAAATTATAACTTTCTTATACATAATCTACACTCCTCCTTTACTAATATAACTACATGTCCTCTAGTACTTCTATCCTTCCTAACTGAAAAAAAAGTATTTCTATCAATATTTTTATAACCATTCAATATTTTAAACACTTCTATCTCATCTCCTCTCAATCTCCTGGACTTTAGTGTTATTAAACCATCTTCTTTTAGGTGTATTTCATAACTAAGATCCCTCAGTTTTTGTATCAGCATTTTAGTCGCTCTCCTCTGTACTCTTTGTAGCATATCTATGTCCTTCTTGCGATATGGCCTCCATGCTTGTATACAATATTCTAATTGAGGCCTAACTACTGTTTTGTACAATTTATCTTTTTTTTCCTTATACACTATATTTCACCTAATTAATCCAAAGATTTTATTTCCCTTTGTAGCTGCAATTCCGCACTACTTAGAAACTTTCATCTCAGCACTAGTGGTTAACCCAAAGTCCTTTTCTTTTACAGTTGTACTTAATACAGTACCCCCCATTGTATATTGTAAATCTTCGTTCCCATGTCCTGTGTGGAGGCATATACATTTCAAAAAATTGAACCACATTTGCCCCTTTTCAGACCATTTGATCAACCTGTCAAGATCATCTTGTAAATGTTGTCTATCTACATAACGTTTAATCCTTCTGAACACTTTTGTATCATCTGAAAATGTCAACACCTTTCTTGTTATATCATCGTCCAAATCGTTGATATATATTAAGAATAATATAGGTCCCAGTACTGATTCCAGTGGTACCCCACTCAAAACTGATTTCCAGTTTGAATCCTCCCCATCAACTACTATCCGTTATCTTCTGTCCTTTGTCTTCTGTCAATCAGCCATTTTTTTATCCAGTTAATTATACCATTTCCTATGCCATGGACCTATAGTTTAAGTAGTAATCTTTGATGTGGCACTTTGTCAAAAGCTTTCTGAAAATCTAAATACATGATATGTACTGGTGATGTCTCCCATATATAAATATATGGAGTATCTTGAAACGACCCTATTGTGGGGGTCGTATATTAATTCCTAAGCGTTTGGTGCTCCAGGTTCAAGCTGTAACATGAAAATTACCCACATGTATAATATGCAAGCTTGATTCTAAGTCAATGTTATGCCTCAGGTGGTTTTCACAGGCCTGTTGTCATTAGATGTAAATTCTAAGTGCACACTAGTAGCAGCCAGTGACCCAACTGACATGAAAGCAATTAGTTAGGTTCAGGCAATTGTTTGTACAATCTGAAATGAAGCCAGGGACAGTCAGTGACTGAGCTGGGTGAACTGTGAATGTCCAGTGGATGATAAGGCACTTCAGGGCTGGGTTAAAAATATGAAATTGAACACAATCCAGCTATACAGTATTTAACTTAAATTCTAATATTGTACTTTCAAGTTTTTGATAAGTTTGTACAATGTCATTGTGCTTTATTAGCTTGCTTGGCCTGTTACAGACAGTTACCAGTTAGCCTCTTAATTGAAGTTAGTTTAAATCGAATGTTAATTAAATGAAAGTTATTTGTTAATTTTAATTTATTGAAAAAACTGGGAGGTTAATTTAATTTAATTGACCTGATAAAAGTATGATATTAATTAATTTAACTGGAAAATATCTGAGTTGATGTATTTTAAATAATTTTCAAAGTTAGTTTCCCATGCCTGCTCTCAATATTCTTTGACGTTTCCTACACTAAATAAGTTTAGGTATGCAAGCATACCAAATTGTTTTATGTGAAGGAATCTTCATAGTATATTGAGTTACTTTGTTGTAATAAAAGTGATTGATCATAGAACAATATTTTATACTCGGTATTTAATTATTGTGTTGTGTTATATTTTATAAATACCATAATGTGGCGTCTTGGCATCCATATTGTTTAACAAATAAGATAATTATACGTTAAAAATGTAAATTCTTATATAGCGCAATATCCAGTCCTTAGGACTGCTCGATGCGTTTTACACTTTACTCCCTGGCAGACCTGTTCAATCGAACACCATCTCGACTTCTCTTGGAAGTATTCAGCCACGCTGTGATTAATGCGTGAAGACTATTCGTACACAAATATCTACCACTGTATATAGCCAGGTACTCAGTCATACAGCTGAGTGAACTATAGCAATGCAGAGTAAATGAACTTTCCCAAAATTAGACACCGCCGCATAGGATTCGAACCTGCTTCCTCTCAGTCGAGAGTCCGGAGCTCTTACTCTTGTGCTATTGCGCTCCACATACTTTATATTATTATTTTTTAAGAACAATGAGTAGCATAGCTAGAATAAATGTAATTTACATTTATATATGTGTATTTTGCTCATAACTGATGCATGGTTGTCAGTGACTGTTTTACTAAATTGTGATTTTATCATCTTATGATACATTCACCATAATCAGCATGCATGTTTAAATTGCAACTGTGTGATCTACACTGCAGAGAACAGTTCCACCAAGTGTTGTTTAAATGGTTTCATTAGTTCATGAGTTGTAAACATTTGGAATGTGATTTGTTATTATTGGAAATAAGTCAAAACATAGTTAATATGTATGATATAATAGGAATTGTGAGGCAATGTTAACATTTGGACACTGTATAGCATTATAATAATATGTATTATGCAGTGGTAAAAGTTTCAATTGCCCACTCTACATAATGTATATTTTCCATAATTTTACTGTAACTTTTTACAATTATGACATTTTTTGGCAAATATTTTATATAATATATTTGTGTCATCTTTTTTATTTATGATTATGTTAAATAATTGCAGAAACTGGAGCACTAGTGTACATTCCACCAAACACGCACATCCGCCAAAAGATCGTCACTGACGAAAAAGAGAAGGAGAAGATCTTGTGGCAGATCCACTCTGCGCCCCATGCTGGCCACAGTGGCATCAATGCCACTGTGGACAAAATTACCCAGCGTTTCTATTGGAAAGGGCTGAAGGGTGATGTAAAAGCTTACGTAAGTGATTAACATATAATATGTATACATATATATATATAATAAATATATATATATATATATAACATAATATATATATTATATATATATTTGCTGGATACTGTCTGTTATTACAAATGTCAGTATTATGTAAATATGTTTCTGTACAGGAATTTGTTGTCTAACTTTTAATTTTTGAGTGTGAATAGTACACTTTTTGCGGGAATGGCTGTACAGTATAATAGTGCCAACTGTTTACGAAACAGTAACCTACAATGACTTCATATAAATACATACATATTTATATACAATGCCCAATGTTGTTTTAAATAGTTGTATAATACAACAATAATACACCAACATGTGTACGTGCTGTCCTAAATTTCATGCCAGTGTAATAAATCATGTCATTGTACCGTCCATACTTTATGTTACTTGTTCTTATCTTACTTATATTGCAGATTTCGAAATGCGATGCATGTCAGCGATATGAGAAAGTTAAAACAGTAGCGCCAAAGCTGACACCTATAAAGATTGTGGCGCCCATGCATATGGTGGGGATGGACCTCATAGGTAGGCCATGTTATATGAAATTCAATGACATTATCCTTACTTAATGTAATGTTGAAGATTGTCAGTGTAAAAAGGAGATAGTATTGATATTTTTGCTGTCAACAACAGGGTAGTTTTGGATATTTTCTGTGTCAATGGGTGGGGGGTAATTGTTAGTGTCAACAACAGGGTAATGTTGGATATTTTTATATATTATTTATATTTTTGTTGTCGAAGGGCAGATGATATTGTGTGATGTTCGCTGTTGAAGAGGGTAATGTTAGACACTTTCCATGGTGCCATTCAAACATTTTCATGTTCATTCCATTTGTATAGGCTTTCACTTCAACTGAATAATAAAGGAATGTAATACAGAATTTGTACAAATGTCCTCTCCAGAATGGTAATTTTAATTTGAAGCCCCTTATAAAAGAATCTATGTCATGTTATTATCCAAAATTAATTAAGCTTAATTTGTAGGCCCACTACCTGAGACCAAGAATGGATATAAATACGTCATGACCCTGACAGACTACTTCACGAAGTACGTGGAGTTGTACCCCCTAAGACGGAAGACTGGCGAGTGTGTGGTACGAAGCCTGAAAAGCTTCATTTGCAGGCAAGTCATTCCTTGATTTTTAAACTTTAATTCAGCTAATTGTAAGGCGTCCCTACAAATTAAACATATACAGTAACTGTCACATAATATTAACACACTGCCAGACAATGTTAATATGAAAACATACATAGGTAATTAAAATATGTTAGACATGTAACAGTATATAAATAAATTACATAATAATTGGTACTACTTATACCTGTACATCCAAGAAAAATAATAAGATAAAAGTGTAGTTATCAGCAGTTGCCCTGTGCTGTTCAGTGCATTCACTTGGTTCACACAATCAAAAGAGTAATTGGTCACAAAGTAGGCCTTCCTGCTAATACTACCCCTGGCTTGAGTGGATGATTCTGCGTAATGGAACAGGCAGGTCGTTTTAATGCAAACTCTTTTTACAGATATGGTGCCCCCAAGAAATTATTGTCCGACCAAGGTCGAGAATTTGTAAATCACATCAATACTGACTTGGCCAAGAAGTTCAACATTGACCGAATGGTTACGGCTGCATATCATCCACAAACTAACGGACTTGATGAGAGGTAGCAATTAAGATTGTACTATGAAATATTACATAGTGAAGAAAGTTCACAAATTAAAAGTTACTTGCTCTGTTAACAGTTATTTCCTAGTGATTGGATTGGTAAGTTCTAACTCATGTGTTGACATGTGTATGAGATTGTTGAAATGACACTGGATCCATGTGATTAACTGTATATTTAATTTTTTTAATTAATTTAATATGTATAATGATATAACTAAAAATGCCAATATTTCAAGCATTTCTTAATACATATAAAATGAATTGCATTATGAATAAAAACACTGCTTTCTTTTAACATGTTTTTTCTTCAAAAATGCTTATTTTTTGGTGTAACTTAACAAACTTGTATTAATATGACTAGAAAATATGCTTGTTTTTAATTTCTAAACATGTAAAACAATTTAACAACTGATAATTGTTGTTAGACTGACCCAAATAAAGACTTACATATCGTATTTATAAATAGCATTATATTACTCTTATCGCTGGTAGTAGTATACATTATTAATATATATATTTTTATTGGGAAAAGAACATTATTCTTATAAACGTTACATCTTTGACCATATAAATTTGTTCTAGGACGAACCAGACGCTCAAGACTAGATTGAGTAAGCTGACATGTGAACATCAGGATGACTGG
>CM034544.1:32945056-32989665 GCA_020002185.1 Paraescarpia echinospica
TATGAAAAAAAATCTTAACAAGAAAGACTCATCATGATCATAGACAAAATATCATAGACTAAGTGTGTGTGTGTGCGTGCGTGCTTGTGTGTGTGCGCGCGCACGCGAACAAGTTGGTCACATTTGCATGGAACTCATGAGAATATCTAGTATTCAAGGATCATCATAATTTTTATTATGGTAGTCTATTTTATAATTTTAATATTGTTATTATTACATTTAAATCAATCTTTATTTATCAATCAATCAATCTTTATTTCAGACAAAAAAGCATACATGTAATATGCACTATGTCCATAGTAAAAAAGTAAAAATAAAAAGTATATTATAGTGTATATATTGCACTAATCCACTTCCTGCACGTATAAACATCACTGTGTATAATACTCTCAACAATGTTGTTCGTCGATGCAGATATTCTGCTCATAAAACTGTACATGTATTTTCTAAATCTAGTATTGCAACAGTCCATGTCAGAACTAACAAACATTAGGCTAGCACTACACCTCATAGATAGGCTGTGCATAATTCTAAATGCATTGTTATAGGAAACAATAAAGTGCTGCATAGCGGCTTTTCTATAATTAGCCCATAAGGAACATAAATACACATTACTACAATAGGATGTGAACAGTTTGTTCTTCACCTTTACTGAACAAAAGTGAAAATTCCTGAGTAGAATATTGCTTCTGCCGTACAAACTCCTTTCTTTGGATTTCATATCCGTTTCATCCGACAGATCATTACAGATTATATGGCCAAGATATTTGTATGCCTTCGTTGTATTCAGAACTGCATCACCAAGCTTAAGAGCTACTTCAAAACTGGTTTGTCTTGTGTCAAAAACCATTATCTGCGACTTTACTCTGTTAAACAATATGTCGTTGTCACATCCATAATTGTATGATACATCTAGCAGTCTTTGCAACCCCTTAGCCGATGGAGCCAGTAGTACAATGTCATCAGCATACATGAGATGATTAACAGTTGTATCACCACAATAGCATCCGATGGGTAGTTTCATCAGTAGCAAACTCAAATCATTCATGTATAAATTAAATAAGACAGGAGATAGCATACCCCCTTGTTTAACTCCATTAGTCACAGAGAAGAAGTTGGAAAATACCGAACCCCATTTAACACACATAGTCTGATTACAGTACCACTGACATATCACTTTAATTAAATATTTAGACACTCCAAGCTTAATAGCTTCGTAAATAATGTTGTGTGATTCACCCTGTCAAATGCCTTGGAGATATCAAGGAAGGCAACATACATGCATGACCCATGATTAGTGTAATATCGAAGGAGCTCCTTCAACACAAATACACACATTTCTGTCCCATGTTTGGGTTTCAACCCAAATTGGTTAATTGTAGTTCGTAGATGACTTTGCATCCGATTATACAGTATTTTTTCCACTATTTTTGTGAATACATTAGACAGACATATCGGTCTATAGTTATCTCTGTCGCTGACACGTTTATTTTTATCCTTAATAATGGGAACAATGACAGATTTTTGCATATTTCCCGGTACGTAACCGTGTGTAAGTATAGCCGACATCAATATAGCCAATAAAACTGGCAGCTGTCGATCTGCCCACTTCATGTGCTCGCTAGTAATGCTGTCTAAACCAGGTGACTTATTGTAAGATAAATCTTTGATAATTTCACTAATTTCATTAACAGTCACCCTCATACCTTGGTCAAAGACAGCATGCTCCTGACACAGATCAGCAAGAAATTCCTTGCTGCAACTTCCTCTAACTACATTAAAAATGTGACTGTAGTGTTCTTGCCAAATTCCACTTATGTTTTGGCTGCCATGTAACATCACCCACAGTGTTTGGTAATTTAACATTACTGTTTGTGGAGTTTTTGATTTCCCTCCAGAAATCTCTATCGTTTTTTCCACTCATTTTCTCAGCAATTTTATCCGCAATAATGGAATTCTTTTTGTTCTTGCAAACTCTAAGTGCATGTTTGAATTTGGACCTAGCCTGCCGCATAACGTCATAAACAGCACCCGTTCTGGGTTTGCCAATGTCCTTCCACAAAAGATATGCATCTCTAGCTGCCATGTGTAAATCCTTTACATGGTCGTTCCAACCAGGTGTAAACGGTTTCCTCTTTCCAGATAACTGTCAGCCAATAATGTTTATTACATTTAAATTGTCAGCCAATCCATAATGTTTATTACATTTAAACTGTAAATACATTATGGATTGGCTGACTGACTGATGTATATGTACAGATAATATAGACTGGTCCCAGTTTGTGAGCATCCCAAGCAGGCTTTGGACACGATAAGTTAAGACAAAACAACACATCAGCTACAAAAATAAACTGAAATTTTGAGCTATTCCGTGCATTTGTGATTTGATATAGAAACATGAGCTACATTTACCTAATCTACTTACTCTGATCTTTAATGTTCATGTGACAATAAGTAAAAAATTCAAATCCATATTTGTAGGGGGTGGACACACCAGGGGTCATAACAATACCTGGGTACTGAGGATGCCTTCCACTCTCCAGCCCCCATCCTCAAGCCTCCCTCACACCCTCAAACTCCCTTTATTCTTCAGCACCCCACCTTCAAGCTCCTACACCCTCAAGCCCCCTCCTAGTCCTATCCTCAAGCCCTTCCACTTTTCAACCCCCCCCCCTCCCCCCACTGTCAGACCCACTTCTACACTGAAGCCTTCACCATCTTGTCATACCTGCCACAACGACGGTTCCAATGGACGTGTTTCTCACTATGACGCTGACGTCACTTCCTGTGTGACCAGGAGTAGGAAGAACCTTCAAGAACTTGTCCAACTTATATGGTTCACCCTGCAGACACAGGCCATTCAAAGATACAAGTCAACAGTCAATTAAACAAAATTACAATAGTCACATAGCTGAATACCGCATTACTGAATCTCATTAGGGAAAGTTAGATTTTGCGGGATTTTACTGTTTGTGATAATTGAAATGGTGGAAGGATGGCATATTTAAGAAAGTGGAGAAGACATGGCCTCACAAGTGCCAAGTTTCAATTGAATGAGAAGTAGTGGAAACCTGTTTATTCTGGGATAACCATGATTAAGACAATAATACGATGGACAGACTGGCATGGGATGTCAAAGTCACACACAGACAACTATACCAACACGGGAGGTACAAAGACAGACAAATAGACAGAAGAAGGTGAAGGAAGTTGTAGGGGTGGCGAAAATTTGTTCAGTGGTGCTGAAGCTCCAGTCAGCCCCCCAATATGAATTCATTCCCGCGTCACTGGTAATACCCCTCGATGCTTGAAGATTAAAATATTACAATAGGGCCATCTTGCGACCAAAGTGTAAATCATTTAGTTGGCTGGTTAATAAAT
The DNA here is from genome assembly GCA_020002185.1 of Paraescarpia echinospica. Lineage (NCBI taxonomy): Eukaryota > Metazoa > Annelida > Polychaeta > Sabellida > Siboglinidae > Paraescarpia > Paraescarpia echinospica. The sequence goes on from CM034544.1 coordinate 32,948,438, forward strand.
CCCTTTTGATTAGAAGAGCTGACGATTCGATGTCTATTATGCAACTATGTTTACTTTAAAACGAATGAGTTGAATAGAGTCTGACGAATTTTCTAGAGATTTGGGAGCGCAGTTTCTGGGATGGTTTAGTTTGTATTAAGTTTCGCTATTGGCTAGGACTTCCGGCGCTTGGTCACTATTAGAGTATATAAGAGTATTCCAGCCATTCTAAAGACAGACGACTGTTGTAGCATTGCTGTTAGGGCATATGATCTTGTCTCCCAAGACATGGGAACTATATCGACGAGTTTTGTCGTCCTTGTCTTGAAATGGTAACTTTTTCAATAGTTTAAATGTAGACAACCTTGTATTATGATTGGTTTGGATTGCTTAGAAGGGGAAAAGCGAATTGCAAACCTCACCCCATAGTCTTCACGTTAGGTTGGAGATGACCCGAAAGCTGCTGTAACAGCCGCAACAACCAATCTTGTTGTTGAACGAGCCTTGAAGAACAAGTGCGTATTTCAATCTTGAGGTGCCATGTCGATGGGCACTGGCAATTCTTCTAAGCAATCTGAACCAATCATAATACAAGGTTGTCTACATTTAAACTATTGAAGAAGTTACCATTTCAAGACACGGACAACAAAACTCGTCGATATAGTTCCCATGTCTTGGGAGACAAGATCATATGCCCTAACAGCAATGCTACAACAGTCGTCTGTCTTTAAAATGGCCGGAATACTCTTATATACTCTAATAGCGACCAAGTGCCGGAAGTCTAACTAGCCAATAGCGAAACTTAATACAAACTAAACCATCCCAGAAACTGCGCTCCCGAATCTCTAGAAACTTCGTCAGACTCTATTCAACTCATTCAGTTTAAAATAAACATAGTTGCATAATAGACATCGAATTGAAAATCCTCAAATTACCCCAATCACACCTAAATTTAATACCATCAGAATCCCTGAATCATGACGGTAATAGTGATAATAATAACATATCATAACGTTCAAAATTTAATACGTTATTTTAGTAAAACAAATGTTCTATTCTAGCACGAGGTGTGAAATATTTTCTCGCACTTGCCCGGCGCAAATAAACAATCTTCCTAATCCATGCTACTAACTTCTTCAAATATTCAATGATGGTGACTTACAATAACAACAACTTATCAGTTAGGTTAAATCCTTTTTATATCTACCAAATTTGACTTTCCTAGTCGTAGAATTAATACAATAACTAATCAAAAGGGATTTATTAACCAGCCAACTAAATGATTTACACTTTGGTCGCAAGATGGCCCTTGTGTAATATTTCAATCTTCAAGCATCGGGTGATGGCAGCACCATACAATGGGGTTCCTGCCTAGTTTAACATTTTAGTTTTGAGCCAGACTAATTCTACTCAACCCACTTCGTGACAGAAACCCCCAACATGTCAATCCTGGGTATGCCTCTGGATAGAGAGACAGATAGATTGACAGACTGACATATAGAAATACATATAAAAGGTGTCTACACAGAACTGATATGTTGGGTGTTTCCAAACGGGTATTACCCTTACATTGCAGGCCTGTAGTGTAACATTTTTGGGGTGTGTGTTTTAAGGGAGGGGGGCCTGTTGGAGACTTTTTATGGTGACATTTTCTTTCCTGAAACAAAACTCTTTTCCCTGAAGCAGAACCCTTGTTTCGGTGGGGGGTCATATACACTATTGGCACCCCCCGCCATTAGCTGTCATTGTCATATGGATTATACAGCAGTAGGAAACTTGGGGGCTTTCTGAGCAACAACAAAACCTCTCTAGCCCCTGTATACAGACCTTGCTCAGTCGGTTACTAATGTAGGTGTCACCACGGCTTATGTCATACGACACAATGAAAGTGGCATGTGGAAACAGGTTCAAGTTGCCTATGTGGTCAGAATGCCCGTGTGTCCCTACTACGGTGTCAATATCTGCTGGTGTCAAACCTTCCTTGTGGAGAGCTGCAAATCCAGATAATGAAACAGAAAAAGCATTGTTTTTATCACTAAAATTACTAACGGAAATAAGCATCATTGCCAGTGAGTGGATTTGTCTGTAAGAGGAACTACCATTGTCAACTAGATCAAAGTGTCTCATCAAATTAGATGTCGGCTTAATTCAAATTTTTCAATTTCACATCCTGTCTATTTACCAAGGATCTATGTCACTATAAAAAGGATCAATACAACTTAAATATATTTTTGTTCAATTTAAATCAAATTCATTTGGCAAATTTGCAACACATTTCTTATGTTTATCAAATCATTAACAACAGTTACTTCAAACCCTAATCGACAGTACGTGTGTACAGGTAATTAACATCCATAAAGACAGATGCAACAGTGACCTGCACCGTCAGGCAAGTCCAACTGTAATATGACCAGGCGATAATTTCAATTTCCTGGAAAGTTTTAAGCTGGAAGTAAGATTGGTGTACACGGAGATTGAGGGAGCAGAGGTAACTGAAATGCTGAACAAAGGAATGCAAGTTGTTGGGTGACAAATTCTTTGGACATATACCTCGATTTCTGCTGTTTAACCAAAAAGGCACATCCAAAACTAGCATATGATACAATATGAAACAAATAACATTTGTACAATTGAACACATTTCATAGTTAATACATGTAAATTTATATAGAAAAATGTTGTAGGGCCTAAATATTTGTTTCACTTTGATCAATTCTTACAATTCACATGAGTTTGCAGGATTCCATTCCAATTCAGAGTGGTTTCAATTTTGAATTCAAATTCACACGTTTTTTTATCAATTCAATTTAGAATTGTAGCCAAATCTGCTCACTGGGCAGAATAAAGTTACAGGAAGTCACAGAAAAAATATTGCAAGAAATAAAATTACAGAAAAACTCCAAATGTATATATATAGTGGTCTTTGTATTTATAATAAAAGCTGAAATGATAAATATGTCAATAGTCTTTTTATTCACAAACATCAAAGAAACACAGTGCATAACTATGACTAAGAAGAATATTCAAAAATTTACCATTTCAGCTTTATTGTAAATCAAACACCACTATAATTATTATATACATTTGGAGTTTTTCTGTAATTTTATTTCTTGCGATGTTTTTTCCATGACTTTTCCTGTAACTTTATTTCTGCCCAGTGAGCAGATCTGGCTACAATTCTAAATTGAATTGATCGTTTTTATGCTTTATTTTTTACTCTCTATGATTATTCTATTGATTGTGTACAGCGCTTTTGAGCAGGCTTTTATGTATGAAAAGAGTGCTTTATAAGTTCGGTATAATAATAATAATAATTAAAAACGTGTGCATTTAAATTTAAAAAAAAATTATATAATAATTATAGTGGTCTTTTTATTTACAATACAAGCCGAGATGGTAAATTTGTGAATATTCTTCTTAGTCATAGTTATACACTGTATTTCTTTGATGTTTATGAATGTCTTCAAATAAAATAAAATGTTGACTTTATTTTTCCATGTGACTTTTTTCTGGTCAAACCTGTATTTACTTTAGTTGTTACTTTTTCCTGTAACTTTATTTCTGCCCACCTACTCACCATTGAGTATTTTCTCCCTGTCAGCTGGACTGCCGGTGTCCACCAAAACGTTTGTGGGGCCTTTGATGAGAGTGATTGTTCCATCTGCCTTGTCTTCACCTGGGACCAAACACAAGGCAAATAGTCAAATTGCTGGAGTGGTATTAAACCCATTACAGTGTGACTTTCCCGGAGACTTTAATTCCACCCATGATCCTCTACAATGCATCACAAATGCTAGCTGTGTACGTTGATAGTTGACTAGAGTGTGGAGCAAAACTGCAACATTTTCTACTTGCTGAAATTTGTGTGATACATACTTTGTAATTCATGGCTTTCATACATGATAATTGACACACTTTATGGGGTATATTTTATGCTGAATATTTGGAGTATATTCCATTTCACATAACTGAGTCTACCTTGATCCAGGAAGAGAATCTAGAAAGTAGCTATAATGAGACTAGTTTCAATGATAAGTTAATTGCTCATCTAACCTGTAGCTGTAATGGGGGAAATGTAGCTATAAAGGGAAGTAGCTATGATGGGCCTAAACCCAGTGTGACAACTGTTACAATAATGTTGACACATTTAAATTAGACATGAGAAAGCTTTGCTTAATTAGTCTTTTTTTATATTTTCCTTGGTTAGAGGTATTTCTTTCAATAACATCTACAGGTGGTATTTCACACTTTGATCTCAAAGACTTACCTGATTCAGTAGTGAACGCATATCCCTCTTGCAAAACAGTCACCTCATATCGTGAGGTTCTCTTGGCTGCGGACATTGGGATACAGGCACCATTCATCGGAACAACATTCACAAACCTGAAAGCGACATATGTCTATCATGATCCACAACACTTTCAGCTTAACATAAACCTCAGAATATTCTAATGAAAGGGTAGATTAGTAAGATATTAACACATGTATTGATGATCCCGTATTATCAAGTATGTGTGTAGCACAGTGGCACTGTTACTAGAGCATCGGACTCTCAATCGAGAGAATCCTGGCTGTCGCTTTGAACCTTGGGCAAGTTCATTCACTCTACATTGTCTTTGGCCCAGTTCACTCAGCTGTATGAGAACCTGGCTATAGGCTATAGACAGTGGTCGACATTTGTGTACAAATAGTTTTCGTGCTTTAACTGCAGCGTGGTTGAATGCCTCCCAGAGAAGTCAAAATGGTGTTCAACTGAACAGGTCTGCCAGGGTGTAAACTATAACAAATGTGTAAAAACTTATTAATCATTTCCCCAACAGAATCACAACATGTATTAGCAGAAGTTGATATAGGAAGTTCACAATTTAACCCCATGCGTAGCTATTCACATGACCCGCATAAGTAAAACGCGACGGATGACACGTCTGATCTTATTAATGGGGTCAATACACAGATGGTTTTCCCACTGGCGACCATGTTAATGTTTTGTCTGATTATAAGAACACCTTAAATATCCTAAACTTATCACCTGCTGTTATCATTATCTCATTGACATGCCGACAGATTTTAACAAAAATTGCATACATCCAGCTCTCGTAAAAAAATGCCTGTATGTGTGACACCCGTCAATATTTATAAATGCCGGCAAGCATTACTCCCGAAACAGGTCACACATGCAAATTGCTGCCAAATATCCTTCCGCTTATTCAAATCATCTAAAAATCCACCATTTTACAGTCAACACCTTCTACAATCACACATGAAAATCTGCCTACTCAAATGCACTTATGTTACAGCATGTGAATTTTGTAAAAAATCATTTCTCAAAAATACATGCATTTTTCTTCATCTGTAACCAAACAGGAAGTCTAACTAGACCATGACCCCTTATGAAGTTATGGGGAGGGGTGGCAAAATGCTCTTCTATTGAGTCCATTAGTTGTACGTCCCTGTCATTATTCGGTGTTCAGTCGTAAAGGTGATCCGCCATCTTAATTTTTGGTTATACACTATCGAATGTTGTGTATTGTTTACTATGGAACCAAAACGATGCAGCAGTATTTTGATGGATAATGACATCTCTAACACCTGACAGTAACATGTACAAGTTATTAAAGTGACCGGCCAAAGATGTACAGCTGAAAAACTAGTGGACTCGTTATAGTAACATAAATGCTGACGCGCATTCTTGCAGTTGTTGTGTACAATATAGCCTGCCAAAGGCCATTGCTAGGATACGAGGTCAACTTCCCCGTGGTCAAAGATTGCCACCTTCCGAAAGAGTGCCCTTGACAATACCGTTTTGGTGTGATGTGTGAATTTTTTTGAGCATTTTGACATGGCACATGTTAGTCCAGTGAATACTGAATGTACTACTGCATTAGATCGTTCATGAGGTAGTAATAAATATACGCTAGTCGCTCGCGTATTCGCACAGTGGCTATTTTGCAGCACACACCAATATTTCAAAATTCATCACCAGATTGGGGCGAAATTGAGGGGTGTCAGGTTTGGGTGGATTTTTCTGAAAAATGAGGTATGAGAATTTCACGAGTTTTCCACAGCACTTGTGTCAATGGAGGTTAAATATGGTGTGAAATTTTCAAAAAAATCGTAAGACAAATTTTGCAGGAAATGAAGGAAACATTATAATGGCCACCTACGTAACATTTAAATGTGGTCTTAGGTGTTGTTTCTCCATACAGCCCCTTCTGGGGCTAACCTAGGAGTCGTGCAGTGCGCATTGCAAAGGGTGCGTGAAACTGAAATTGACAAATAATTTTAAAAGAAAAATAAAACAAATAATTATGTAAAACAAGTGCAATAATTTGTGCAGATTAAAAATACAGTCTCTGTCTTTATCTATAGTCTGGTAAGGTGGGCTGGAGCAACAAGGTAGATGGTACTCAGAGCTTGTTGGAATGGGTGTAGTGTGGGTAGGCTTATTGTTTCTGGGGAGAATAGATTCCAAGCTCTTATAACTCTAGGCTAGAATGAGTATGCATATGTATTTATGCATGTATTTGTTTAGATCGCTGTTTCGTGTACAGGAGCATGGGACTATAAGATGTTGTGGTAGGGTAATGTTCAGGAGGTTGTGTCTTATTTTGTAGAAGAAGGTAAGTTGGTGTTGTAATCGTCTTCTTTCTAGTCTGCCAACCAAGTTTATTTATGAGGCTGGTTATGCTTGTTGTGCGGCAGTGGTCATTTAAAGTAAATCTAGCTGCGCTTCTTTGGTTTTTTTCAAGGATATCAATGTTATTTTGTGTATAGTCTTACCCCCTACTCAGGCTACTCCCCGGGTGCTACCACAATCGCAGAAGGGAAAATCTCGCAGCGGGCACAGTTGACGTTGCTGTTGTTGTCGAAACCGCATTTTGAATCAACGGCAACGTGTAGTCGCCAAGGCAAAAAAATTCCTGGATTCGATCATTTTTAACAGACAGAACTCAGAGTCATAATAGAGGGCAAGGCCTCCTCTGAGGTACCCGTGACATCAGGAGTACCACAAGGCTCTGTACTTGGCCCTTGTCTATTCCTCTTTTACATAAATGACATCCCAGACAATATCTACAGTTAGACTTTTTGCTGCTGACACCATAATGTATATAGCCCTTAAGCCTAAGACAAATACAGCTGTGCTCCAGGAAGGTCTTCACAAACTTGGAAAATGGGCCATAACCTGGAACATGGAATTCAATCTTCAAAAGTGCCATGTCATACCTGTAACAAGAAACAAAACTGTCATTAACAATCAATACATGCTTCATGATCAAACACTAGAAACTGTTTCACAGGTAATATATCTTGGTGTAACCATAACCTCAGATCTCCGGTGGAATGCCCACATAAATAACATTTGTCTAAAAGCAAATAGATCACTAGGCTTCCTCCGCAGAAATTTCAAAGTTCCGTCAATTCAAATAAAAACTCAGGCCTACTTCACCTTTGTCAGACCCATCGTGGAGAACAGCTGTACTGTCTGGGATCCCTGTACCCTTACACAAATAAACAAACTAGAAATGATTCAACGCCGTGCAGCCCGATGTCTTTTATCGCCACCACAATACCTCCAGTGTAACATACATGGTCCAGACATTAGGATGGAGAACCCTATCAGACAGAAGAACCGATGCAAAACTATGTATGATGTACAAGATAGCAAATGGCCTAGTGGGTATACCAGCAAACCAATACCTTATTCCTGTAAATATAGTCACAACAACATTCCTTATCTTACTCCAGACGCAGCTACCACTTGTATTATTTTTTCCCCAGTCAGTGGCAGTACCATTCGACTTTGGAATTCCCTCCGTCAATATACTGTAAATCAAAACAGCCTGGATGCGTTTAAAAGCAACATCCAGACTTTGCACTACCCCATGTTTTAGACGTTAACAAGTTCTTCTGCACGTATTTCTGTTTACGAATGCCTTCTGTTTATTTACACAATAATTTATGTTCTTATATATTGCACTCTAAAAACAAACAAAACATTTCCTGTTCGCCTGCCATGCCACGGCACCGCCTGTATCCTCAGCATGTTGAGGCTAGGCGTGTATTGGAAGAAGATAATTCCTACTTATCCCTGCTACTGTTACCAGTACAACACTGGTTATGACAGAAGAATTCGTATTACTCGTTTAACATAAGGTATGATGACGTTTGTGGTCTGGCCTCGAAACGCACATGCGGCTTAATTACAGTTCATGACAACGTTAACCTCTGAACTTAAACGTCACGACCATAGTGGCCACGGCATAACTAATTACCGCAAAGCATCGAAAGGCGCCACACAAATGCTGAACGTTATGGTTGAAGATTAGAATAAGAATAAAGAATAAATTTATTATTATTTGCAACTTTTCAGTTGGATTGTACATATATTCACCATAAAATCCCCAAATCACACAAATATCATACTGTTACAATACGACACAACATTATGTTACAATACTCATAAAACATGTTGTACTCAATAAAATAACGCAACACTAAGGATACTGTTAAGTAAATTACACAAAATCGCCCAGTGACGCAGTTAACTCAGTATGTGGCGCTTTATATTAAAATGTGTATATTGCATTACTATCTTTCATAAAAAAAAAAAATACTTTAAATACACTAAAGTTAATCATTTAGTTTAAATATTAAAATTGACTGTTGAGACATACACTAAAATCATTAAGTGTTATGGCAGTGTACTAAACACCATGTAATTAATGAGTTTTTATAGCGATTTGTGTTCGCCATTGGGACGGGTAACTCATTGGGTGATCTTAGTGTATACGGCACATTTCGAGTATTTGGTACTAGCGTATTCAGTTTGTGGTCACTACGCTTCATTATAGCAAAATACGTTATACACAATTCATTGCGTCTATCATGCAGCGTTGATAAGTTTACCATCTCCAGAATATGCTCGTACACACAACCAGGAAATATAGTTTTGAGACACCTTTTTTGAATTATCTCGATGTTGTTCGATAAGTATTTAGGCAAGTTCGTGTGCCATACCGGGCAGGCATATTTAACTACTGGTCTAATCACAGATACATATATTCTGACCAAGTCATTTTGGTTGATACCAGCACGTTTCAACTGATAGATCATATTACACTCTCTTTCTTGCCTTTGATACTATTTCATCAACATGTGCATTCCAACTTAAATCCGATGATATAGTTGCGACGAGAACTATTGCTTGAGTAACTCTCTCAATATCTGTCCAATTTATATCAATATACGGCAGAGATTCTACAAATGTTCTATCTTTACCGAAACATATAACCATTTCTTTTGTCTTACTCGTATTGGTGCGCATGTCATTATTACTAGACCATCGCTCAATAATGTTGGTAGAATCCTGTATAATAGATATCATACTTTGATTGCATATTTCAAATATGGTGCAATCGTCAACATATTTAAACATAGGACAAGATGTTTGCAAATCATTGATATGAACCACAAAGTGTTTTGGTCCTAACAAAGTTTCCTGGGGAACGCCCCCATTATGGTAGCCTGGCTTTGACACAAGATTGGAGTAAAGCAAAGTTGCAGTAATTAAAAATTTGCTTCACGCCAATCTGCAACCATTGGTTTGCAAGTATTACAGTCGTGTCTCGTTTATCGTTACAGTATGGTTACAACTAGCTTTGCAGCGATACGATATCACAGGTGTCGGAACGTGGTGAATGTGTGGGGGCGCCGAGGCTCACCAAAACCACTAACGTATGGCACCCGCTCGAAGCTAACCAAAGATCTCAAACTACACTAACACTGAAGCTCTCTAAAACATCCAACTGCACTCCCATGAAGTTCACAACACCCTTCAACTTCACCACGGCCCTTGCAAAAATATTGGGGGTTATTTGCTGCATGCACATGGTTCCTGTGATCGTTAGACCCAGTCTAAGTTGCTTTATGTATTACGCGTACATCACGCTTTTCGTTCCAAACAACTGATTTATCGTATAAATGGTGAGAATCGTGACATATTTTGACCATGACGCTACGGTGATGTTTCGAATGCCTCTATTTCCTCGACATGTGTATATGAATACGCCAGCTCACACGTTGATTTATTGCATTCCCTTCGATTCAGATTTGCACTTGTAATAACTGCATGTTATGGAGTGCACCATGCGGACGTAACATGTTCAGTAGTTACAGCGCCAAAACAAATTCAGCGATGCAAACTGGAGTAATATTCTTAGTTTGACGACTGGCGAATTAGGGAGAGTATGTAATAGTGATGTCACGCTTTCTACCACAATGGCGCTATCCGTGCAATTTAAATAATGTGTTTCAACAAAGCTACGGGCATAACATTCTGATTGTAGTTGCAGATGGTTAGTTGTTATTAATTCTTTTAGATGCCTAAAAAATATATATGTTGTTTCCATTTGAAGGACTAAATGCTGTGTACCTAATCGTTTAAAACGGTGAATTTATTTCAATATAAAAATTAGGTAACAAAATCAACTTAGTGTAACTTTTGGCGCGCGCTTTCTGCGACAACCTGATGTGATAATTCTGCGTTGTTTGAATGGTAAGTTGAGCCGATAAAACTAGCATTGTTACTGCTGATATTAAACAATATGTGGGGGCGCTTTGCCCACCCCCTTCTCTATACCACAATACGCCTATACAGACACACACACACACACACACGCACACGCACACACACACACACACACACACACACACACACACACACACTCACTCACTCACTCACTCACTCACTCACTTACGTATATACAAATAAATTAGACCAATGAACAACATTTACCGTTTTGTCTGTGTATTTTTAGCAAATGTACATATTAACAAATGCGTTTTATATTGTTTGGATAATCCTTTAGAGACACGTTCGAAATTAGTACAATTTGATAGGAAATTATATAGCCTAACCTAAACTGTATATCCCAAAAACAAATATTCCTGCTGTTCACCATATCGTTCCAGGTACACAACGGGTGTCCACTGTTATAAAGTATTGTGTTTTATAACACTCAAGCCCTTTTTTGCCGTTTGGAAGCGTTGTTATTAACTATGCTAAATATGCCCTAAGCTCATGGCTTATTTAATCCTCTTCGCTGTTGGTACAGCACAGGGCCGAAAGGACACTTCTCCAATAGTCTCTCTTGTTTGCTGTCTCCTTTATTTCATTCAATGTGATTCCATACTTCTTTAATTCCTCAGCTCGATCTCATACCGCTGTTTTGGGGCTTTTTCCTTCTTCTTGTTAGTTTGTCTTATAACTATTGTAGCTTCTTTTCGGAGGGTGTGTCCATTCCATGTCTATTTTCGTTTTGCTGGTATGGTTTTCCCTTTTCACGAGTTATTTGTTTGTGAACCTATCTTGCTGTTTAAGTTTACGAAAGTTTATGAGGCATTTGTTGATGACTGTTTGTAGTTTTTTTAGTTTATGCTTTGGAAGATCTGTGTCTCCGAGCCGTAAAGCAGTACACTTTTCACATTCATGTTGAATATTCGGATTTTATTTTTTGTTGAAAAGGTGATGAATGCAAAGTTTACACGTAATAAAAAAAATGGTTCCCACTACAAATCTGGGTGAGATACACCGACTTAACTTGGTAATCGATACTCGCTACCACACCAAACGCAGTTTGTCTTGGCATGAAATAACACACTAATGTCATATAACAGTAAAACCCTGAGCTTCAGATCGACACACATATGTACGGCCATTATAACTGTGACATCACTGGGATGTAAATATAAGTTTAATATTGTTAGATACATTATTCGTGAAACAACTTTGATAAATCATTATCAGAGTGCGATGAAGATATCACATGATGATGACTTTGACAATGCTGCGTATAATTTATTGTGGAAATTGATGTTAAATGAGTACGCTTGATTCGTGCATAACTTAGTGCATGTCCATATTGTGATGCGTAGAATAAGCCAATTTTAACTATGCGTTTAGCGTAGTAACATTGGATATGTGTTTTGCGTGGTATCATTGATCTCTCATAATATTCCTCCTCTACGCATTCGTTAACATAGCTTAAGCACTAAAGTTTTATATATAATGAGGACAACACAATACTACAAAAGTCGCTGGTTTGAAAACGTAGTTTTAATTAAAAACAACATATCAAGTTGTTACTTCATTGTATCTTGACATTTAACAAAATTACGAATTCAGCTAATGATTTTGTTGTCGGGCACATACTAAACATTAATATGTTTTTCATAAAACATGTACTGACCCTCTCATTAATGTATGTCACCATAACTTGTAGATTTATAGCAGCATGTGTTGTTTATGCATTTTGTTTCATGCAGTATCGGTGTGTTTCGCGGGGTATCATTTGTTTCTCAAACAACGCATTCCTGCTTTGTATTGTTAATAAAGTCAATTTTCACCAACGATGAGAACTGACGTGCAGTAGCACGGAAACACACCAAGAATGTGAAGCTCATCGATGTGAGCTCTACGATGGATTTGTTCTAACAGGAATTCATTGACGACGTGTGAACCTTGGTGAACACTCAAGGCAATGACTGGAAGCGGGCGGTGGAAAAGGCCGTGCAAAGGTGCAGGTAGCGTTATAAAGAGTTAGCGGAAACTGCGGTGAAGAAATTCAAGAAAATAGTCGTATTGTAGGACAAAGAAACCTTCTATAGCCGCATCGTTAAAAATTACACCAATTAGATGGTTGTCTCACGGTCTCATGACCCTTCACGCTATCAGACCTGCCTACCCCAAAAACTTCCTGTCAGTAATCCATCTTCCCATTTACCCTGATTTTCAGGAAAATAGGCTTGCTGTCAGTAATAGTTCAGAACCGTGTCAGATATTGTCACGAAAAGAACACCACTGACACTGTCAGTAATACTTTGATACTGTGACTATGACGATAGCTGCACCCAAAACATATTTGTCTCTAATAAACTATGAGGTGTTTTGAAGTGTTCAGTTAACAAGGTAAGGTAGATGTTCATAACCAGCATTGATGGAAATCAAAAGTGAAGAAGCGTAACTGTAATGTAAATGAGTGTATCCACATTGTAATTCTGATTTTATGTAAATTTCTAAAACTGCATGCGAACTACAAAAACATGACAAATTATAACAATGCATCACGTCATTGTCTATTTGTGGTGTCATTAGCCTATGATTAGGATTAATATTAGTAGCCGGTATACCTAGGGCCAGGCTATAGACTACACAGTATAGTAGCTTGACCAGGGGACGGCAAAACCATTACGTTACGCTAGTCATTGACATCGTCTAGACTCTAGTCTACTCGACTATAGTATATAAGCCTATCCCTGTATTATAGGCTGTAAATTATAGACTAAACTCAATATATACACTAACTTAGTCTTAGTACAGTCAGTAAGCCTAACACTATAAGTACAACACTCACTACTCTGTCACAAGTACTAGTCTAACGACGTAGTCAGTACCTGCAATTATCCCGGTCACCAGTGGCAGTGATCATGTGAAATAGAAAATAAATTTAGCGTATCAGGCAATATGTAAAGCCGACCCCCTTCTTTAAACTTGACAATACGGGCCATGTCTGCGTGCATGCTGTTATAAACGTTTGCAGTACACGTTTCTTCTTGGCTGGTAGTGGTGCCGTTTTGTTCCCCGGCATCATTTCGTGCCGCGTAAGTCGTGACTTCGTTTTGTTTGAGCGCCATGAGCGCGGAAATGCGAATTTGTCGTAACGCTGTTTCCTAGTGGTCAGATTACGACCAGAAGCAGCGAATGAAAAACCATATCACAACAAGCAGGGTATATATGCTGCCACCTGTTGATTAAAGTGAAGCTAAATTTGAGGAGTACGGAATTGATTGACGCTCATTGTGACAACGAAAGAATCCGTAATATTTTCATCCCTCGCCGTAATACCGTAATTTTAGGGGTTTTTTCCCGGAATGATTCCGGACAATCCTGAATGGTAGGCAGGTCTGCGCTATGGGCCCAAGTTGAGACCAAATGTAGGCCTACTTGCGAAACAGACCTTGCTTGTGTGGATGTTGCTACGCCAACGACACTCCAGCACGTGTGACATATATAGGCCTAATAATAGCCGTGCTGCTATGCACTGGCGTATTTAGAGGTGACAACTGCCCCCCCCCCCCCAACAGACGCACGGCAGCTGTCAGCTCTGTTGTGCACTGAACAGGGCAGTACTCGCCCGTTTGAGCCACTTCACAACGTGTTAATAAACAGGGACCAATAAATTCTAACAGAAATGATTGTCTCAAAACCACCGACAACACAAGGCCTAATAACAGCGATCCATCAAAGTACAAAGGTAGCGTCATCTAGCGGCTATCATTTGGAATGTGGATGACGCACCAGCTTCCTTGAAGATAACAAGTTTTGCTTGAAGACTGGTTATGCCTACTGTTGTCAACACCTACTTGTCTGGTAAGTGTCAACCTGTGTTTTATACCTTATAAAGCAATATTTTCAATTTATAATTGAATCATGATGTGTGATAGAGAATTGCGCACCCCTAGTTAGGCCCTACACTGATTTACATGTTTAACTATAATGACCCGGTAGTGTGATTACTGTGATATTAGGAAGACGGAGGACGTCACGGAGTAATGTTTGGTAGTTCACAGTAAGTGGTGGTTTGGATGGTATAGAAAGTTATGTTTTATTCATGTTTAGTCTTATTAAATCTAGTTTGTGATTGCAGTAAGCCTGTTAGAAAGAACTACAACTTCAATTCTTGTATTTGGCAATACTGATTCAACATACTTGTTTGAAGCTGGATTTTCATTCATTTATTTATATATAATTTTTAATATGTTATCAAAATGTAAAGGCATGTACTGCATAGCTCGTATACCCTATGACTGGAATATAGGTTGCCGCCAAACAAAACGTTCAATTTCGGTCATCAGTTGTCTCATTCGTTCTCGATGGTAACCACTTCTTTATACGCTGTGTGAACACAAGAATATGTCAATTGTATACACAAATTAATACATCACAAATTAACCAATTTCATGTTGACAGGTTGTATGTATGGAACGGGCTCAAAATTCCCGGTGTGCAATTCGGAGACGGTCGTACGTAGTGTCGGAGAAATATTAAATGTCAATCTCAACGACAAAATTCTTCGCGGTCTGGTTATCGCGGACGCAGTAAGAAAACAACCACTTCTGACTTCAGTGTGATAGTCTTACATACTCTTGCCATCACAGAGACTGAATTACAGTGCAACACGCTTATAACGAACACGTATACAACGAATTGACTGATAAAACGAAACAATTTCTTACGTACGGATGTTTTACCTATCTTTTCCGTTATAAGCGTTCACGCATATTACGAACACGGGTATAACGAATTCACGGTTATTACGAACACCTTTTTCCGAACAAATTTCGCCGTATAACGAACTTCTGTCCAACTGAAAATCGTCCGGTTGTTTGCAAATACTTCCCGCACGTGACCTGGAAGCCAATGCCGCGTCAGTGCCAAAGTAATTAGGTCAATAAGGGAAATAATCAAAGGAAGTCAGATGACGCTGCAGCGCACTGCGACTCGCTTGACGATTTCATTTTGTCTGGTGTCCTAGCCAACAGCAAACAAACGTCAATGGAGGACTTCTTCAATGGAGGATTCATTTATCAATGAGGGAAATCATCAAAGCCTAGGGCAGTCAGATGACGCTACAGCGCACTGCGACTCGCTTGAGGATTTCCTTTTGTTTGGTGTCCTAGCCAACAGCAAACAAACGTCAATGGGGGACTTCTTCAACGCTGATTAACCGGTGTAATTCTGTGTATGTTGTGCAGGAAGTAGTTATCGTGGCTCCATCCCGCCACAATTCGTGTTTACGTCATATTTCGTTACCTTTTCACAGACGCTGGACTGCGATGTTATACTATAACTACACATAAATTCATAATAGTAACATTTGTAACCGTTTTATGTGTCATCTAAATAAATGTCACGCAACAAAATGTATTTGCGTTTGATGGACACCTGAGGAATGGTTTAAAAACGGTCACATAAAACACTGCCACCTAGAGGGCAAAGGTGAACACGCATTTAACGAATTCACGGATATAACGAACTTGTCAGCTACCCACAAAGTAGTTTTATATAGGTCAATGGTTGCACTGTACTCTGAACACGGACGTAGAGGCAATACAAGACAAAACCACTCGGTGGCAGCACATACCAATACGTTGCTACAGCGGTGCTGACACCTGGCGATTAATAATAAGTTTATTAGTCGACAAAGAGGAAATACATTTGCACTGAGGAGGGAGCATAATTAAACATAGTATTTAAATCACATTGCACTATGTACATAATAGAAGCAAGTATGTAGACAGTTGCTAATTAGTAATACTGAGTGTTGTACATATATAATGGTACAATCATGAACCATGAAAATCATTCGGTCATGACATGCCAGCAATAGTAAATCAATTAAACACATTAAAACAATATGAATAAATATACTAAAACAATATGGCAACATTAAAAGACAATTATAACATTGATCAATGGTGTGATGTATCTATGACTGGTTCAGGAACTTGACAGAAGATGGAATGAACGATTTCAGGGCACGCTGAGTTCGTACAGTTGCCATTCTGTGCCTCCTTCCAGAGGGGAGAAGGTCATACTGGTCATGTAAGAAGTGGGTGGGGTCAGATAAAATTGTCTTTGCTATTTGCAGGGTTCTCGACTTGTACAATTGCTATTAACTGGTTTCAGGTGTACAACATCTAGCGATCTTGCAAGAAGTGGTATATAGCTTATTTAGTTTCCCTCTGTTTTTGACTGAGAGATTTCTCCACCAGCAAATAAGCCCAAAAGTCATAACACTTTTCACAACTGAATTGTGAAACAGAGGCAGAATATTTCTGTCAACATGCATTGCATTGAGTTTTCTCAGGAAGTACAATCTTTGCTGGCCTTTTTTGTATAGAGTCATTGTATTATCATCTCACCTTAGCTTGTCATCAATTGTAGTACCAAGATATTTATATGTATGAGTAGTAATATAGGTTAATCAGCGGGGATGGAATGATTATGAGTACTGGAAGTGGAGGTCAAAGGTCAAGGTCAAGTACCCGGATGTAGGTCAAGGCCAAGTACCCGGGCGCAGGTCAAGTGGCGCCCCTGTCGGATAGGTTGTGAACTAAAACAGCGCCAATAGCGGATTTTCCCGGAACTATTTTCCCCTGGTGGATATACTGCTAACTACACACAACGGTGGTGCCACCTTACGGACAAGGTTTGGACTAAATGTAGGAGTACTGCCTAATTTGGTGCGTCTTATTTATGAAAATTGGCGCCCCCAGGCAGATAGGTTACGAACTGAAAGACAAGTACAAATAACTCCCCCTGCTGGATTTCAGTGAACCAAATATCGATACTGCTTAACCAAACATCACATACCTTCATGTCAAGAGACGATCATCTGTTCGGATTCACAGCCAACGAGACGTCCATACGATTCGTATGAGGTATCGCTTCTTTTAACGGAAAACATATGTACATGAAACATCCGTCTTTACAACGTAACAATTCTATATTTACAAATAATGCGAGCGATCAGACACGATACGACCTTCTCGAGAGTCGAAAAAGGAAAGACCAGAATCGTCGGAAGTATGGTATATACACTAGTTTTCGGCGTCAACTCATTTCCATAACCAATCAGACCGAACCTACATCACGTGACTTCCCTTAACACAAAAACTGTGCACGTTCACGAGAGAGGCAACATCCGACGCCACTCAACGGACACCAATGTAATTAGTCAGAGTATTGCCATCTACCGGCCATGATAGATCTCTATTCGTTGACACACTTCCCGGAATACCGGAAGCGTAGATGCCGCCATGACAGTCAAGTAACTTCCGGTGCGACGTCACTTCCGACGTACCGTCCCTAGTAGAGGCTGCCATGACAGTCAAGTGACTTCCGGTACGACGTCACTTCCGGCGTAGCGCCCCCTAGTGGATAATCGGAGTACTACGTCACATGATAGTGCCATCTAGCGGGTAAAAATATCTAATTAGTTTAGTTAGAGAAAAAATAGTTGGGGTTAATCTTGCGAAAATTTAAACAACAACCACCAAGGTGGTTGTTGTATACATTTTCAGAAAATTTTATGTTTTTGTCCCAAAGGGACAAAAACCTAAAATGTTCGCGGGCTTAACCCCAACTACTTTTTCTCTAACTAACGTAATTAAATATTTTTATCGGCTAGATGGCACTATCATGTGACGTAGTACTCCGATTATCCACTAGGGGGCGCTACGCCGGAAGTGACGTCGTACCGGAAGTCACTTGACTGTCATGGCAGCCTCTACTAGGGACGGTACGTCGGAAGTGACGTCGCACCGGAAGTTACTTGACTGTCATGGCGGCCTCTACGCTTCCGGTATTCCGGGAAGTGTGTCAACGAATAGAGATATATCATGGCCGGTAGATGGCAATACTCTGACTAATTACATTGGTGTCCGTTGAGTGGCGTCGGATGTTGCCTCTCTCGTGAACGTGCACAGTTTTTGTGTTAAGGGAAGTCACGTGATGTAGGTTCGGTCTGATTGGTTATGGAAATGAGATGACGCCGAAAACTAGTGTATATACCATACTTCCGACGATTCTGGTCTTTCCTTTTTCGACTCTCGAGAAGGTCGTATCGTGTCTGATCGCTCGCATTATTTGTAAATATAGAATTGTTACGTTGTAAAGACGGATGTTTCATATACATATGTTTTCCGTTAAAAGAAGCGATACCTCATACGAATCGTATGGTCGTCTCGTTGGCTGTGAATCCGAAAAGATGATCGTCTCTTGACATGAAGGTATGTGATGTTTGGTTCTTGTCGCTCGTTGATCTAAGTGTTTGGTGTTTCATTTGTCCGACAAGTTTGGTTCTTGTCACTCTTTGGTATAAGTGTTTGGTGTTACTCAGATGTCGTAGTGAGCTTCAGGACAAGTGATTTCGGCAATGAAGCGTTTGTCGACAGTGCACAGCGACTAAGGCTACTGTGTCGTTTCAAGTTGTCTCGATGTGTGAAATGTCTCTTGCAATCTGGGTACTGGAAGACTGCCCGTGATGATGATTATGTAGGCTTGTTGGTAGCTGGTAGACTAGTCCATAAGCTCATGATGTACGTGTTTACTGTTCAAGTGTAAAGAACGGAATGGTTATTGGAACACGTAGTCTCATGCGAAGTCTCGTCCGTATCTCATGCAATGTCTCGGCCGTAGTCTCGTGCGCTAAGTTTGGTAGAGATGTCACGCGATAAACTGACGAATTTGCTCCAAAAAGGAAGGATTTGACATGACAACACGTCGAATTTGCTCCAAAAAGATGGATTTGACATGACAACGCGTCGAATTTGCTCCAAAAAGATGGATTTGACATGACAACGCGTCGAATTTGCTCCAAAAAGATGGATTTCACATGACAACACGTCGAATTTGCTCCATAAAGTGGAGGGATTTGACATGACAACACGTCGAATTTGCTCCAAAAAGTGGAGGGATTTGACATGACAACACGTCGAATTTGCTCCAAAAAGTGGAGGGATTTGACATGACAACACGTCGAATTTGCTCCAAAAAGATGGATTTGACGCGACAACGCATCGAATTTGCTCCAAAAAGTGGAGGGATGTCATGCAATAACTCGTCCATCTCTATCCCTCCTCCTCCACACTTTTACCGTTTCAGCGCGGTAGATTGGTAAATCTCATCCGTAGTCTCGTGCAATATCTTGTCCGTTGTCGCAGTAACCCGTCTATTCCGAGTTTCTTTTCCCTTAAAGAGGTCGACTTTGTCTGTTTGTGTAAGGCCAAGGTTCCCAACACATGCTTTGCATTACAATATGAAAAAAGACACAAGATAAGGTTGGCACAGTTTATTCGTGAACAATACAAACGTATTTACAGGTCACGCTCCATAACTACAAGAACCAGAGACTACCATTGATACATAGGCTTGCAAAGTTTAATCGTGTACAAGACGATATCGCACCTCACTACTTCAGTCTTGCCTGCTATACGGCGAGGAGCCCTTGTGGGTCTGACACATTCGGTTCGGATACTTGGTTGCGGTGCTGTTCCAGACAGTCAACTTTAATCACTGCAGTTGAATTAATGTCACCAAAGGTCTCATAAAAGTACAAAACATATTTATTTACAGGTCACCCTCCATTACTACCAGGACCATTTGTTTCATAGTGTTTCGCCACTGTTTCGAAACGGCTTCTTGCAACCAAGTATTGGTATTACACAACTGTTCGACTGTCACGTCGGATAGTTTCACACCAGCGTCTAACAAAACACTCAAACAGTCTTTCACCACTGCAGTTGAATTAATGACCTCGACAGCCTCGTCAAAGTACATGCAGATTTTAATGTCATCAGATAACATACAATTGTAATGAAATTGACTAGGATGGTCTATCTCGCAACCACGGCACTGACGTCTTGAGAGTTCAAAGATGCTGCATGCTATGTGACGTGCAAGCGTCTTCTTCATTTCGGTCACAGGGAAATCAATGGTAAAGTCAGGAACGGAAGTTGCGACATTGGCATCACGGGTAGAAAAGATTACACTTGTGAATCGAATACCAGTTCAAACTAATTTGCAAACAGGATTAAGAGTGTGTTGGAACGTTTGTCAGTGAAAGTTTGCAATGTTGTATAATTAAAAGTATATTTGAAGGTATGCTTATATGTTGAAGGTTAATGTTGGGTGGTCTATATGTATGTATGTATGTAAGTATGTATGTATGTATGCATGTATGTCTCTATGTCTGTGTTAATGTATGTCTCTATGTCTGTCTCCATGTCTCTATGTATGTATATCTCTATAGGTCCATTTTCGGTTACCAATGCCAGGTTAGGGCTTTTATGATAGAATATTGTTTGAAAGGTTTACCGAACAAGCACGAATTTAAATACTACAGTATGAAAACATATCAAAAACGATCTAATGGGTCTTTATACACTTGACCCTTAATACGGTAAACTACATAAATACTGGTATATCCTATCTGGGAGATTATTATGGTCATACACTGTTGATCATAACACTTCACTTTGTTACGCGTCTGTTTCGAAAAAGAGGTTTGCAACCAATTTTTTACTCGATAAGTTTGATGTCAAGGTCGAAGAGTTGACATCGTGTCTCGAACATAGCGCGTCGATTGTGTTTACTTCTTTACATATGTACATACGTGTGGGTTAAGAATCATACCATGATAAAAGGTTGAAACACTACTGTTGATCTCTAGATGCAGACGAAACACAGATGAGACTTGAACAGGGAACACTACTCCAAACAGTTTGGAACCAGTTTGGACTCAGTTTTCAAGCGACGCTCAAGTGAGATACGGCTGGTAAGTATAAATGTTATATGTCGATACCCGACTGTTCTTCCAACACATAGAACCTTGGGCTTAGTTACCAGTTCATACCAGTTCATATCAGTTCATACCAGTTTGCTTATAGCGAGATATGCCTATAGTGTAGTGAACGATGATTTTATTCTGAAGGTCGTGATTGAATTTTCTAATAAAGTTCTTACAAAGGATGACTAACCAAATCACAATGATAGCTTTGACGTTATACAGGACGCGAGCGCGTTCGCCCCCACAACAAACAAACATGTCCATATACGTCTCCAGGTGACAGTAGCACCCAGTAGTGTCGGTTTTGAAGTGTGTTGACAAAAGTATCAAAGAAACTTCTAGAATGAGAGTTTACAGGGAAATTTGAACTCACTGTTGATGACATCAAATGATAGCATTACCAAATCACTATGATTACGACCTAATTGTTATATTCAAGTGCGCACATTCAAAACAATGGCTAACCAAAATCACTACCTGTATAACCAACTCACCTCGCGTACAAAATTACTGCGCGTAGCATTTTACAGTTTAATGATGTCACTGCATCATGACGTCACATGATGGAATTATATTCAAGCGCGCAAGTTCAAAACAATGGCTAACCAAATCACTACCTGTCTAACCAACTCACCTCGCGCACAAAATTACTGCGCGCAGCAGTTTGATCACGTCATACAGGGTGCACACGCTCACGCTCGCAACAAACAAACATGCCCAGACACGTCTCGAACTCCCTATGCTTTAACATGGGAAAATTCCCTATGCTTTAACATGGGAAAATTCCCTATGCTTTAACATGGTGAAAATTCCCTATCCTTTAACATAGACTTTAGCCCCTATGCTTTAACATGGGGAAACTCCCTATGCTTTAACATGGGAGCTTGCCAGAGCTGATGACAGAGACGAAAAAGTACACACAAATTTACCAATACCTCTTTGTTAATACAGGAAGCAGTCGACGTATGCAAGTAATACGAGACATTGATAGGCAAACATTTACAAACAGGGTGAGGGGAAGGTCGTAGATATGTATGGTAACCAGAAATGACATAATTTTACTTATTTTACTAGTTCTCTACCGATTTGTCAGGTTTGGACCTACGTTAAAGTTGTAAATGTATAGGTTAAGAGAGGCCTACATCTAAACAAATGGTCGACAACCTATGTGACATCAGAAAAGACACCATTGCCCATGCGCAATGGCCTATTTAACGACGTCACTGACCTATTTAATGACGTATTTGACCTGTTTTTATAGTAAAAAGAGAAAAAAGAATCAAAAGGCACGAACTTAAGCAGTATCGATATTTGGTTCACTGAAATTCAGCAGGGGGAGTTATTTGTACTTGTCTTTCAGTTCGTAACCTATCTGCCAGGGGGCGCCAATTTTCATAAATAAGACGCACCAAATTAGGCAGTTCTCCTACATTTAGTTCAAACATTGTCCGTAAGGTGGCACCACTGTTGTTTATAGTTCGCAACATATCCACCAGGGGGAAATAGTTCCGGAAAAAATCCGCTATGGGCGCAACTTGTACTCTTTTAGTTCCGGAAAAAAAATCCGCTAGGGGGCGCAACATGTACTACTTTAGCTCCGAAAAATCCGCTATGTGGCGCTACTGGTACTATTTTAGTTCCGGATATGGGGCGCTGTTTTAGTTCACAACCTATCCGTCAGGGGGCGCCACTTGACCTACATCCGGGGTACTTGACCTACATCCTGGTACTTGACCTTGACCTTTTACCTCCACTTCCACTACTCATAATCATTCCATCACCGCTGATTAACCTATATTACTACTTGTATGAACAATTTTAATGTTTTGCCCTTTGATGTTGACTGGATTGGGATGATGTAACCTGATCGAAAGTCTATTACAATTGTCTCTGTCTTGATAACATTCAACTCAAGGTAGTTGTCCATACACCATGATACAAAATTACCTGCATTACTTCTGTACTCTCTTTCGTCATTTGAGATCGGACCAACAAGAGCAGTGTCATCTGCATATTTGAAACAGTGGCAGCTTGAACAAGTACGTCTACAAGAATGTGTGTACATGGCGTATAGAAATGGTGACAACACACACCCTTGAGGGGCTCCAGTGGAGATAGAGTCACATGGCGAGCAGTGACCATTGATGTTTACATACTGTGCGCGGTTGGTGAGGAAACTGTGAGTAAGCATGACAAATTGTTTACCAACTCCAAGACCAATCAGTTTTCTAATCATCAAATGCGGCTGAATTGTGTTAAATGCTGATGACAAATCTATGAATAGGATTCTAGCATACAGCGTGGACGTTCAAGGTGTTCGTGGCTGACATTTAACATAGACAAGATGGCATCTTCCACACTTCGTTTAGTCCTGTATGGGAATTGCAGAGGATCAAGTAGGTGTTCAACCTCGGGTTACATATATTTCAACATTATTCTCTCAAACGATTTCATCACCAGTGATGTAAGAGTGATAGGTCTGTAGTCGTTGAGATATACTGGGTTAGGCTTTTTAGGAACGGGTATAATTTCGGATGTTTTCCACTGAAGTGGAACCTCTCTCAGCTCGACACACAGTTGAAACAGCATTTGAAAGACACCGCTCAGTTGCTCATGTCACACCTTAAGTAGCTTTCCCGTTATTTTATCAGGCCCAGCAGCTTTGTTTGTTTTCAGATTCTTAAAAACGCTGTTTGGTTATTTCGAATGAGTGGTCTGGGAGTAAAGTAGCATCTTGAAAAGCACAATTTCTCTCATTTTCAAAATTGTTGCAGTCAAATCGACAGTAGAAAGTGTTTAGGTCTTTAGCGAAGTCGATAAAGTTAGTAACACTGTAACGTTCGTGAGTTTTGCGGCAATCGAGGATTGATTTAACACTGCGCCAGGCTTGTTTTGTGTTGTTCTCCTGAAACTGTGCCTGTATCTTTCTTGTATTCTTCTTTATATTTCCTTACACCCGATTTCAAATGTGCCTGTGCCACTTTTAATTTAACTCTGTAACCGGTCTGAAATACGTGTTTCTTAGCTTTCAGCAGCTGTTTTACATCTTTGCTCATCCACGGTTTCTCATTTGGATATACAGTGTATATTTACAGTTTTGTTCCGGTAGTATCATATTCATACATATACTAATTTCAGAGACACTGCTGCACGAGTTGTAGAAATAATACCAGATAGTGCATTTCGAAGCAGCCACGCAATTGTTCAATACCCTCATCATTCCAGTGTTACAGTTTTTTTTTACAATTTGTCCTGTCTTCAGAAGTTGCTTGTAGGTAGGGAGAAGCTGGACAATGTTATTGTCGGATGTGCCTAACGGTGGCTTGGGCACTGATTTGTGGGCATTCTTCACGTTGCAGTAGGCTTGCAGAGGTCAATTATCTTGTCATTACGCGTCGCACAGGTTACATACTGCTTGTAGGTAGGAAGGTATGTTTTCAAGCTGCAGCCATTGAAATCACCTAGAATCAGTTTCGGAGCACAAGGTGACATACTTTCAAGTTCTTGCATGTGTTAGTGGATAGTTTCTGCAGCTGTGGTATAGTTCGCGGTATGACTAAAAGGCGCACGACCACGCATGACCAAAATGTATGTAGTGTTAGTAACCAAGCGGGCTGTTGGTGGCACGTAGGAGGTATATGTGTGCAGCTCGCCAAATTTCAGATATGTTCTTCACATTGGAGTAACAAAATTCGCTACTTTTATCATCGCTTGTGGTAACTCGCCGGTTCCATTCGCCAGGTGGCGCTACTGGGCCAAGACTAAATACTCGTCAGGAAGACTAGATAAAATGTCTAAATTGTGTAACTCCTGGGCGAAATACATACTCAGAATTTTAATTAATGCACATACAAACCATATATATACCATCAATGGCTAAAATATCCACCAACATATTATATTACATGGTCGTGCGTGGTTGTTCGTCAACTTCATGGTCGTGCGTGGTCGAGCGCCTTTTACATTTTAGTCAAACCCATAGTTCGCGCTGGGAGGCACATACACAACTACAGCAAATATTTCACTGACCTCGCGTGACTTGTGCCCACAAAATGTGGTAAGTATTTAAAAAATTGAATCAGAATACACATGCACTTGAAGAGCCATGACAGCAGCACACAAACTGGTCATTGAGGGAATGTCCACCAAACCTTATGTATGCCTTTAAATACCTACATGCTCACCTCAAAAGTTAATTGTAGTACAATTTGTTCCTTTAAACTGAGTCAGAAGGGCTGCATCAAACACACACCTGTGGAGTTATACCTCTTCCAGAAAGCTGTTCTTTGTGGTAACTTGCAAAACATGGGTAGACACAAGTAGCTATCAAAGCATGTGGAATATCTACTCAACTGATCAGCTAACAATGGAACATTGAACAAATGAATGTTACAAAGTCACACAACCAAATTATAATACAAAGACATGGCAAATGAATAGGTTGAATATGGGCTGTTCCCCACCTTTGTTGTTAGTCCTTGTATTCTTTTAACATCTATAAAACAATTGTTTTCTTTTTTTGTATATAAAATTATTCATTTGACTTTTGTGTTCAGTAATCTTATTATAGGTAGAGTTGTCCTAGTTGCATAACTAAATTTAATAATACCTAAATATTACATTCCAACAACAGTTAAAACAAATGTGATATGCCAATTATAGGCCTACTGCATGATTATTATGAACTAATTAACTCTGAAATATATTCAAATAATTATTCCATATGTCAATCTCAACTGTTACAAACAGCATGTACAGATATTCATACATAAAAAAGTTTGCAATCATTTATATGCTAAGATTTATATTAAAAATATTAATATAACTGTAGGCCATATCTATGTTATAATTTAGATTAAGCTAATATAAATTGGGTATTTATTATATAATTACAAAATGAGTGTGAATTTAATAAATGCATTAATTAGGCCTACAAAACAAAGTTGTGAATGTGTCTGGGACGGCTAGTCACAGCGATGCTGTCCACGATCTCAGTTAACAAGAACATTCAAATAACGTGAACTACTCACACACTCACTAACACATGTGGAGCTAGCAGTGCAATCCAACTGAAATCAAACCAAATATGCCTGCTCCTGTACAATAGATCAAGCAAAGTCAAAAGACTGCTGGAGCCTCAGAATTCCTCA
Organism: Paraescarpia echinospica; assembly: GCA_020002185.1. Taxonomy (NCBI): domain Eukaryota; kingdom Metazoa; phylum Annelida; class Polychaeta; order Sabellida; family Siboglinidae; genus Paraescarpia; species Paraescarpia echinospica. The sequence continues at coordinate 32,974,976 of CM034544.1, forward strand.
CCTGGATCTATCGTAATTGTTTCAATAAGGTCAGCGTTCAATAACAGGTGATACACTGATAATGTCCCGTGAAAACATGTACCGTTAGACCAGTGGTTACATCAAACGATTTAAATAAACTGACTCTGCGTGGTATATTCAGAGTGTTCTGTTATAGTAAGTAAACTGTTAATGTATTATTATGTTAAGATTTTCTAAATGCAAGTTACACCATTCAGGTATTATGTTTAGAATTGTTAATATTGTGTAATAATACAATAATAAAAGACACTCCAATATTTACGAACGCACGCGCAAACAACAACGCTTGTAAGGAAGGAACAAAGATCGCGCATATCCTTATGAATGTGGTCCGCCCGGTCCGCCCGGTCCGCCCGTTCGCGGTCCGCCTTTTAGTGTGGGCCATTTTGGTGTAAGTTGTGTTCGCCAAATCCGATACCAAACAAGGTCAGAAGCACGGTCACAACGACGAGGTAAGTCATGATTTGTGACATGACGACACTATACAAGTTACTTATTCCTCGGGTAACAGTTTTGACACATTAAACACTAAAACAACTATAAAAAGGACTAACTAACGCAGAGCCCTCCAAAGCGCGGTCGCTGACGTGCAACGCCACCACCCTAATGACGTAAGCACTGGCATACACTGACTACATACAAAGTTGGTATAATTAACTTACAACAAGAGCAGAGGTAGAACTTCAGCATTTACTTTACTAGACAGCAGGACTAGTAAAGACAAAAGTTTACTAGTCCGCCAAAAGGTTTACTAGTCCTGCAAATAAAAAACATAGCACAAATTTAGGTCACAACAATTTTATTTAAAACACAAAAAACCACAGTGTCATCCAGGCCTGGCGTTAACACTGCCTGTCAGTCAGTCAGTGTCACTCAGAGTCGGAGGCACTACTGTCATCACAGTCGGTGTCACTGCTGTCAGTGTAACTACTACAGTCGGGCCTTGGCCTAAGCAGCTGAGTGTCTGGCCTCCGGGCTCCACCAGCACTCCACAGCTCGATTGCCTCCTTCGGTTCAAATGCAGCGATGTCTGGTGAACTCAGCTGAATGGTCAACAGATCAGTCAGTCGATCTGCCTTCAGGACTGACCGGATGCTGCTCTTCGTCAGCTGAAGCTGACTGAAGCCTCTCTCCGCATCAGCCGAGCTGGCTGGCAGAGTCAGAATGGCGTCAACAAGCCCAAGTATGTTTCCATACTTTGCCTGGTGGGCTGCATTGACACTAGACCATGTCAGCTGTCGCACGTCTGGGGACTGTTCATACAGAATCATCTTCAGAAGTGTCCACTCCGTCTCCACACTGGCAGTATCGATGCCAGCGTCGCGAAGCACAGGGCCAAAATGGTTGTTGAGTGTGGCCACAGCGTCATTTCCATAATCACCTGCAGCTTCAGGCCACAGCTTGAAGCTAACGATTGATGATGCACGCACAACGTCCGAATTGCTGTCAACGAAGCGACCCTCCAGACAGCTGACCAGGTTGCCCAAGATCTGCAGTCGGGTCTGCATGGCGAAGACAGCACCTGTGAGTGTCTCACCATGGAAGTCTTCCATGCACGCCAGGGCACGCTCCTTGGCAGTTGTGGTCGTCTTGTACATCACAAGGGTGGCCACAACGGATGTCAGCGTGGCATGTACATCAGCAACTGTCGCAATCACTGTCTGAGCCACCAGCGACAGCTTGCTCAGAACAAACAGCACATCGAGAAGGAAGTGTGCCATCTCGATGATGTCTCGTCGGTGCAGTGTCGCCAAGAAGCCAATGGCCTTTGCCTTGGCATCTCCGGAGCCCCCGGGCACTTGCATCTGCGTCAGATGCAGGACATATGCTGGATATCCCTTCACAAGGGCCTGCAGTGCCTTCAGCAGATGTGGCAACCAGCGAGTGCCACCGACACGTGGTGGAAGGGCACATGGCAGAGACAATGTGTCGAATGCTGCCTTCAAGTTGCTACGGTTCAGTGGCGAGTGATGGTAGAACAAGTAGAGGCTCAGGAGGAGACCGCTCAACTTTGTGTACATGGGCAACCGACACAATGCGTCCTTATATGCAAGTTCCAGGCGATGCGCATAGCAGTGGATTGCTTGCAGACACGGCTGCTCATTTCGGAAGAGCGTGGCGACACCGTTGGCTGATCCGGTCATAACAGCGGCGCCATCACTGCCGAATCCGACAAGCTTCTTCATGAGTGTCTCTTTCGGGATGTGGAGGTAGCGCTCCACGAAACCGTCAATTGCCCGCTTGATTGACAGAGCATCTGCCTTGCCGACGTTCTCAATACCAGCGAAGGCAGTAGAGACGACACCATTCACTGCATACCTCACGTACACTATCTCCGCTTCCGTGATGGACGCATCTGTCGTACCGTCACTGATGAGGGCGAGAAAGTGAGCACTCTCCAGGTGCTGTGCGAGGTGACGGCGCTCAACCTCAGCGATGGCACGCACGAACTGCTTGCATGCCTTGTCATTCCGATAAGTGTTCCCCACATCAAGGCCCTTCTGTGCGTCCAGGGTACACTGCCACACATAATCTGTGAACGGACGCCGGTGCTTTGCTATCGCGTGACAAGTCCTGAAACATCCAATGCAGGAAATATTAAATATCATAGTATTAAGTAAATACTGAGTATAGTCACAACATAACAACCTTCCTCAGCAAACAGTGAATACTAAAAACATCCTCGCTTTCAAAACAAAACTTGACGAAGATTTGAAGATGGGCAGGTTTAAATTTTAATAAAAGCACAAAAATCACAAGACAAGCCACGTTCTCAAAACCAAAAATATGATGCATAAAGGCGGGAAATACAACACTAAATAGTATTACTTTTGAACCCGAAGATCCAGGCAAGTTATAACACAGATCTACATCAAATGCAAATTAATAATTTCCCATGGCATTGTTTACTGCACGGCACGCTTGAAATGAGAGATAACAGAGAAATGAGGGATAATAATTTAAACCATATAGTGCTAACCCTAACAAAGTACAATCAAACACAATATTTTTTTTACATTTTATAACATTAAATCACATGGGTAACATAATTACCTAAACAAATGCGTCAGACGATCCATGGTGGCCGTGTTCAGCGCTTGGATGGCTCGGTGGGCAGGTGCAGTGCCGGGACGGGCTTCGAACGCAGTTTGCCGGAAGACAGCTCGTGTGTGCGCCTCGTTTGTACTGTGTGCGCGTAGCGAGTCTGGACGAAAGTTGTCCGTGCCAGTCAAGAACGCATTCTTACCACGGACACCAGTTACGTTGTGTGTCCTGCACACTTTGCAAAACATCAAATCGTTGTCGTCATCGTAGGACAGCCAAGTGTGGTCTCGTTCCCAAACCTTCAAATAGCCACGCTGTCGTTTCTGCTGGTCGTACAGCGTGTCCCGTTCTCGCTTTTCCACCTTGCGTTTAACTTCTGGTTTTGCAACCCCAGTTAAATAACGATGCATCGTGCGTAAACGTAACAAAATAATTAGTAATGAATTAACAAAATAATTGATGTAGAACTGAAGATGTGAACCGTATTCAAAATCCGCGCATTTGAAAATAGATTAGAAAATAGACGCGAAAATGGACGCCAATTGCGCTCATTAGCCGGTACCCCTCTACATGATACGCTAAGCCAAACAAAGTAATTTTTTACTAGACAGCCGGACTAGTTGGTAGGCCGGGTTTACTAGTCCGCCGTAATCTTTACTAGTGTACGGACTAGCGGACTAGTGGGTAGTTCTACCCCTGAAGAGTACTTCTAACATGTATTAACAATACACATAAGATAAAATATTATTACACATAATATACAACAACCTACTTAGGTCCTTCCACAATCTCTAAGTTTACGCTGAGAAAATATGCATACAACGCAAAACTTATATGATATATATTCACCTAGATAGTCTGGAAAATAGTCTCCATATGGTTAGGTCAGAAAGTAAAAGATCGTCGAATAACGTGTCAACTTACCATGTCAATATGGCGATGGTCGTTCCAAGTGCTTTGATCATGTTCTTTGTTGAGCGCTGAGTTGTGCAGTCGTGTTCCTTGTTAATCAAAAAAGACCACCCTTTAACTTTGTATTGAAAGACGGTGGCGGAAAAGACGTCCTGTCACTGTTGCTTGGAAAGTCGCTGGTTCCAGACGTAGTGCCAAGCGTCGCCACTGCTCGCCTTATGCAACATATCGGGCGTGGTCCGGTGTTGCGGTGGTCCGGTGTTGTCGTGGTCTCAATCAACAAAAAACCATTATTAACGTGTTAAAAGTGTTGCTTTCTGGTTAAAGTATAGGCCTACAAGTCACCAGCTTGGTAGTCCAGGTAGGCCTACAAGTCTTCAGCATGGTAGTCCAAGTAGGCCTACAAGTCATCAGCATGGTAGTCCAAGTAGGCCTACAAGTCATCAGCATGGTAGTCCAAGTAGGCCTATCATTCAGCATGGTAGTCAAAGTCTCAAAGTCGTTGTCCTAACCAAGTTGCCTATTTCAGTCCCAAGCCATACGCGCATATGATCTGCTTTGCTAGAAGGTCTGTGGAGGGCAGAGGCGCTGTGCTAGAGCATCGGCCTCTCAATCGAGAGAACAGAGGTTCGAATCCTATTGCTGCCGTGTCGAACTTTTGGCAAATACTTTCACTCTAAGTTGCTCCAGTTCATACAGCTCTATGACTGAGTACCTGGCTGTTGACATCGGTGGATATTTGTATATGAATAACTGCAGCGTTGTTGAATATTTCCCAGAGAAGTCGAGATGGTGTTCGATTGAACCAATCTGCGAAGGAGTAAAGTGTAATGCACTTTGTGCAGTCCTAAGGACTAAAAGTTGCACTATGTAAAAACTTAACGTTTTATTGTGCAGGTTTAGTACGGATCACAACTGTAAACGTTTGAGTCAGGTACAGATAGACAACTACGCCATCTGTCATCTAAACAAGCAGTTTACCAATTTTAGAAAGACCTCGACGTGGCGTCGGACTAGTTCGTTAAGTGCATTGGTGACAGTGAGCAAATGTGTGCGCAAAGTGAAACTTATATGATATAATACACATAATATTTCGCCTCTAACAATTCAACTCTACATTGGCTTCGTGATGTCATAGCTGCTTTATCCAAAGCTTGGTGTCAGTAACCATAAACCACTGAAACATTATTCACCAAATAAGACCCCTCAAAAGCAGCGGTCAAGGCACGATAAGCGGCCAAATAAGATTTTGATGCCGGATGGCGTGGTCGGCTAACTAATGGGTTTACGATACCTCCGTGTAACACCCAATATTGTGCTGCCAACGGGTGCCCTAATCCACGGGGACTCTAAACCAAATAAGTGTTAATAAAAGAATCATGGCGGCTTCATGACTTACGGATGGTGCTTCTCCTTGTGCAGCATGGGGTAGCTCATCTTGCGGGGCGGTTCTAGTTGAAATATCGTCGCCGACGCGCCGCCGTAACTTCAGCTTCTCCGCTGTCTCGCCTCGACTCATGACATCGAAAGAAGGGGGTTGCTGTTGAAATTATTTCGCGGCGACATTCACAAGGGACACGTAAGGGGGCATATTGAAAAGGTCTAGGGGGCACGCCACTGTAGCGCAGACATAGCGCCCCTGGACACGTCTGTCTCAAATAAATACAATCAAGCTTTCTGCAGTATATATTTCGTTGTTAATGGAACACATGTTTGCCTGATTTCATGTTTACAATTTGTAACTAACTACTATTGCAATGCTCGGTAGTAATATCTGCCAGCGAAGATAGCAGTAACGTCGGGGCGGACGCCAGAAGGGAATAGCAAGACAAGACGAAGAACAATGGAAGAACGTAAGGCCGCTGGAACACAGCAGCCAGGAGAACCGAAGACAGAGGGGACTAGCTAGAGTTTGTGCGAATCTTATGTTATGTTACTCGTGTAGGCCTAATTGGAAGATGGTGTGTGTTTTAATACGAAGTCTCCAGTTAGTTGGACATCGTTTATTTCCATGATTCGGCCCAGGAAACAAGTAGATGCCCTACACTTAGAATCGAGCCATGTTGAGTTGTGGTTTGGGGAGCCCGGCAGTGAATGGAAGCATCCACGATGGCGCAGAAACCCTCTCTTTTTATCTGACCCGGCCACACCAGAAGAAATGGCAATACCTCGTGTGAAGGACACGACTAGACGAATCTTTTCCACCACTGTGCACGGTTCACCAGGGGGATTTAAAGGGAGACAATAATTATGTTCATCTACCATGAATTAGCCAGCGTAGTAATTTATAACAGAAGTCTGCTACACTATTGGTGGACAAACATATTGTGAGAGCGTCTACTTCATGTTGCCAAATCCATGACGCAGGGGCCGCTTTCCCGAAGCATTTGCTAAGCCCGGGTAATTCCTGCGATGCTTTGGCTCGGCAATATAGCCAATAATGCTTGTTTTGAACTGCGTCTTACGTCAGCTCTCACATTTGTCATCAGATTGGACAGTGCGCATGCGTCTGACGAATTCCATGTTTGGGGTGGGGCTGTATAGTGTAATATAATTCAGTGATTTTGTCATAACTTGTCTAATTTCCTCTCAAGACGGCGCCGAGGGAGCCTCAACCACAGATTGTGAGAGGCAATTGCATATATTTGTGCATCGGTGTATAGTTTTTAATGTTTAGTCGACATCGTCCTTTCAATATTTTAGGTGGAGCCCTCTCGCATGTGTATTCGTTATCCCTCAAATTCACAAAGTTTGATGAGTCTGCTGCATCGTCTTTCTCTGTTAGAATCTTACATACATTTCAATCACGTTTCCTCCGAGGCGACGATATGCCAGAGTTGGTAAGTTCAGTCTCTGTTAACGTTCATTATATTTGTGTTCTTTGAAACCAGGAAGTAATTTGGTTGCTCTTAGTAATGCTCTACGCTGAACATTTGATTTTCAAGAGCCATAAAATGCTTCATGGTTCTAAATGATCCGATTGCTAAATGGTTCATTATTGATTTTTTACAATATAAGTGTATAACATAACATGGTAAGGAAACATGATAATTTTATTCACACATGTCGATGTGTGTTCTATATCATACAAGCCATCGACACGAATGACAAAGAAAAGTGCCACTCGTGTCGTTGACACTACGTGAACACGTATATATATTTAGTTTGTACACAAAATGTCACTCCATTCTGATGACGATGAAATCAGTCACCAACTGTCTAGAGGCTAACAAAACCACATACGTGGTTAATTTGGATTGCACCTTCAGCAAACAAAATACTTGCTCTGATGTCTCATAATGAATTATACTATCAGTACATCAATGATTACAATGTGATATATCAAACTGTACACGGATATCAACTAATACACTGAGATACAACAAAATAGTGCATGTGATATGTCACTAATATTACATGTCACTAAGTGTCCTGCTGAAATATGTCACTAACTGTGACATTATGTGTCTTACGCGTAGAGATTTACATAAAAATGGCATATAATGCAACCTATAAATAACTTTAGAGAAAGAGAACATATGAACATGACGGTATCACGCACCTTGGGAAATACTCCAACAGATCTTATCAAAACAGTACACATTTGAATACACGTGTAATTGCTGACAGTGATCACATCCAGATTAGTTGTGTCAATCAACAGATGTCTATCCTATCTTGATTGCATGCAACAATCACCAATGCTGATGACATCTAGATTAGGCACGTAATTAACCTAAATCGAATTTAACAAGAACTTGTCTAGTGCCTTATGTTGATGTAATATAGGCTCTCACATTACAGAAAGCTGTCATTAATGTTGTAATCCACTATGTTGCTTTTTGGTAATGAATACATTTTGCAAATACATCTAGCCATGAGACTAGAGAACGTGTTGGAAACCTGTGTGTTACCCGCCTGTGTATACGAGCTGGGAACACTGGCACCGACAGAGACAGGAGGAGAAGCTACCAGTGGCAGACAACTAGGTGTGAAGACAGCCTGGTGCAACAAGCAGATAGAAGGAAGACAGGGCAACTGAGAGAAGTGACTGGAAGAAGAAGCTGAAGGTAGTCAGAGGCTGACTGAGATGGGCAGGACACATGGAGAGAACGAATGAGGAGATACTGACCAAGAGCATGAAGACAGAAGTAGGTGGTAGAAAGAGAAGGCCAATGTGAAGACATTGGGAGAGACCCGACAAAGACACGAGAGTGAAAACACTGACAGAGTCAAGAGAGACCCTACAAAGACACGAGAATGAAGACACTGACAGAGACAAAGTCAAGAGATCCTACAAAGACACGAGACTGAAAACACTGACAGAGTCGAGAGAGACCCTACAAAGACACGAGAGTGAAGACACCGACAGAGTCAAGAGAGACCCTACAAAGACACGAGAATGAAGACACTGACAGAGTCAAGAGAGACCCTACAAAGACACGAGAGTGAAGACACTGACAGAGTCAAGAGAGACCCTACAATGACCTGAGAATGAAGACATTGACAGATAGAGTCAAGAGAGACCGTACAAAGACACAAGTGGGAGAAAATTGCAGAATACTGGTAGTATTGGAGAAATATTGTAGATAGGGCAAACAGACCAAATGATGCAGCACCCACCATTCTTGAATGGTGGGTGCTGCATCATCTCTCTTTAATCAGGCTTTTTCGTAATTTATTGTATTTTTAAATACATACATATACATCTTAACGTTGTATATGGCCTACATAATAATCGAAATGTGTAGTTGTGTTAGCATATGTAACCCATGTATTGTAATATTATAACGACAACGTGTATTCTTACATTATGTTTTAGTTTGTAAACACCCCTGAATCTGCTTTGTAGAGATATGTGGTATATAAATAAATTTGATTTGAATAACAGAATATATGGGCAGTGACCTTGCTATTAACAATGACATTTAACAAGATGTTCTTCATAACATGCTTGAAGGTACCGGGTAGATGGCTTCTTGTGTTATTAACCAAAAATAGTGGACTGTTTACCTCGTTTGAATGCATTAGATGCTGACGCACCTTGTTGCTGTTGCCGTGTACAGCCCGTTGCTAGGATACGACACCAGATATCACATAATTGCTAATGATCCCAATGAAAGTGTACTACAGTGATCTCAGCCAATCAGGATCAGCCTTGAAGTAGACACAAAATAGCTGGAGTGGAACCATTCACACTGTGTTAAAATAATAATCATATTCCAGTTAATTAAATCACAGCTGCCAGTTAAAAGAATCAGTTACAATTTCAAAATATTTTTTTTTAACTATTGGTCAGTGTTTCACGCCAAAACTGATGCAATGAGCAGTAACATGTTAAACAATATATACAACGGAAAACATTACTGAATGTAGCCATTGCAGTGTCAACAGTCTTTGTATGATCTCACTAAGGTGATATTTTTTGTTTTGAAATACTAAACCACAAAATGTTGGTGCCTCTAAAAGTTGAATAGTTCAGTATGGACAAAATAAAACTAAATTATTACATATATTCATTATTAATTAACATATATTAACAAAATTAATTAGTTAATGGCGACAAACCAGTTCACATTATTAATTATGATGCTCAATAATTCTAGAAATGTATATTTTGTGGCAGTATATACTGGGGTCATTACTTACATGCAGTCGCATGTTATCTTGTATTTTGGAGAAACTATTTTAATCATGACTGCATTTTTCCATTTTACCTGCAAACTGGTTTGTAGTGACACATTTTGTTTATCAAGTTGTCTGCTGTTATCCTGCAAAACAAATCATTAATGTAAACAAACACATGTTGCTATATAAGTACATGTATAATGGAGGAGTGGTTATATAAACAACATCTTCTCTCATAAACATTACTGACTTTTATTTAGATTTAGCAGTCACTGTCACCAAATATCATGTCATCTGACCTATACTTAGTACAGTCACTACACAACAATGTCACCAAATATGACGTCATCTGTATTACCGTTTGTTAGTAGGTGCATAGAGCTATTTCAACATGGCTGTAAAAATACTAATGAATACACATATTCACCTCATTATTAGTTACATATCCACAATCACTTAGTGATGTGATTTGTCACTAACTAAGTAGGTGACATTGGCTGGCAAGACTAACTTGAGTGTCACCAACCAGCAATGACACCAACTGACATGTCACCATCCAGTGATAACGCAATGTCCATGTCACGAAATAAATTATATCAAGTGATGATAACAACAAATAAACTAACACGATCAATTGATGTCGTTCAATGACATGTCACTAGTGATTAGTGACACATACACCAGTAACTGGTGACACATCGCCAGCATGTCAGTTAATGTGTTACCACATAATGATGGCAACGACAACGTTTTCTTGCATAATGACATGAAATAGTCATTCTTCTAGACACGCTAAACATGTTGACAGTGACATGAATTGACATGCTTGTGTCATCAATTATGATATTGTCTTGATGTGTCACCAAATAAGATCCGTGTCACCGAACGTTGCCGATAGCAACAGCTCCCTGGTGACTGAGGTCAGTGAGCTATATCCTGGTCAGTGGATGACTTTACCAGTCATTGGCATGTCACGATGAGTTAGTGTCAAATCACAGGTGTAACTATCATCACATGACTGGTGTAGCTGCAATGTTCGCTGGTCAGTCACATGGTGCGACAGTGTTACTGTCACATAAACAACCTTGACTTGAAAAGTTCAAAGTGCCACTGTAATAAATTGTCACCAAATCAACATTTGATAATGTCATGTGTATTGTCTTCGCTGTGAGAAATCAGCTACATGTGATCAGTGGCTGCAAGCACAGACCACCAGCAATACTATCGTCACAACAGGAAGTGTGTACAGCACATGTGCAGACCGTGCGCTGCTGTGTGTGTTGTCTTCGCGTGGATACTCTGCCCTGGGGGGCTTGTGAGTGCGCACTACCACTGGTTTGCGAGTTGTCTGTGTGAATGAGATGTCAGGGTCAACTATCCTGTAACCGTCTCCACTGCCACTCCCTGACCCACTCCCACTCATGTCATCTTCCTCCATGTCCTCTCTCCCATCAGCTGCAACAGGAAGTGCCATCATCAAAACAACAGGAAGTAACACCATCGTAACAACACAAAGTGACGTCATCGCAACAACAGGAAGTGACGTCATCAGGAGTGGAACTACAATAGATTTTACATAAGCGACCATTATATCCTATCTTGTGCTGCGTGGATAATTTATTTATAGATTTTCTTTAAAAGGAGGTAGTATGCTCTTATTATTTTATTTATTATTTAATATAATGTTCTTACGACTATGATAACTATGTTGAAGGTATACTTAAGGTAATACAATTATATTTAGTAAGCCCCTAACAACATTCACAATTTGGAAGATATGCCCCGGAGCATGTTCAAATGGTAAACAAAACATCCAGTTTCAAAACATTATTGGCAATAATGTTGCAGCAGGATGAGTGAACCAAAAACCCTTTGAAGTTCAACAATTTCCCATTTTCCCACTTCCAACACAGCAGACATCTTGTTACAAATTACAACGCTGGCTAATTCCGGGTAGTGGAACAGACTGCCTCCATGTAAAAGTTGTTGGTTCTTCCTCACTAGCGCCTACGTAGAAGATCCCACGCAGGTTATGGACTCACTCTAGATAAGGACACTTTAAAAGAACCCTCAGTGCAATACCCTAGTAGGAATTTACTGAGTAATAAATCCAGATAAAATCAAAAGATAACAAGTGGAGCAGTGTTCTTAGAAAGGTTCCAAATGAACCATTACATACATGTATCGATCCAGTCGACATCCAGGCCATTGTGAGCGTTATTGAGTTTGTTTGTGATGAGTTTCAGTCTCAATATCTGTTGGTTTGCCACAAAGTTCGGTCGTCGGATGTCCACGTCTACTTCGGGGTTACTCAGCTGATTCACAGCGCCATCTGCCATCACTTCTGGGAGGTACCTGGTTGCGAGAAACAAATACATTGGTTAGGAATTTGAGAGTTCCTATGCCTTACAGTACAATGTAGAAATAGTATTCCTGTTACCCAACCGATCTTTTTAAATGTAACTGACCTTAGAAGTTCTTAAATCATAACAAGAAAAATACATCACTTAATTGCGACTCTATAAAAACAGATATATAAATACAAACCTCTGCTGCCCAGCTCAATCTTTAGCTGTCAAAATACAGAAAATGTAGTTAACCAAAGGATACTCAAATGCCTACCTACTCTAAAATATCCCCAAGGAAAAAATATAAGAAAGAAAACCTGCATGATCTACTTATATATCAGAGCATTGTAAACGAAAACATAAATATTTTGACAGAGTTTTACCCGTCAAGAAACTGAAGTTTTATCATCGATTAGGACAGAAATCAAAGAAGCAATCAACGTCCATAAAATGAATCTTGCCCTGAACAGAGATATCAGACAGGAGCTCCCACCAGTCCTTCTCCAGCTTGTGTCACATGACAGACATCATGTGACACACATGTTGCAAAGCCAGGCCACCAACGAAGATGGAGAGATTCAGTCTAATTACTCGAAGACAGAACTAGCTTTGTAAGAGGTAAAAACTATGTCAAAACAGTACAAGTGACAAGAGCTTTACTTGTGAATCACAGTACGCCTCCCCTACGGTTACCTGTCATTCATACAGCTTTCTACGCAAATGTCCTATATATATATATATATATGACTTGCACAGCAAAATAACACTAAGTAAAAAAATAGTGAAATTGAGTTTTGTGCCTTTATTGATTTTTGTACAGGTCATAAGTTTTAAAATGATGTCTGAGTTGTTGAAACATCTTCAATAGTTTTTGATCTACTATTAAATGGGAACAAACTTAACACAAGCAACATTTTGAGAAACAAGGTACTTTTGACTCATTACATTCATTGTTTCTTCATCTATGGGATCATAAATGTATATTTTATTACTTTTCAACTGGATGTTGAAAGATGGGATCGTAAGGGAAGCATACCCAAAATCACACATTGATATAAAACATTACCATTAGGAGTCATACTTTGAAAAAGGTCAGAAAAAACATATTATGCACACCACAGCGCTACTTGTGGAAGCGTTGTCTATAAATAATCTATGCAATGTTGGTCTCTGGATACAAACCAAGGGGAAATCATACATTTGATTGGCAAAAAACCTTGTAATTGTGTATTTGGTGCCTTCAAGATGAATGAATGCAGGAAACCGAACCCACCTCAATTAATGAATTATTACAGATATTGTTATAAATATATAATGATTATTTTACTGTGATGTGTTCACATGCATGCATTTCTGATATATATGTATATATTTAAATTATATAGTTTTCAGGTCCTGTTTAACAAAAGTATCATTTTTTTATCAACAAATTCAAAGTGAAATATCATGAGAGAAAAGTGCTGATAAGCACTGGCAAATAATAATTCTGCTATTGATGTCTGAAAATTAAAAGCTGTCCAAGTATCTTCATGGCCTGAAATAAATGCCTAAGCCTAAAACCCCAACTTTAACCATATCCTGGTAGACCTTTGTGTCCGACTCTAATGAACATGCACCATTGTGCTAAATATCACCCACAAAACACCTAAGACACAGTACCCAGGGGCTTAACCAAAGACACAATACCTAGGGACTTAACCAAAGACACAGTACCCAGGGACTTAACCAAAGAGCTGTCTGTCTGCCCATCTTCAAGATTGCCAAGTTGAGTAATTACAACTGATAAGATAAGTGGAATTTAGAGGGGGCCAGCTGGCCACTAGATTAACCAATAGTTCCAAGTCTAGGGGTCCACATTAATGACTATCATTGGCTCAACTGGTAGTGAAACAAATCAAATGGATCAATATTAACTAAATAAATGGTTCAAATGACACAGGTCTGTCATTGAAAAAACTAAACTGGCCAATAATGGCTGTGATTGACGTGAATGACTTCTACGCAAGCCATTCACGCTAAAATGCACACTTTTGATTAATTCAAGTCTGACAAAAATGATTTCTGGCTAAGGGCATGACTCCAATGAATATGAACAAAACCATTGCCCCCAACAACTCGGCAGACTGCTAAACATTATTTAAAACATGGCTGTACCTGGACTTTCCGAGGCCATTCCAGCAGTTTGCGATGTCCACTAGGGGTGCTGCGATGCCGTTGCAGACGCTGTGAGACATAGACTTCCAGAAGTCCTTGGATACCTCCACCTTCTGGCGGATGTCTCGTACCAGGCGGTCCAGGCTGGTGCCGTACGCAGTTGTTGGACGCACGTACGGCTTCTGACTGAACTTCCAGTCATACTCATAGGGCACCCTAGACGACCGACTACTGCTGCCACTGCTGCCCTCTGGTGGCTGCGACCCTGTTGACCTTTTGTCTCTGGATAACTGTGGGCGGCCGCAACCTTGAAACACCTGCAAAATATAATATTACAGATGACGTGTGTGACAGGTGAATGTTGTGGTCAGTGAGGTGTCATTAAGTGTCACGTGACAGGATATTAGATTATCAATTTGGTAAGTTGTATCAAGTGGAATCTTGTCAATCTGGACACTTTGGTCCAATGTGTACTTGCTTCTGGCCAGATTAACAAGTTATCCAGATAAACAAATCATCCACATAATGGTGTAAATGTGACTTATCCTAAGTAGAATTTAGTAATTGCATTGCTGTGAAGTG
>CM034544.1:32990665-33016565 GCA_020002185.1 Paraescarpia echinospica
CAGTCTTCTTTCCACACAGACTCCACACAGTCTTCCTGCATCACAGACTCCACACAGTCTTCTTTCTACACAGACTCCACACAGTCTTCCAGCATCACGGACTCCACACAGTCTTCCTGCATCACAGACTCCACACAGTCTTCTTTCCACACAGACTCCACACACTCTTCTTTCCACACAGACTCCACACAGTCTTCCTGCATCACAGACTCCACACAGTCTTCTTTCCACACAGACTCCACACAGTCTTCCTGCATCACGGACTCCACACAGTCTTCTTTCCACACAGACTCCACACAGTCTTCCTGCACCACAGACTCCTCTGGGAGCCGGAAACACAGTCTTCTTTCCACACAGACTCCACACAGTCTTCTTTCCACACAGACTCCACACAGTCTTCCTGCATCACGGACTCCACACAGTCTTCTTTCCACACAGACTCCACACAGTCTTCTTTCCACACAGACTCCACACAGTCTTCCTGCATCACAGACTCCACACAGTCTTCCTGCATCACAGACTCCACACAGTCTTCTTTCCACACAGACTCCACACACTCTTCTTTCCACACAGACTCCACACAGTCTTCCTGCATCACAGACTCCACACAGTCTTCTTTCCACACAGACTCCACACAGTCTTCTTTCCACACAGACTCCACACAGTCTTCCTGCATCACAGACTCCACACAGTCTTCCTGCTAAGGTGACAGTTGGTGGCATCAGCATGACATCAAAAGACTTGATCACCCTTTCACCAGGGGAATGGCTAAATGACCAAGTATGTTATTTTCTTCAAAAACGTGCATGTATATATATACATACATCTCTCGCACACGCACACACGCACGCACGCACGCACGCACACACACACACACACACACACACACACACACATACATATACACATATGTTCAAAAGGTTGAATAGGTTGAGTGCATTTACACTGTATTAACAGGCAATATAAACATGATAGTTTTTTTGACATAGAGTTCTTTCATTATTCATAAACACCATTATGGTGATATGTCCACCTACCTTATTGGGTGTGGCTAAATTTCTAAAGTAAGTTTGTCTAATGTCTAATTAAATATATTGAAAGTGACAATTGATTGTTACAGGTAATACATGCATATCTTGGCAAGCTCTCCACAGAAAACAGTGATGTTTACATACTACCCTGTTTTTTGGCAATATTGCTGGATATGGGTCAGTTCACGACATGGCTGTTTGACCAGGTTAGTAGTTGTTCATGAGACTAGAACGTAACCTGTCACAGTAAAAATCTGTCATGCACAAAACCCATGACCAAGAATGATACAAAGTTACTGACGTCATTATTATTTATTCTATCAAATGCATATGAAGTGCTAATATGTGACATAATAATTGTAAAACAAAACTAAACATATGACAATAACATACTGTTAGGGGCTAAGTTCATTATGGATTTTGTCCATGACATGCTATGTCCATGACGGGAATTATGTCCATGTGGAGGTTTTCCGTGAGCATTATTTCCAATCAATTCACACACAAGAAATAGTATAGATATAGTATGATGTGATGAACTGTAACAAAAATGTAAGCTGGTGTTGAACTAAACTGCCAGAAGTCAAAATAATGGAACACCATGTAGAAACTATAAATAACACACATTTTATTTAAAATATAATCAAAAATACTAATATATTTGATTATCTGTAAATTATTTAACTATGTTATTTGTAGCTTAGGCTAATAAATGTCTTAATATTATATTATTCAGTTTCGACCACCTGTACATTGTTGAGTGAGTTAGTCTGATTTTGTTCACTGTGATATCCTTACACTTATTGGTTTTTTTTACAAGCAGTAATGTGTGTTACTTTGTTTCCATAGATATGCTTTGCCAACTACCATTGGATCATGCTGCCCATCTGCCACCAGAACCATTGGTTCCTGCTGGTGGCAAATGCACAGGACAAGACAGTCGCAGTGCTGGACTCACTGCCACAGGAGACGAGACGAAACAAGTTTGTCGCCCTATGGCAGTAAGTATTACCAGTGTAACCATTCCTACTGCTTGTGTGCACTACAATCACTTTCTTATAGTTTCTAGCCCTATGTTGGTTAACAACTGCTATAACACCACTTACTGATTATGTGTGTCTTTACACATGTCCATGTTTTCATTGGTGTAGTAAAACAGTGGAGACAGGGCTTGTTGCCTACTGCAGTGTTTATGGTAACAAGCCTTTCAGTCATGCCTGCTGTTGGTTAGTGATATGTTTTATGCACGAGTATGTAAATTATTTTAACATGTGCCCCTGTAGTCAGACTATAGTTTCAATACAATTTGCAAATAATTGTGATATCTGGATAGTATGGATATTGTTTCTGCTAGGTCCGTTATTTTTAAGAGATGCCCGAATTAAGCTGCAAAATGACTGATAAGTATGAACGGATTTCTGTCCTTCTTCCAGGCAGTACACGCAAGCGAGAAATGCAAAGCTGGGCTTGCCATTGGAGACATGGACAGCCATAAACGTAAGATGTGGTCAGCAGGAAGACAGCCACAGTTGTGGTGTGTTCACAATGATGGTGAGCATCATTTGAGAAACAATTAGGTCTTACCATTAATTGTAATTTAGGATATATTAAGACAATAAATTCCTGCCAATTTGAAAAAAAACAGCAAATGTGCCAATCCTCCACATGGTGCTATATACACAGAGACACAGTAGTCTGTTTCCTGGCATATTTCATGACATTTGCTATGTTATATATTTGAACAGTTTTTCGCAATGCTGGTTACATAAAACGTCCCTCACTGATGTAGGAATGAAAACTTCACGATACACACTAATTGCCAGCTCACTTACAGTAACATTGAACGTGTTATCACACTACCAAGTACCAAGTTGATTTGTGTAAAGTATTATATTTCACAGAAATAGCAAAGGAAAATTGTGACCTATATCTATGTATGTTATTAAGGGATGATATGTTTTCAGATGAGTGTATTATTTATGTAAGGAAATGTTAACATTAATGTGTATCTGTATTCCAGTATGCAAAGGCCATCAGCGTTGGAGTACCACCTCACAAGATACGCCAATGCCATGTTGATGCTTTTAGAAAGGCAGTATTAGCAGAGTTCCTGCAATACAAGACACAGTAATGGCACATGCAGTCACTGACTATATACTTTAGTTTGTCATCTCACTATTTTAATCCCACCTCATTCTATTATTTGATGGCTCTTAGTGTAATTTATTATTTAAATATATTATATATTATTTATATATGTTTTAGGTATAATGCCCTTATATTTAAATTGTTTATTAATTCAATGTACGATTCTTAGTTGTATTGTTTTTATTATATTTAACTTAATATTTTAATGATCTAACGATACAGGTTTGGTATTATGATTGTATTGTAAAGCGCCGTAGATTATGGCGCTATATAAATATCTTATTTTATTATTATTATTACAGTCATGCAGTCATGCTATATATGAATTAATGATTACTTGTGACAATGGTTTTATTTCTGAATAATTGAATTTTATATTACTTGGCTGATTAAATATTATGATATACTTTATTTGTAGCAATGTTGTATTGCAAGCGAGTGCAGCGTTATATAACGGGCTACGTGGTTTGGTTCTTTGTAAATGTATGCCAATCATTTTAGTGTATTCCTGTTGTTTTATGTTACTTTGTTTAACGTAATAACAATCACAGCTTTAGTTTCATAAGGATCTCCTCAGTTTAATTTACATTACATTAGATTGCCCATAATGTGACGTAAATATGTATGACCAGAAAGGCTATGTTATCTACGAGTTAATAATTATTTGTAACAATAGTTTTATTTTTTAATAATTGCATTTGATCACTTGTCTGATGAAACATCACAGTATTATACAAAGGGCTAGTTTTTATCTGTGTAAATACATAATTTTTTACATTTTATATTTCATTTAATAATACTATTTGAACTGTTATGTCACACATAATTATACACGTTGACATGATAATAAATGTTTACTTATGTAAGTCGTGAATGCATGACCCGTTTCCATAAATGTATTATTAAAGAATTGTTGAGTTACTCAGAGTTGCGTTGGGAAAAACTGTTTGGAAATGGTGACCCCAAGATCCCCACCCTCCGTACGAATTTTGAAGTGCCTCAATGGGACTTCTAGACTGCACACAAAAAGTCAGCCCCATATTTCCAAAACTGATGGAGATAAGTGCTATTTTTAAATTGTGACCCCCAAACCGCCACCCCGGACAAATTTAGAAAAAAATATAAACGATCTAGCGTACCCATCCCAATGGGTACGCTAGATCGCATAAAATATATGCCCCATACAGGCATAACTGGTCCAGATAAGTGTCATTTTAAAATTGTGACCCCCACATTTTGAATTTTTTGTCAATATCTAGATCCCAATGGGCTTGCTAGATCAAACACAAAAGTTCAACTCCACACATGACAAAATGACAGAGATAAGTGCCATTTTAAAATTGTGACCTCCCCGAGACCCCAACCATCTGGATGAATTTCGAAAAAAAACCTGTATGTACAAATTACCCCAATGGACACCCTAGAACACACACACAATTTCAGCTTTATACATAATAATTATCAAATTAACAGAGATATGTGTCATTTATAAATTGTTACCCCCCCCAAGATTCCCACCCCGACGAATTTTAAAAAATCTAAATCTACGAACCACCCCCAATGGGCCTGCTAGATTATACACGAAATTTCAGCTTCATACATGCCAAACTGACAGAGATAAGTATGTGTCATGTCATTTAAAATGCGGAAATTTGTGTTTACCACAAAACCCGCTGTGCGTATAAACAGCGCTGAAAACTGCAGCTCTATGTGACGAAGTCGTAAGATACACAACGTCAACGCTCTGAGACAATGACATCAAAATAAAACACAATTTTGTTTGTAAATAACTACAAGTTATGCTAATTATGAGGTTTTTATGTATACTAACAATTACAAAAGTAACCGTATTATTAACGTAAACTAGCACACATTCTTTCGGCAAACACCGTGTTAAGCTAGCCAAAAATAGGCGCTAACCTTTGACATGTACTGTGTGTACGCAAAACGGAACCGGAACTTACTCTCAGACCGGAACCTCCTTCCAGACCATACAGCTGCGGGCCGAAAGTAGGCGCTAACCTTTGACATGTACAATCGCATGCGCAATACGCAAAACGGAACCGGAACTTACTCTCAGACCGGAACCTCCTTCCAGACCAGTACACCGGGACGGGCTTCGAACGCAGTTTGCCGGAAGACAGCTCGTGTGTGCGCCTCGTTTGTACTGTGTGCGCGTAGCGAGTCTGGACGAAAGTTGTCCGTGCCAGTCAAGAACGCATTCTTACCACGGACACCAGTTACGTTGTGTGTCCTGCACACTTTGCAAAACATCAAATCGTTGTCGTCATCGTAGGACAGCCAAGTGTGGTCTCGTTCCCAAACCTTCAAATAGCCACGCTGTCGTTTCTGCTGGTCGTACAGCGTGTCCCGTTCTCGCTTTTCCACCTTGCGTTTAACTTCTGGTTTTGCAACCCCAGTTAAATAACGATGCATCGTGCGTAAACGTAACAAAATAATTAGTAATGAATTAACAAAATAATTGATGTAGAACTGAAGATGTGAACCGTATTCAAAATCCGCGCATTTGAAAATAGATTAGAAAATAGACGCGAAAATGGACGCCAATTGCGCTCATTAGCCGGTACCCCTCTACATGATACGCTAAGCCAAACAAAGTAATTTTTTACTAGACAGCCGGACTAGTTGGTAGGCCGGGTTTACTAGTCCGCCGTAATCTTTACTAGTGTACGGACTAGCGGACTAGTGGGTAGTTCTACCCCTGAAGAGTACTTCTAACATGTATTAACAATACACATAAGATAAAATATTATTACACATAATATACAACAACCTACTTAGGTCCTTCCACAATCTCTAAGTTTACGCTGAGAAAATATGCATACAACGCAAAACTTATATGATATATATTCACCTAGATAGTCTGGAAAATAGTCTCCATATGGTTAGGTCAGAAAGTAAAAGATCGTCGAATAACGTGTCAACTTACCATGTCAATATGGCGATGGTCGTTCCAAGTGCTTTGATCATGTTCTTTGTTGAGCGCTGAGTTGTGCAGTCGTGTTCCTTGTTAATCAAAAAAGACCACCCTTTAACTTTGTATTGAAAGACGGTGGCGGAAAAGACGTCCTGTCACTGTTGCTTGGAAAGTCGCTGGTTCCAGACGTAGTGCCAAGCGTCGCCACTGCTCGCCTTATGCAACATATCGGGCGTGGTCCGGTGTTGCGGTGGTCCGGTGTTGTCGTGGTCTCAATCAACAAAAAAACATTATTAACGTGTTAAAAGTGTTGCTTTCTGGTTAAAGTATAGGCCTACAAGTCACCAGCTTGGTAGTCCAGGTAGGCCTACAAGTCTTCAGCATGGTAGTCCAAGTAGGCCTACAAGTCATCAGCATGGTAGTCCAAGTAGGCCTACAAGTCATCAGCATGGTAGTCCAAGTAGGCCTATCATTCAGCATGGTAGTCAAAGTCTCAAAGTCGTTGTCCTAACCAAGTTGCCTATTTCAGTCCCAAGCCATACGCGCATATGATCTGCTTTGCTAGAAGGTCTGTGGAGGGCAGAGGCGCTGTGCTAGAGCATCGGCCTCTCAATCGAGAGAACAGAGGTTCGAATCCTATTGCTGCCGTGTCGAACTTTTGGCAAATACTTTCACTCTAAGTTGCTCCAGTTCATACAGCTCTATGACTGAGTACCTGGCTGTTGACATCGGTGGATATTTGTATATGAATAACTGCAGCGTTGTTGAATATTTCCCAGAGAAGTCGAGATGGTGTTCGATTGAACCAATCTGCGAAGGAGTAAAGTGTAATGCACTTTGTGCAGTCCTAAGGACTAAAAGTTGCACTATGTAAAAACTTAACGTTTTATTGTGCAGGTTTAGTACGGATCACAACTGTAAACGTTTGAGTCAGGTACAGATAGACAACTACGCCATCTGTCATCTAAACAAGCAGTTTACCAATTTTAGAAAGACCTCGACGTGGCGTCGGACGAGTTCGTTAAGTGCATTGGTGACAGTGAGCAAATGTGTGCGCAAAGTGAAACTTATATGATATAATACACATAATATTTCGCCTCTAACAATTCAACTCTACATTGGCTTCGTGATGTCATAGCTGCTTTATCCAAAGCTTGGTGTCAGTAACCATAAACCACTGAAACATTATTCACCAAATAAGACCCCTCAAAAGCAGCGGTCAAGGCACGATAAGCGGCCAAATAAGATTTTGATGCCGGATGGCGTGGTCGGCTAACTAATGGGTTTACGATACCTCCGTGTAATACCCAATATTGTGCTGCCAACGGGTGCCCTAATCCACGGGGACTCTAAACCAAATAAGTGTTAATAAAAGAATCATGGCGGCTTCATGACTTACGGATGGTGCTTCTCCTTGTGCAGCATGGGGTAGCTCATCTTGCGGGGCGGTTCTAGTTGAAATATCGTCGCCGACGCGCCGCCGTAACTTCAGCTTCTCCGCTGTCTCGCCTCGACTCATGACATCGAAAGAAGGGGGTTGCTGTTGAAATTATTTCGCGGCGACATTCACAAGGGACACGTAAGGGGGCATATTGAAAAGGTCTAGGGGGCACGCCACTGTAGCGCAGACATAGCGCCCCTGGACACGTCTGTCTCAAATAAATACAATCAAGCTTTCTGCAGTATATATTTCGTTGTTAATGGAACACATGTTTGCCTGATTTCATGTTTACAATTTGTAACTAACTACTATTGCAATGCTCGGTAGTAATATCTGCCAGCGAAGATAGCAGTAACGTCGGGGCGGACGCCAGAAGGGAATAGCAAGACAAGACGAAGAACAATGGAAGAACGTAAGGCCGCTGGAACACAGCAGCCAGGAGAACCGAAGACAGAGGGGACTAGCTAGAGTTTGTGCGAATCTTATGTTATGTTACTCGTGTAGGCCTAATTGGAAGATGGTGTGTGTTTTAATACGAAGTCTCCAGTTAGTTGGACATCGTTTATTTCCATGATTCGGCCCAGGAAACAAGTAGATGCCCTACACTTAGAATCGAGCCATGTTGAGTTGTGGTTTGGGGAGCCCGGCAGTGAATGGAAGCATCCACGATGGCGCAGAAACCCTCTCTTTTTATCTGACCCGGCCACACCAGAAGAAATGGCAATACCTCGTGTGAAGGACACGACTAGACGAATCTTTTCCACCACTGTGCACGGTTCACCAGGGGGATTTAAAGGGAGACAATAATTATGTTCATCTACCATGAATTAGCCAGCGTAGTAATTTATAACAGAAGTCTGCTACACTATTGGTGGACAAACATATTGTGAGAGCGTCTACTTCATGTTGCCAAATCCATGACGCAGGGGCCGCTTTCCCGAAGCATTTGCTAAGCCCGGGTAATTCCTGCGATGCTTTGGCTCGGCAATATAGCCAATAATGCTTGTTTTGAACTGCGTCTTACGTCAGCTCTCACATTTGTCATCAGATTGGAC
The DNA here is from genome assembly GCA_020002185.1 of Paraescarpia echinospica. Taxonomy (NCBI): domain Eukaryota; kingdom Metazoa; phylum Annelida; class Polychaeta; order Sabellida; family Siboglinidae; genus Paraescarpia; species Paraescarpia echinospica. The sequence continues at coordinate 32,999,279 of CM034544.1, forward strand.
AGTGCGCATGCGTCTGACGAATTCCATGTTTGGGGTGGGGCTGTATAGTGTAATATAATTCAGTGATTTTGTCATAACTTGTCTAATTTCCTCTCAAGACGGCGCCGAGGGAGCCTCAACCACAGATTGTGAGAGGCAATTGCATATATTTGTGCATCGGTGTATAGTTTTTAATGTTTAGTCGACATCGTCCTTTCAATATTTTAGGTGGAGCCCTCTCGCATGTGTATTCGTTATCCCTCAAATTCACAAAGTTTGATGAGTCTGCTGCATCGTCTTTCTCTGTTAGAATCTTACATACATTTCAATCACGTTTCCTCCGAGGCGACGATATGCCAGAGTTGGTAAGTTCAGTCTCTGTTAACGTTCATTATATTTGTGTTCTTTGAAACCAGGAAGTAATTTGGTTGCTCTTAGTAATGCTCTACGCTGAACATTTGATTTTCAAGAGCCATAAAATGCTTCATGGTTCTAAATGATCCGATTGCTAAATGGTTCATTATTGATTTTTTACAATATAAGTGTATAACATAACATGGTAAGGAAACATGATAATTTTATTCACACATGTCGATGTGTGTTCTATATCATACAAGCCATCGACACGAATGACAAAGAAAAGTGCCACTCGTGTCGTTGACACTACGTGAACACGTATATATATTTAGTTTGTACACAAAATGTCACTCCATTCTGATGACGATGAAATCAGTCACCAACTGTCTAGAGGCTAACAAAACCACATACGTGGTTAATTTGGATTGCACCTTCAGCAAACAAAATACTTGCTCTGATGTCTCATAATGAATTATACTATCAGTACATCAATGATTACAATGTGATATATCAAACTGTACACGGATATCAACTAATACACTGAGATACAACAAAATAGTGCATGTGATATGTCACTAATATTACATGTCACTAAGTGTCCTGCTGAAATATGTCACTAACTGTGACATTATGTGTCTTACGCGTAGAGATTTACATAAAAATGGCATATAATGCAACCTATAAATAACTTTAGAGAAAGAGAACATATGAACATGACGGTATCACGCACCTTGGGAAATACTCCAACAGATCTTATCAAAACAGTACACATTTGAATACACGTGTAATTGCTGACAGTGATCACATCCAGATTAGTTGTGTCAATCAACAGATGTCTATCCTATCTTGATTGCATGCAACAATCACCAATGCTGATGACATCTAGATTAGGCACGTAATTAACCTAAATCGAATTTAACAAGAACTTGTCTAGTGCCTTATGTTGATGTAATATAGGCTCTCACATTACAGAAAGCTGTCATTAATGTTGTAATCCACTATGTTGCTTTTTGGTAATGAATACATTTTGCAAATACATCTAGCCATGAGACTAGAGAACGTGTTGGAAACCTGTGTGTTACCCGCCTGTGTATACGAGCTGGGAACACTGGCACCGACAGAGACAGGAGGAGAAGCTACCAGTGGCAGACAACTAGGTGTGAAGACAGCCTGGTGCAACAAGCAGATAGAAGGAAGACAGGGCAACTGAGAGAAGTGACTGGAAGAAGAAGCTGAAGGTAGTCAGAGGCTGACTGAGATGGGCAGGACACATGGAGAGAACGAATGAGGAGATACTGACCAAGAGCATGAAGACAGAAGTAGGTGGTAGAAAGAGAAGGCCAATGTGAAGACATTGGGAGAGACCCGACAAAGACACGAGAGTGAAAACACTGACAGAGTCAAGAGAGACCCTACAAAGACACGAGAATGAAGACACTGACAGAGACAAAGTCAAGAGATCCTACAAAGACACGAGACTGAAAACACTGACAGAGTCGAGAGAGACCCTACAAAGACACGAGAGTGAAGACACCGACAGAGTCAAGAGAGACCCTACAAAGACACGAGAATGAAGACACTGACAGAGTCAAGAGAGACCCTACAAAGACACGAGAGTGAAGACACTGACAGAGTCAAGAGAGACCCTACAATGACCTGAGAATGAAGACATTGACAGATAGAGTCAAGAGAGACCGTACAAAGACACAAGTGGGAGAAAATTGCAGAATACTGGTAGTATTGGAGAAATATTGTAGATAGGGCAAACAGACCAAATGATGCAGCACCCACCATTCTTGAATGGTGGGTGCTGCATCATCTCTCTTTAATCAGGCTTTTTCGTAATTTATTGTATTTTTAAATACATACATATACATCTTAACGTTGTATATGGCCTACATAATAATCGAAATGTGTAGTTGTGTTAGCATATGTAACCCATGTATTGTAATATTATAACGACAACGTGTATTCTTACATTATGTTTTAGTTTGTAAACACCCCTGAATCTGCTTTGTAGAGATATGTGGTATATAAATAAATTTGATTTGAATAACAGAATATATGGGCAGTGACCTTGCTATTAACAATGACATTTAACAAGATGTTCTTCATAACATGCTTGAAGGTACCGGGTAGATGGCTTCTTGTGTTATTAACCAAAAATAGTGGACTGTTTACCTCGTTTGAATGCATTAGATGCTGACGCACCTTGTTGCTGTTGCCGTGTACAGCCCGTTGCTAGGATACGACACCAGATATCACATAATTGCTAATGATCCCAATGAAAGTGTACTACAGTGATCTCAGCCAATCAGGATCAGCCTTGAAGTAGACACAAAATAGCTGGAGTGGAACCATTCACACTGTGTTAAAATAATAATCATATTCCAGTTAATTAAATCACAGCTGCCAGTTAAAAGAATCAGTTACAATTTCAAAATATTTTTTTTTAACTATTGGTCAGTGTTTCACGCCAAAACTGATGCAATGAGCAGTAACATGTTAAACAATATATACAACGGAAAACATTACTGAATGTAGCCATTGCAGTGTCAACAGTCTTTGTATGATCTCACTAAGGTGATATTTTTTGTCTATCTCAGAACATTTTTTGTTTTGAAATACTAAACCACAAAATGTTGGTGCCTCTAAAAGTTGAATAGTTCAGTATGGACAAAATAAAACTAAATTATTACATATATTCATTATTAATTAACATATATTAACAAAATTAATTAGTTAATGGCGACAAACCAGTTCACATTATTAATTATGATGCTCAATAATTCTAGAAATGTATATTTTGTGGCAGTATATACTGGGGTCATTACTTACATGCAGTCGCATGTTATCTTGTATTTTGGAGAAACTATTTTAATCATGACTGCATTTTTCCATTTTACCTGCAAACTGGTTTGTAGTGACACATTTTGTTTATCAAGTTGTCTGCTGTTATCCTGCAAAACAAATCATTAATGTAAACAAACACATGTTGCTATATAAGTACATGTATAATGGAGGAGTGGTTATATAAACAACATCTTCTCTCATAAACATTACTGACTTTTATTTAGATTTAGCAGTCACTGTCACCAAATATCATGTCATCTGACCTATACTTAGTACAGTCACTACACAACAATGTCACCAAATATGACGTCATCTGTATTACCGTTTGTTAGTAGGTGCATAGAGCTATTTCAACATGGCTGTAAAAATACTAATGAATACACATATTCACCTCATTATTAGTTACATATCCACAATCACTTAGTGATGTGATTTGTCACTAACTAAGTAGGTGACATTGGCTGGCAAGACTAACTTGAGTGTCACCAACCAGCAATGACACCAACTGACATGTCACCATCCAGTGATAACGCAATGTCCATGTCACGAAATAAATTATATCAAGTGATGATAACAACAAATAAACTAACACGATCAATTGATGTCGTTCAATGACATGTCACTAGTGATTAGTGACACATACACCAGTAACTGGTGACACATCGCCAGCATGTCAGTTAATGTGTTACCACATAATGATGGCAACGACAACGTTTTCTTGCATAATGACATGAAATAGTCATTCTTCTAGACACGCTAAACATGTTGACAGTGACATGAATTGACATGCTTGTGTCATCAATTATGATATTGTCTTGATGTGTCACCAAATAAGATCCGTGTCACCGAACGTTGCCGATAGCAACAGCTCCCTGGTGACTGAGGTCAGTGAGCTATATCCTGGTCAGTGGATGACTTTACCAGTCATTGGCATGTCACGATGAGTTAGTGTCAAATCACAGGTGTAACTATCATCACATGACTGGTGTAGCTGCAATGTTCGCTGGTCAGTCACATGGTGCGACAGTGTTACTGTCACATAAACAACCTTGACTTGAAAAGTTCAAAGTGCCACTGTAATAAATTGTCACCAAATCAACATTTGATAATGTCATGTGTATTGTCTTCGCTGTGAGAAATCAGCTACATGTGATCAGTGGCTGCAAGCACAGACCACCAGCAATACTATCGTCACAACAGGAAGTGTGTACAGCACATGTGCAGACCGTGCGCTGCTGTGTGTGTTGTCTTCGCGTGGATACTCTGCCCTGGGGGGCTTGTGAGTGCGCACTACCACTGGTTTGCGAGTTGTCTGTGTGAATGAGATGTCAGGGTCAACTATCCTGTAACCGTCTCCACTGCCACTCCCTGACCCACTCCCACTCATGTCATCTTCCTCCATGTCCTCTCTCCCATCAGCTGCAACAGGAAGTGCCATCATCAAAACAACAGGAAGTAACACCATCGTAACAACACAAAGTGACGTCATCGCAACAACAGGAAGTGACGTCATCAGGAGTGGAACTACAATAGATTTTACATAAGCGACCATTATATCCTATCTTGTGCTGCGTGGATAATTTATTTATAGATTTTCTTTAAAAGGAGGTAGTATGCTCTTATTATTTTATTTATTATTTAATATAATGTTCTTACGACTATGATAACTATGTTGAAGGTATACTTAAGGTAATACAATTATATTTAGTAAGCCCCTAACAACATTCACAATTTGGAAGATATGCCCCGGAGCATGTTCAAATGGTAAACAAAACATCCAGTTTCAAAACATTATTGGCAATAATGTTGCAGCAGGATGAGTGAACCAAAAACCCTTTGAAGTTCAACAATTTCCCATTTTCCCACTTCCAACACAGCAGACATCTTGTTACAAATTACAACGCTGGCTAATTCCGGGTAGTGGAACAGACTGCCTCCATGTAAAAGTTGTTGGTTCTTCCTCACTAGCGCCTACGTAGAAGATCCCACGCAGGTTGTGGACTCACTCTAGATAAGGACACTTTAAAAGAACCCTCAGTGCAATACCCTAGTAGGAATTTACTGAGTAATAAATCCAGATAAAATCAAAAGATAACAAGTGGAGCAGTGTTCTTAGAAAGGTTCCAAATGAACCATTACATACATGTATCGATCCAGTCGACATCCAGGCCATTGTGAGCGTTATTGAGTTTGTTTGTGATGAGTTTCAGTCTCAATATCTGTTGGTTTGCCACAAAGTTCGGTCGTCGGATGTCCACGTCTACTTCGGGGTTACTCAGCTGATTCACAGCGCCATCTGCCATCACTTCTGGGAGGTACCTGGTTGCGAGAAACAAATACATTGGTTAGGAATTTGAGAGTTCCTATGCCTTACAGTACAATGTAGAAATAGTATTCCTGTTACCCAACCGATCTTTTTAAATGTAACTGACCTTAGAAGTTCTTAAATCATAACAAGAAAAATACATCACTTAATTGCGACTCTATAAAAACAGATATATAAATACAAACCTCTGCTGCCCAGCTCAATCTTTAGCTGTCAAAATACAGAAAATGTAGTTAACCAAAGGATACTCAAATGCCTACCTACTCTAAAATATCCCCAAGGAAAAAATATAAGAAAGAAAACCTGCATGATCTACTTATATATCAGAGCATTGTAAACGAAAACATAAATATTTTGACAGAGTTTTACCCGTCAAGAAACTGAAGTTTTATCATCGATTAGGACAGAAATCAAAGAAGCAATCAACGTCCATAAAATGAATCTTGCCCTGAACAGAGATATCAGACAGGAGCTCCCACCAGTCCTTCTCCAGCTTGTGTCACATGACAGACATCATGTGACACACATGTTGCAAAGCCAGGCCACCAACGAAGATGGAGAGATTCAGTCTAATTACTCGAAGACAGAACTAGCTTTGTAAGAGGTAAAAACTATGTCAAAACAGTACAAGTGACAAGAGCTTTACTTGTGAATCACAGTACGCCTCCCCTACGGTTACCTGTCATTCATACAGCTTTCTACGCAAATGTCCTATATATATATATATATATGACTTGCACAGCAAAATAACACTAAGTAAAAAAATAGTGAAATTGAGTTTTGTGCCTTTATTGATTTTTGTACAGGTCATAAGTTTTAAAATGATGTCTGAGTTGTTGAAACATCTTCAATAGTTTTTGATCTACTATTAAATGGGAACAAACTTAACACAAGCAACATTTTGAGAAACAAGGTACTTTTGACTCATTACATTCATTGTTTCTTCATCTATGGGATCATAAATGTATATTTTATTACTTTTCAACTGGATGTTGAAAGATGGGATCGTAAGGGAAGCATACCCAAAATCACACATTGATATAAAACATTACCATTAGGAGTCATACTTTGAAAAAGGTCAGAAAAAACATATTATGCACACCACAGCGCTACTTGTGGAAGCGTTGTCTATAAATAATCTATGCAATGTTGGTCTCTGGATACAAACCAAGGGGAAATCATACATTTGATTGGCAAAAAACCTTGTAATTGTGTATTTGGTGCCTTCAAGATGAATGAATGCAGGAAACCGAACCCACCTCAATTAATGAATTATTACAGATATTGTTATAAATATATAATGATTATTTTACTGTGATGTGTTCACATGCATGCATTTCTGATATATATGTATATATTTAAATTATATAGTTTTCAGGTCCTGTTTAACAAAAGTATCATTTTGTTATCAACAAATTCAAAGTGAAATATCATGAGTGAAAAGTGCTGATAAGCACTGGCAAATAATAATTCTGCTATTGATGTCTGAAAATTAAAAGCTGTCCAAGTATCTTCATGGCCTGAAATAAATGCCTAAGCCTAAAACCCCAACTTTAACCATATCCTGGTAGACCTTTGTGTCCGACTCTAATGAACATGCACCATTGTGCTAAATATCACCCACAAAACACCTAAGACACAGTACCCAGGGGCTTAACCAAAGACACAATACCTAGGGACTTAACCAAAGACACAGTACCCAGGGACTTAACCAAAGAGCTGTCTGTCTGCCCATCTTCAAGATTGCCAAGTTTAGTAATTACAACTGATAAGACAAGTGGAATTTAGAGGGGGCCAGCTGGCCACTAGATTAACCAATAGTTCCAAGTCTAGGGGTCCACATTAATGACTATCATTGGCTCAACTGGTAGTGAAACAAATCAAATGGATCAATATTAACTAAATAAATGGTTCAAATGACACAGGTCTGTCATTGAAAAAACTAAACTGGCCAATAATGGCTGTGATTGACGTGAATGACTTCTACGCAAGCCATTCACGCTAAAATGCACACTTTTGATTAATTCAAGTCTGACAAAAATGATTTCTGGCTAAGGGCCTGACTCCAATGAATATGAACAAAACCATTGCCCCCAACAACTCGGCAGACTGCTAAACATTATTTAAAACATGGCTGTACCTGGACTTTCCGAGGCCATTCCAGCAGTTTGCGATGTCCACTAGGGGCGCTGCGATGCCGTTGCAGACGCTGTGAGACATAGACTTCCAGAAGTCCTTGGATACCTCCACCTTCTGGCGGATGTCTCGTACCAGGCGGTCCAGGCTGGTGCCGTACGCAGTTGTTGGACGCACGTACGGCTTCTGACTGAACTTCCAGTCATACTCATAGGGCACCCTAGACGACCGACTACTGCTGCCACTGCTGCCCTCTGGTGGCTGCGACCCTGTTGACCTTTTGTCTCTGGATAACTGTGGGCGGCCGCAACCTTGAAACACCTGCAAAATATAATATTACAGATGACGTGTGTGACAGGTGAATGTTGTGGTCAGTGAGGTGTCATTAAGTGTCACGTGACAGGATATTAGATTATCAATTTGGTAAGTTGTATCAAGTGGAATCTTGTCAATCTGGACACTTTGGTCCAATGTGTACTTGCTTCTGGCCAGATTAACAAGTTATCCAGATAAACAAATCATCCACATAATGGTGTAAATGTGACTTATCCTAAGTAGAATTTAGTAATTGCATTGCTGTGAAGTGATGTCTGGATACTGAGATTTCCAGATTATTGAGTAATATATGTTTATGCTGTTTTTTGTATTGTGTACAGCAACAACTTGAGCACTCGTTTTAGAGAATGCTTCTCTACTCAATTACACCTGTTTACTGGTCTGCTTGATGTGCACAATGGTAAACACATATAAATATAAGTTCTTATAAAGCTATGTATCCAGTCCTTTGCGACAGTTCTCCCACTGGCAGACAGTTCGAAGCACCTACACTTCTCCCACTGGCAGACAGTTCGAAGCATTCTACACTTCTCCCACTGGCAGATAGTTCGAAGCAGTCTACACTTCTCCCACTGGCAGACAGTTCGAAGCACCCTACACTTCTCCCACTGGCAGACAGTTCGGAGCACCCTACACTTCTCCCACTGGCAGACAGTTCGGAGCACCCTACACTTCTCCCACTGGCAGACAGTTCGAAGCACCCTACACTTCTCCCACTGGCAGACAGTTCGGAGCACCCTACACTTCTCCCACTGGCAGACAGTTCGGAGCACCCCACACTTCTCCCACTGGCAGACAGTTCAAAGCAGTCTACACTTCTCCCACTGGCAGACAGTTCAAAGCAGTCTACACTTCTCCCACTGGCAGACAGTTCAAAGCAGTCTACACTTCTCCCACTGGCAGACAGTTCAAAGCAGTCTACACTTCTCCCACTGGCAGACATTTCAAAGCACTCTACACTTCTCCCACTGGCAGACAGTTCAAAGCAGTCTACACTTCTCCCACTTGCAGACAGTTCAAAGCAGTCTACACTTCTCCCACTGGCAGACAGTTCGAAGCACTCTACACTTCTCCCACTGGCAGACAGTTTGAAGCACTCTATCTACACTTCTCCCACTGGCAGACAGTTTGAAGCACTCTACACTTCTCCCACTGACAGACCTCTTCATTCTTACACAACTTCAACTTCTGGGAAATATTTAGCCATGCTTGAATTTCTGCATGAAGATAATTATTCATTCATATATATCCATCACTGTTTATAGTCAGATGTTCGTTTATACAGAGGAGTTGATTGAGCTAAGGCAGTGTGGAGTGAATTAAATTGCTGAAGCTTCGAAATGGCAGTGAGAGGAAACAAACCCTGATCCTAATCATTGATGATGTTCTAGCTACCGTATCACTGCACATCAACTGGCAATATAATAACTATTACTAACCTTTATATATGTGTATAGTGTTCCCTTACTCCTGCATCAAGCCAACTGTGGCCACATTAAACGCCTTCTTGTTTGGACACACTATCACAGAAAACAAATCTTCCTCAAGCTACCGTTCTTCAAAATGTTCAAAACAGAAGCTTGGTGAGGAAAGAAACAGGTGTACTCTGTGCAGTATTTCATCTACCAGAATGGCAGCCAAGTGCAGGATTATCTCCAGCTGATCCACACAGTCTCTGAGTGCAGGATTATCCCCAGCTGATCCACACTATCTCTCTGGAAACAAGACTCTAACACAACCTAGTCATGACACATCATGGATATTGGGTTTCTTGTGGGCCCAGGTGATGGTGCTAGGATGAAGTCAGAGCCCCAGAGGTGGGTGTGCAGGCCATTCACTGTGTGTCATCACCATCATCATCCCTGGTCCGCCGGGACCGGAGCATAGATGAGCCGTTTCCATAAGGGTCGATTGTTCATCAGGGATGGAAGGTCTGACTCTTCAGTATCAAGGTTTTCGCAGTTCAACTTGCTGTATGTTTTCTTCTGTTTCCCTCTGTTTTTCTTGCCACGTGTGGGTGTCCACAGGATGTATATTGACACTGGTTCTTTGGTGTTTTGATACCAACGGCCAGCTAGTTGTAGGCGCCTCCTGCGAATCTTGTTTGTGAGTTTATCTACATGTTGAGGAAACTCTTCATTTGTAAGCCTATTGCTCCAGTGGACATTTCTGGTCTAGCTTGTTACATGCTTGCCAGACTAGGGCAGTGCACAATAACACATACACAATTCCAGTCCCCACCTAAAGAGACAAGCCAATCATGCTCATTAGCCTTGGTAGGTAGGTGATATAGGATGACACTCTTGAGACTTACACTGATACATGTTGGCTATAAATAATGCAATGTTTCCCCTGGTATATGACAAGCGAGGCGGGCCGCCTAGCCGTTTTTCTATGCTGCCTCACCCAAAATTGCCGCCTCGTAACTATTTCGTACGCCCATTTGTTCGTCATTTTTTCATGATATATTCAGCACCGGCGAGCGGCGCGAAATGACACCACAAAGTAACTTATATTCCTGCAAAATCGCAGATTTTTTAGCAACATCATTTAGTCATCTTAAGTTAACGATAACGTCGCTCAGAGCGGTTAGGATTTAACTCCATTGGACAACGTGAAAGATATCACTTGTCAGTTGTCCAATCACAGAATATTCCTGCGGCATCCCCGGTGTCTCCAATGGTGCCACCTCACGGAGTTTCGACATACTAAAAATCTAGACATTCATGTAAAATGGCACCCAAACGGTTAACTTGCGTTTTGGTTTATGACGGTGGTGGGAGTGAAAACTGTGCAGGCTGATGGCACTACGTCACTTGTCGACACTTGTGTCGAATCTGGACCATGTTGAAGCTAAAATAGCGATCCAGTTTGCGCTAGTCTGTTAGCGCACAGCGCGCGTAAAATGAGAGCTATAGAAGCATATGTTGATACAAACCGGAGCGCTATTTACACCTCAAATGGGCGTAAGACGCAATATTCTTAAAGGTAAATGTGCCTAGGATAATGTTGAATGATGGAACTATCTCACTGAGGTATCAAAGTTAAGCAAAACTCAAGTTATAATGGCAAAATCAAGGTGGGTCCGGACTCGACGCAAATGTCCACGGCATAAGTCTATTCAACTAATGTTCCATGCCGTTTTTTTTAGCAAAATAAGGAAAGTGATTCGTAAGATATCTTTGTGCCAAATATATAATACGTATTCCGACAAAGATGTGCAAATAAACGTTTGGGAAAGTTGATTTGAGTGAAGTATTACTTATAAACCACCAAAGTTCACATCTCATAAAAGACGCCTACTGCCCAAAACCGTGTAAACTAACGGGTTATCAATAACTTGGGATATACTAAACAACTTATACTGTTTTATAAAAAGGACACAATTTGAGAAACGTTCTTGCGATTAATAGAAACATACTTTTTGGGGATTCCAGAAATGACTGTTTAATTAATTGCATAGCATGCTAGCAGCAAATAAGATATAACCTTTGGAACTTAAACCACCAATTTACCATAATATTATGATATTATAATAATTTAAAGGTGAAGATGAAAGAGTCTTCAGATGATACCCCTGGATGCTTCCCAGAGAAGTCAAGATGGTGTTCGACTGAACAAGTCTGCCAGGGAGTAAAGTGTAAAGTGCTATGAGCAGTCCTATGCTTTATAAGAACTTACTTTTTACTTTTTTACTGACTCTGTTAGGTAACAAGGCCAAGGGTTAGTGCAAGAAAAACATAACCACAACCAAGTACCAGTGGTCAAGTGGAAACCACACCTCAACTGAGTACCAGTGGTAAAATGGAAACCACACCTTAACATGATGAAACAATCATGATTACTGACTTTTATCAATCATGATTACTACATTTACAAGTAGTGTCTTGTCGTTTTATATCTTCCCCTCTACATTCAAGAGTAAAAGTTAAAACATACCTCAGAATGCACCATTTTAATGCTAGTTTAAAAAAATCTCCGGGGGAGCATGCCCCCGGACTCGCCTAGCAACGCTTCGCACCTGCGGCGCTCACATACCCCATCACTGCAACCTCACCCATAATTTTACCCAGGGGAAACACTGTAATATATAATGATTTGTAAGTAAATGGCAACGAGGGACAGAGACGTATGGAGACAAATGGCACGAGGTCTCACTGCCTCAGTCTCACTCACTTTCAGGTCTTTATGCAGGTTAACATTTTTACCAGTCAAAAAATGTCCTGGCCCTGTGCACATAATGCATTGCAAAAGGGCATATAATTATGTACACAAGTACACACATGGACACCATGTGACACACATAATGGACCATACATGGACACCATGTGACACACATAATGGACCATACATGGACACCATGAGACACACATGGACACCATTTGACACACATAATGGACCATACGTGGACACCATGAGACACACATAATGGACCACACATGGAAACCATGTGACACACATAATGGACCATACATGGACACCATGTGAAACACATAATGGACCATACATGGACACCATGTGACACGCATAATGGATCATACATGGACATCATGTGACACGCATAATGGACAACACATGGACACCATGTGACACCACGATGAACACCATTTGACACACATAATGGACTATACATGGACATCATGTGACACACATAATGGACCATACATGGACACCATGAGACACACATAATGGACCACACATGGACACCATGTGACACACATAATGGACCATACATGGACACCATGTGACACACATAATGGACCATACATGGACACCATGTGACACACATAATGGACCATACATGGACACCATGTGACACGCATAATGGACCATACATGGACACCAAGTGACATACATAATGGACCACACATGGACACCATGTGACACACATAATGGACCATACATGGACAACATGTGACACACATAATGGACCATACATGGACACCATGTGACACACATAATGGACCATACATGGACACCATGTGACACACATAATGGACCATACATGGACACTACGTGACACGAATAATGGACCATGAATAACAGTACCCATTAATAATGAATATGCGGTTTTCTTTTTTTGCTCCTAAAATTTCCACCCATCGTGAATTCAAATTTCAAAACCCATCCAAAATTGCACTTTACCCATCCAAATGACAGGTGGACGGGCCAGGTAAAGCTAAGCTGACCTTGTTAGAGACTGCCTCTGACTCACTGGCCTTGTTAGAGACTACCTCAGACACTGACCTTTTTAGAGACTGCCTCAGACACTGACCTTATTAGAGACTGCTTCAGACACTGACCTTTTTAGAGACTGACTCAGGCACTGACCTTATTAGAGACTGCTTCAGACACTGACCTTTTTAGAGACTGCCTCAGACACTGACCTTATTAGAGACTGCTTCAGACACTGACCTTTTTAGAGACTGCCTCAGACACTGACCTTATTAGAGACTGCCTCAGACACTGACCTTATTAGAGACTGCTTCAGACACTGACCTTGTTACAGACTGCCTCGGCGTCACTGACCTTGTTAGAGACTGCCTCTGATACTGACCTTGTTAGATACTGCTTCACTATTCTCTTGGTAGTTCATGATGGCGTCAGAGATCTGTACGTCGATTGGATCCACCACTGACTCAATGTTGAATGGACCTTCCAATCTCGTTGCCAACTTCATCAACGCTCCTGTCAATCACACAAAAATCAACATTATATTCCTCCCTTGTGTTTTCATGCATGTACACAGGCCACAAACTATACTCAAATGACATCACAAACATAACAATGCCAACTTGACATTCATTAAAAATCTACGCTTGTTTTAGTCAGGTATTTAGGGATCATCTCAGAACACTGATTTCTGATATCAGACAAAATTATTTATGTTTAGGGGAGGGGGGTCAGAGGCAGTTTTGTCTGGCATTGGACATTGATATTTTATGCTTCTGACCGATACTGTTAATATATTGATATCATCATCAGTGTTTACAAACTTTCACCTGGGGTGTGGAGCTGCATTTGAACATGACATGTTTGAACTACATTAGTGACACATGACTGAAACACTGGTATGACACTATTGGTGTTTGTCACGCTACTGTATTCCCAGATGACACAAGTACTTCTTAAACACACTACAAGTGACGGAATACATAGCATTTTATGGTCATTGCTACTGAAGTCACAAGTAGAATATTTTTGCTGCATCAAAATATATATCATATATTTTTTCAGGTCAACATATACATGGAATATGTATGAGATTAACAGAGCATAAAGACATGTCTTACATGAATAGAAAAGGAAGGAGGATGTAGATTGGATTTAAGAACAAGACACCACAATGAATGTTCTATTAAGTCAGACACTATGTGGCAGCACTGAGTGTCACTCAGCCAATCACTGAGTTTGGGACAAGGAAATGATTTTTACCTATCTAACTTACAGTTCTGCAAAGAAATCCCCACAAATTAAGTCATTTTTTGAATATATTTCAGTTCATATAACTGATTGATATGAGAGATTTGTAGGTAAAGTGTTACCTTCTCGTAATGTAAAGCTCAAGAACTACCAAATGATCTGCTGCTTCAAATAGTATTATGTCTGGTTAACATGTTTGCCATATTGCCAAGTGACTGGGTTGCCATGGCAACATGTAAATGGCTGTGGTGTATATGTCTTACCTATGTAGTTGTTGTAGTCAGTGTTGACTGTCTGCAGTACCCTACCCAAGGGCTTAGCCAGAGATCCATCTGCCTGTCTTCAAAACTGGTAGATGACTGGTTAAGATGGGTAATTATAACTGATATGACAGTTGGGGTGGAATTGAGAGGTGTCTGACCACTATATTAGCTAATAGTTCCACATGTAGGGGCCCACATTAATGACTATCTATGACAACTGGCAGGGAACAAAATGGAATGGATCAGTAGTAATAAATGGCTCAAATGACACTGGTTTGTCACTGAAAAAAACTAATCTGGCCAATAATGGCTGTGATTGACCTGAACGGGTTCAATGCAAGCCATTCGTTTGCCAAAAGACACACTTTTGATAATTCAAGATGGACAAAAAATGTCTGGCTATGGGCCTGGCCCTACCTATGTAGTTGTTCCAGTCTGTGTTGAGGTCGGCCTGGGAGGCAAGACAGCCCTTCATCACATTCATGCAGAAGTTGTTACAAGGCTTGGTGGTGGGCAGACTCCGACAGTATGGGCAATACATCATCTTCATGAACGCCCGACTACACGACTGGCTCGGTCCAACCTACACAACACAACACACTTTTAGATGACATTACACATCTACGATACAACTAGAGGTGTGTACCATATGGTTATTTATGGTACATACAGTATATCTTATATGGTAAGGTATGGTATGCAGTACGGATTCTGTGATCGCCCACAGAATCGATGGTTTTAAACATAATTAACTTTACAAATGAAAAATCCATTTTGCATAGACGACATTCAAACAAAATGAAAGATGTATTATAGGCATAAAGCATCGGTCCATACAGTTTGAAGCCCATTTTTTGTTTGGTTGCCTACCAGATGCAATGACATGCATGGTGCATGGCTTGTCTTGGATTTTTGGTTCATATTCAGTGACTTTTACGTTGCTTAGGAATATTTAAGCATTATTATTTGATGATGCACAGATACCATATGGAATACCGGTTTGGCTGAATAAAAAACGGTTACAAAACCGGTTCACCGGTATACCGGTATGTTACACAACGCTAGACACAACACACATAGAAAACACAATGTCTACAGTATATATTTGTTTTCTCCTATAGAAGAATGTACTTTGTTTGACCTACTTACTTAACTAATATACAACACAAGACACTTGTTAAGACACCACACACTCATGACACCACGTGTAAATCACACGATATAAGATTCCTACACATTTTGATTTGTTACTCTTGTTTCATATTAATTTGCAAAAAGCAAAACTCTACTATTGGCTACTGCATGCTAACTCATTTAGTCATGTCCTTTAGTCTTGATAACATCTTCAGACAAACTCTAGTATTGGCTACAGCATGCTAACTCTTTTAGTCATGTCCTTTAGTCTTGATAACATCTTCAGACAAACTCTAGTATTGGCTACAGCATGCTAACTTTTAGTCATGTCCTTTAGTCTTGATAACATCTTCAGACAAACTCTAGTATTGGCTACAACATGCTAACTCTTTTAGTCATGTCCTTTAGTCTAGATAACATCTTCAGACAAACTCTAGTATTGGCTACAGCATGCCAACTCATTTAGTCATGTCCTTTAGTCTTGATAACATCTTCAGACAAACTCTAGTATTGGCTACAGCATGCTAACTCTTTTAGTCATGTCCTTTAGTCTTGATAACATCTTCAGACAAACTCTAGTATTGGCTACAGCATGCTAACTCATTTAGTCATGTCCTTTAGTCTTGATAACATCTTCAGACAAACTCTAGTATTGGCTACAGCATGCTAACTCTTTTAGTCATGTCCTTTAGTCTTGATAACATCTTCAGACAAACTCTAGTATTGGCTACAGCATGCTAACTTTTAGTCATGTCCTTTAGTCTTGATAACATCTTCAGACAAACTCTAGTATTGGCTACAACATGCTAACTCTTTTAGTCATGTCCTTTAGTCTAGATAACATCTTCAGACAAACTCTAGTATTGGCTACAGCATGCCAACTCATTTAGTCATGTGCTTTAGTCTTGATAACATCTTCAGACAAACTGTACTACTGGCTACAGCATGCTAACTCATTTAGTCATGTCCTTTAGTCTTGATAACATCTTCTGACAAACTCTAGTATTGGCTACAGCATGCTAACTCATTTAGTCATGTCTTTAGTCTTGATAACATCTTCTGACAAACTAATAAATTATTTTTGACTTGGTCCAATCATAATTCGGTAAAAATAGCTAAACTTTGAATGATTTTAATCAAACGATTGTTCACATGCTACAAATTTCAACATCAATGAATCTGATTTGAAATGGGTTCAATCAGTTGAAGGAGTTCTAGGAACCCAACAGCCGGATGGTTACTGTCACATGGTATTCAATGATGTCACACTGTGTCACATAGTGTGGCACTGTCTGACACGGTGTCACAGTATTACAAGGTGTCATGTGGTGTCAGTGTCGCAGAATGTCACAGTGTCACACAGTATCATGCAGTGTTACACAGTATTAGAATCACACAGTGTCATGTAGTGTTACACAGTATCAGTCACACAGTATCACAGTGTCATGTAGTGTCACACAGTGTCACAGTGTCACAAACT
>CM034544.1:33017565-33110065 GCA_020002185.1 Paraescarpia echinospica
GATCATCCACATTTCAAGAATTAATACGCTACAAACTGAAACTATACCTTATGCAATATAATATTGACATACTAAATTAGCAATGTGGTAACTTTAGAATATTCAGTAGCAAACATTCAAAATTAAAACTTCTACACTTTGCATAAAATGTAATTTACATCTAGATTTTAATTGAACGTATCTGTTATATTTTGCATTCAGCTGTTCCTATTTGGCTGTTAATGTGCCGTAAAAAGTCAATATCTCTGTCTAAATGGTCTGTCTGCCATATAAAGTTACCTCAACAGGTATCATGCACAATTAACTGATGTAATAGTGAAATTGAGTGTTTGATTACAAATGGTAACCGACTACAGCAGTAGGGGAAAGAACTTGGGTAAGTGACTCGCACCATCGCACCATTGCACCATCGCACCACTGTGCCGTTGCACTATCGCACCAAGTCTTCGACTGCTCACTGGTCAGTACTGTCTGTAGCTAAGTGGAGCGTGATTACAGAAAGGTTAGACTGCGGTGTCTGTGTTTGCAGATACTCACTGCTTGTTCAAAACATCAAAGATCGGAGAGAAAGTTAAGTTTACGTCCACCAATATGCCCTACCTGGTAGTCGTGATAGTGTATAATTGTCAAATAATATTTGTATTGCCATGCTACGATCATCAGGGTAGATATAAGCATTATTATGTCAGCGTCTGCTCCATGTTGCCAAATCCATGACGCAGGGGCTGTTTTCCTGAAGTATTTGCCATGTTCGCGTGGTTCCTGGGATTGTTAAGTGACGTTTTGCACATTATGTGCACAATACGTTTTAGGTTCCGAACTAATTTACCCCATAAAAGGTGAGAATCTTTACATACATTTTGAAAAGAGACAGGTACTATTCGTGGGGTCATAGATTAACCCATGAAAGTTTGGCACTCAAGGTTCAAGCTGCCTAAAAGGAAAATATTGACATACCCGCATATATAGACAAGCTTGATTATAAGTAGATCTAACTAAGCAACTGTCTGGCGGAACATTAGTGGACACTGGTCACTTTCTCAGACTGTCTCAAGCACTCAATCTATCAAGTGAGCTGTCACATTCGGATGACAATCAACTGTCCCTCACAATCCCAAGGCAGCAATCACACTATCCCACCATCTTCCACACAACATCATGTATTAATACTAGACATGACAGCCTTTAGACTGTTACCATGACAACCATTGTCACACTTAGCAGGAGGCCATTTGATGACCAGTATGTATGACAAATGTTTACAGACAAACTGATTTTATTAACACTGTTCAGTTCTCAACAAGTCAACAACAGAATGGAGAATTAATTCAAATGAAACACGGTTACACGACATGAGGATCGGTCGTTGTTGCAAATAAAACCATGTCTCAACCAGCGGATGTGTCGAAGTGTTAGAAAAAGTTTCTTATGTAAATGAGTCGCAAGGTATTGTTTCAAAGGTATCATTTCAAAGTGACACCGAATAGTGACACACACCCTCACATTCCAGTCCAGGGTGTCTTTATGGCGGGGTTCAATGGATGTCTAGTGGGCTCAAATGCATGTCACAGTCACGAATGTAGACCTCTGCTAACTTGGGGTAAGACAAACTAGGGTAAGGAAGTCCCCCATAGGGTAGGGCTAGTGTATGCCCCATAGGGGGTGTGCTAACACACATTCATATATAGACTTACACCTTACAGAGTGATATATATGTCACCAGGGAAGTTAGGTATACCCAAGGAGGGTGTGAATCCTGCCCAGGGAGGGTGCTAGACAGGATAAAATATTGGGTGTTGAAGTCACCCGGGTGTGGACCTCATGTTGTGGAGAGGTGTAGGGACCCCCCACACCACACTCTAACATGTTGGGGTCAGACCACTATTTTGCTGCATTACGTTATCATTACAAGGAGTTGACTGCAAATTTGGATTTTTGAAAATTATATAATTCAGCAATGCTCCCTCTGTTTCCGATTTTAAGAAACAACTCTATACAAAAACAAACATGAACATTTAACTTTTAATATTAGGGAAAAATCTGGAAATTTTAACTGTGTTTTTTTAAATGTTTAACTGGTACCCCTGACACTGAGTCAATATCACAATGAAGAGTCATCATGAACTCACATAAACAGTTACCAATTTCTAAAGAGAATGCTCATGTAAATCTTTAGGAATTGAACATATGGAACATGAATGGTTAAGTAATGTTTACTATGGTTATGCTTGGCCAAATCTTGTAAAGATTAGAGGGTCTGGTTTGGCTCAGCAAAGTTTTGTGCATATATTTATATACATTCTGTAATTTGTAATGAAAACTTATCATAATAATTATAAAATACAATATTTCATTTCAAACAGGACAAAACTCACCTTAAAACATCTGCATCGCTGTAAACTTTAAAGCAACAAAGAGCACATTTCATGGCTCAGTGATTTGAGATTGGCAGAAATAAATTGGCCTAAATAAATTGGGAATATACCAAAATTGGCCTAAATGTCACTTAACATATTATATTGAAAGACTAAAGTGGCTACATTGTGGGCTGCCCAGCTATAGCATCTGTAGCATTCATGAAGGCTACAGACCAGTATTGATTTTCACATTTAACCCAACACTAAACATGAGTCATGCAAACACATGCTGTTCGCAAAATTACGAATCGGTTTTAATTAAAACTGGATATTTTGTCTGTTGCCCTGTTACCGACCCACAGTGGCATTTTCATCAAATCTGATCCTTTTATTATGAAACAAAAACTGAAAGATGGCGTTATTTTTGCACAATGCAAACTGAAAGATGCCCCGTTATTTTTAGCACAAAGCAACTGGATTTTGTGCCTCCACACAAGGGATTCTTCCATCAATGAATCTGGCGTGTGCTGTCAACTACCAACTAGAGATATAAATGAAGTGGTGCACAATGTGGTATGGCAGAAATATGCTATTTTCCCTGCTCATAACTATTTTTAATTGTGCATGTTAATTGAAAAGGTAACAGTCGTTTTATCAACACCGATATCAATATTAAAGAACCCAGAAGGGAAATAAATTGTTCCTTAATGTTGAGATATAATGGCTGTACACTAGATGGTCACTCTGGCATTGCGGGTACACTTAGGCCAGGATTAGCTGCGTCTGATGGAATGGGAACCTGGGATTGGTGGGATTGGATGAAAGGAAGAAGAAAGGTAGCCCCAATGGGAGGCAGACACATCTGATGGGAGACAAATGTTGTGGAGAGAGGGAAACAGGAATCTGCAGAATTTAAGGATTGTGGGTTCTGCCATAATAGAAGTGGTCGTAGGTTAAAGATATATGCCTTGGTTTGTTCCCTGCACTGGGATGAAAAATGGGAAGAATAAAAGGGAAGGAAGTATGAGAATGACATGTTAAACAAGTCGTCATATTCGTATACAGATATTAACAAGATGAAACAATATAAAATAAACCAAATGTAACAAAAAGGGAACTGAAATAGCACCAACATGCAATACAAAAATGTGTGAAACTAGAATGACCAAGCAGTTAAAAAATGATGCACAAAGCCAGCATGTAAAAAATGGGAACCAAAACAAATGATTGATAAGCCATTGTTACTTTTAAAATGATATCTGAAACATTGTCCTTAACAAGAGAGAAACAATCTCGCCAAACTGCACTTTCATAGTCACATAGGATAGTTGAAGGGGAATGAAGGTTGTTTTGTGTAATGTGAGACAGGTTAATTATATGTTACCTGCCTGAAGGAGATGCCAAGTTGTAATCTAAAACCACACTCCAATATGCTGCAAAACAGTAAGACTATTTCTACTCCTCTCCACAGTGAATAATTCTTTTATTAACTAAACACGGTACCCACATAGCAACTAATTGCTACATACTCTGATAGTCATTTCAAAAATAGATTGGCTTCTTATTGGGCAATACAGTGGAGACGTGAAAAAGGGGAGATCTCATAGGTTCACAGTCCAAAAGTTGTATTGTGTTTAGTAACAGTTAAAAACACCGCCAGCCCCTGAATACAAGATGTAAGACAGGCAATAACACGCAATCAAATGACCGCGATTTTTTACACTCAATCTAATCACGATATTCCATATATGCAAGACAGAACTGAACATGTAGAAATGAGGTCTTGGGCAACTATTCCTAGCATAAATTTATTCTCCAGATGTATAAAATTGCCATACTGGTTCAATTATAACAAATTGAGTATACCAAATGTGCTTTATATAATCAAATACAAGAACCACAAAATATACAGCTTAACATGATTTAACTCACATGACAGGGCTGCCAATGCATTACCCAGCATGCACCGCCAAGTTCTGATATCCACAAACCCATTAATGTGCATTAATACCAGTTTAAGTCAACAGGTGCAACAGAAGCAGAATTAGGCCACACCAATTTTATTGTTAGGATTACTGATTTTTGAGACATTTTTGTTAGGGAGGAGGGGAAATAAAAAAGTCATTGCACGAGAAAGATGTTTTGTGTAAATACATGAATTATCATATGAGCCGTTGCTAATAATTGGCAGTGCTTTTAACTGCATTTCTTTTCTTTCAGACCATTGTATTATGAGGCACATCTCTCGAGAAAAGACTCATTATGATTCAACAAATTTAAATGGTACTTATTCAGTCTGGTCATATCATACGCAATCTTCCAAACATTACAGAATGTTGGAATTTTGCAAGAAATTTTGCCATATTGAAACAATTCCATGACGAAATAAAGCCATATTCCATTTCAACATGGAAATGGAAAAACATTGTGTTAAATTACATTACATAAGTATATCATGGAATGAAAGGCAACAAGAAAATACTTCTGATGTTAATCAGATCAGCGACAAAATCTGGTGAATTTTGTAGCCTGATAGATGGCGACAATTGGACATTTGCTGCGATGTTGTGACGTAACAAGTCAGGATGATCTACAGGCAGTTGTCAGTGAACCCCCTTAGCCTCCCACCTAACTCTCCACTTATCCCCAGATTCAAGGAAATGTAAATCTCTCTCACACTGCTAATAATGAATATGCGCCTGACTAATATATATTCCTTTGTCTGTGCACTCATTGCCATTAACTTGGCTCGCTTTCAAAGGCGCACAAAAAATGAGCTGTGACCTTTGACCGTGCCAGGCACATAAGTGAAGCAATTTGCCAGTGTTTAACATATGCATGAGTGGCTGTACTTAGAAGGCTTTCTCCTGTCTTCAAGTTGGTCGCCTTGCTTGGTCTGCACTCTCTGCTCTCAAACATGTCATAGTTGTCTTGACCGGGACAGAAATACCACATTCCATGTGAGTTGCACACAGTGCTGTAATCATCAGCTGGTTCAGGGGACATGGCAATGGCACTAATGATCTGTAACTGACAGTTAATTCCTCAAAGGGGTGTGGACATAAAATATAAAATGTTCTCCACCCGCTATGAGGGGTGCACTATGGGATGAAGGTGAATCCATAAGCGAGATGAATCCAGCAAGGGGATGAATCCAGTAAAGGGATTGAATCAATCAATGGGGTTAATACAGCAATGGGGTGAATACAGCAATGGGGTGAATACAGCAATGGAGTGAATCCAGCAATGGGGAAAACTCAGCAATGGGGATAATCCAGCAAGGGTGACGAGACTAGCCAAGTAAATACACCATTTGTGGCTAACGTCGTTACTGACAGCTTGAGTAGGTTCACCAGCTGTCAACGGTCCAATGGTTATGACACCGGAAATGACAGTTTAATGTGCCCTGTTTTTGTCTAATAAACAGTCAGAACTACGGGAACGTACAGACTACGGAGGATTAAACACAAATTATAAATTATCATAGTCCCAAAAATACACTTAGAAACCTGTAGGTAGCTGATTGATAAAAAAGGAACTACATACCAGGGTAAACCATACTGATAATACTATACAACTAGTGAACAAAGGGGCAAAAATGTACGCAAAAACATGTCAATGCATTGCGGCTACCAGATGGAGTGATAGTTTGTGGGTATATTCAGACTGGCCACCAGATGGAGCGATAGTTTGTGGGTGTATTCAGACTGGCCACCAGATGGAGTGATAGTTTGTGGGTATATTCAGACTGGCTACCAGATGGAGTGATAGTTTGTGGGTATATTCAGACTGGCCACCAGATGGAGCGATAGTTTGTGGGTGTATTCAGACTGGTCACCAGATGGAGTGATAGTTTGTGGGTATATTCAGACTGGCTACCAGATGGAGCGATAGTTTGTGGGTATATTCAGACTGGCCACCAGATGGAGTGATAGTTTGTGGGTATATTCAGACTGGCTACCAGATGGAGCGATAGTTTGTGGGTATATTCAGACTGGCCACCAGATGGAGTGATAGTTTGTAGGTATATTCAGACTGGCCACCAGATGGAGTGATAGTTTGTGGTATATTCAGACTGGCCACCAGATGGAGTGATAGTTTGTGGGTATATTCAGACTGGCCACCAGATGGAGTGATAGTTTGTGGGTATATTCAGACTGGCCACCAGATGGAGTGATAGTTTGTGGGTATATTCAGACTGGCCACCAGATGGAGCGATAGTTTGTGGGTATATTCAGACTGGCCACCAGATGGAGCGATAGTTTGTGGGTATATTCAGACTGGCCACCAGATGGAGTGATAGTTTGTGGGTATATTCAGACTGGCCACCAGATGGAGTGATAGTTTGTGGGTGTATTCAGACTGGCCACCAGATGGAGTGATAGTTTGTGGGTATATTCAGACTGGCCACCAGATGGAGTGATAGTTTGTGGTTATATTCAGACTGGCCACCAGATGGAGTGATAGTTTGTGGGTATATTCAGACTAGCTACCAGATGGAGCGATAGTTTGTGGGTATATTCAGACTGGCCACCAGATGGAGTGATAGTTTGTGGGTATATTCAGACTGGCCACCAGATGGAGTGATAGTTTGTGGGTATATTCAGACTGGCTACCAGATGGAGCGATAGTTTGTGGGTATATTCAGACTGGCCACCAGATGGAGTGATAGTTTGTGGGTATATTCAGACTGGCCACCAGATGGAGTGATAGTTTGTGGGTATATTCAGATTGGCTACCAGATGGAGCGATAGTTTGTGGGTATATTCAGACTGGCTACCAGATGGAGCGATAGTTTGTGGGTATATTCAGACTGGCCACCAGATTGAGCGATAGTTTGTGGGTATATTCAGACTGGCCACCAGATGGAGTGATAGTTTGTGGGTATATTCAGACTGGCTACCAGATAGAGCGATAGTTTGTGGGTGTATTCAGACTGGCCACCAGATGGAGTGGCAGTCTGTGGAAATCATCAGACTGGCCACCAGATGGAGTGGCATTAAACACATCTGGGAAGTATAATTCTTTGTTAAGGTTAATAAAATAAGAGCTCATTTTTTATGATCCTTCAATAAAAATAATATATGGATTTACGTAAAGAAGCTTTCAAGTATTTGCCGCAATGCAATATGGGTAGTTAAATCTGAAGGCATATTAAAACTGCTTTTAAGATGGTTAAACATAGTTCACCGCTTGCTTATTGAAGTCCAGTTAAAGAGTACAAGGATTAAGTAGTAGTACTGATGACTTTTCATCTAAATGGAGCAGGGGAAATCAAATATAATCAGCTTACACACGGTTCACTGTTGCCAACATCAATGTCATCTAATTGTTTTAAACATCTTTAAAAAATTCCTGATATGCATCATTAAAGTAACCTGTCTGTCATAACCTACCAGCATAATTAAAAAATTGCATTTCACTCAAGAAATAGTGTTTAATGCATTTTCAAACATCTATCACTGCATTATGAGCTAAAGATAAATGGATGACTTCCCCTGAACCCTGGAGATGGGGCCTGGGAGGACTGGTGTGGGAATTGGTGGTGGAAACTGGGGTGGGGACTGGGGGTGGAGACTGGAGACAGGGGGTGGGAACTGGGGGTGGGTCTGTTAGACCAAGACTGATACAAAGACACCACTACATGAGGCCGGTCTCACTAGGGGACGCTACCTGTGCTGTACTTACGGGGCGAGTGCGTGTCCGTTCCAGCACTGTTGGTCGCGCTGTGCTGAGAATCGCCCAGACTTGCACAGGGTGTCAGCGAGGTTGTGAAAGAACCCTTTGGATGACGTAAGACTATGAACAAACGTTGACATTCGGCTTGACAACTCGTTGCTCTTTCCCGGGTGCTGCAGCTTGGTGCTGCCATCTACATGAGTACTGGTGGCGCGGTCTGGCTGGAGTTTGATCGGCTGCGTCGCAAGTGTGACATTGGTGTGTGTACTTCGCAAATGTCCACATTTGTCAACAACCTGTAAACAAATGTTAAGGACATCACTACTGCATTCACTGTGATATATGGACACTTGTAGAATCTGAATGACACTGTTACATGGAAAATATACCAAAGTTATATATCTACATGGCAACTGTTGCCAGGGGAGACCGGGGCTGGTGTTACACGGATCTGACATAACAACTTCCAACAGACGGATGATCATACCATAACATTTCATTATCTTTGATCCCAATTACAACTTCCCCATTCTGGCAGATATTTCTCGGTGTGCAGTAAGGAAGTCTCCCCCACCATAAGAACCTCACAAACTGTGAGGGACGGTGTCCATTGTTGTGTCTACAGTGGGACAGTGTCCTCAGGCTGTAGTCTACAGTGGGACAGTGTCCCCAGGCTATAGTCTACAGTGGGACAGTGTCCCCAGGCTGTAGTCTACAGTGGGACATTGTCTCCAGGCTGTAGTCTACAGTGGGACAATGTCCCCAGGCTGTAGTCTACAGTGGGACAGTGTCCCCAGGCTATAGTCTACAGTGGACAGTGTCCCCAGGCTGTAGTCTACAGTGGGACAGTGTCCCCAGGCTATAGTCTACAGTGGACAGTGTCCCCAGGCTGTAGTCTACAGTGGGACAATGTCCCCAGGCTATAGTCTACAGTGGACAGTGTCCCCAGGCTGTAGTCTACAGTGGGACACTGTCCCCAGCATGTAGAGTCTAGAGCCTGTCTGGAAGGTAAGCACTGACAAAGTGGGACAAACTGAGCTGTCATTGAGTGTATCAGCCATGACATCTATGAGGACATGATTGGGTGGTGACAGTGAACAGACATGCACCAGGACACAAGGCCTGGCACAGACAATGGGTGAGACAGGGAAGGACAATGACTGGCCTCAGGACAGAGACAGAACAAGATAAGACAGACACAGCAGATGGCACAGATACACGTTGTTAGTTAGACTCTACTCACCTGTCAACAATCTTACCTCTCACAATCACTCCTCTCTCACAGTCTCACACAATCTCACCTCTTACACAATCTCACACAATCGCACTGCTCACACAACCTCACCTCTCACACTACCTCACTTCTCACACAACCTTACCTCTCATACAACCTCACCTCTCATACAACCTCACCTCTCCCACAATCTCACGTCTCGCACAATCTCACCTCTCATACAACTTCATCTCTCACACAACCTCACCTCTCACACAATCTCACCTCTCACACAATCTCACCTCTCATACAACATCACCTCTCCCACAATCTCACCTGTCCCACAATCTCACCTCTGGCACAATCTCACCTCTCGCATAATCTCACCTCTCACACAACTTCACCTCTCTCACACAATCTCACCTCTCACATAATCTCACCCCTCACAATCTCACCTCTCAAACCATCTCACCTCTCCCACGATATCACCTCTCACACGATATCACCTCTCACATAATTTCACCTCTCACACAACCTCACCTCTCACACAAGCTCACCTTTCACACAATCTTACCTCTCTCACACAATCTCACCTCTCACACAATAACACCTCTCACACAATAACACCTCTCACACAATCTCACCTCCCTCATACAATCTCACCTCTCACACACAATCTCTTCTCTCACACAATCTTACCTTTCACCCATGACCTCCGTGACCTTGGGGGGGGGGTCACTCTACTATGTACTCTAAGACAAGTCCAAAATATTCCTCTACATTAAAATGTTCTTGGCACGTTTTCGAATACTTTGATCTCATCACTCAATCCTTGAAATAACACTAATGTTAAAATGACATAATTTACTGGTTTCACTATGGGCGGGTCACATGATGCTGGTCATGTGACCCGCCTGGTGTGAAGCCAGGCCACTGATGGTGGCCGTGAGTTATGGCCAGAACATTCGGAGGGGAAACCCACATTTGTTGTAATATAACAAGCCATGAAGGCGGAATTTCTATGTCAATTTTAATATTAATAATAAAAAGAAAACTTCTATCATGCTTAAATCAACTGAAACCTAAGCACATTAAAAGAGAAGGCCATCCCATAATCACTATTAAATAAACATATACAGTACTGATGGATGAAAATGGTGAAATAAAAAATACTGTAAGCATGGACGAAAGTTGTCTTAATTTTTCTATATTTCCTACTAACCTAACATTACTGGGGAGTGAATTACAAAAAGTTTGTGCGCAACCTGAGAAAGCACTAAAATCCTTTTGTTTGTTGGATAAAACTGTGGATTGGAACAAAGTGCGAGTGAACTGTTTATAAAATGACGTCATGTAGAGATCTGGTGTTGCTGCAACCTACAAAACAGCTCCTTGGTGTTGTCGTTGTGTTAGTTGGTGAGTCACCCTCGTACACAACTACAGCTAGTTTGAACTAACTTAGACACCCTCAACTGTACCTGTCTATCACCATAGGGAGTTCACTGTCACCCAGTGTTCCAACTGGGTTAAACAAACATCCCCACTGCTCATAAATAACACTTCCACAAATGCTTATTCATTTTTTAGCCGTTTCAGGATATATGTTGTGATTAAATAAACCTAACAGGATATCTGACTCGGTTTAAAAAAATGGTTCAGTATCTGTTTTGGCTACAATAACCTTCTCAGGATATCTTATTTGGTTTTAAAAACATTCCGGTATGTATCCGATTTGGTTAAGTAATCCTTCCAAGATATCGGATTTGTTTTAAAATATGTTTCACTGCATCTATTTTTTATTATCTTCCAGATATCTAGTTTGTTAAAAAAAACATTTCAGTATCTCTATTTTGGCTAAACAGCCTAACCAAGAACCTTGTTAGTGTCTTGGCAGTACTTTTGACAGTAAACATAGCTATATGGACTCTTAAATTTAAAAAAGAATCAGTAGTTTCTTTAATTAAGAAGAAGACACTTTTATAAAATGCAAGTACACTGTAAATTATATATTTCCATTTGACCAATTATTACTAATGATGCGTTGTTTGAACATGATGTTTTCACATGATAATCCTCTACCTGATAGTTTAATCTCTCTCTCTGGTATACATGTTATATACCTGAAAAATCAAATATACTTGACATAAAAAGTACTCCTACGAACTCTAAGTACCATGCAGTGTCCTGGACTATTATACCTATATCTGTGCTGGCAGTAACACGTATTGAGACAAGGCTACTTCAAGTACTTGGCCTAGCTGGGTCTGGTGCCAGGTGTTGTTACACAAGCCAATTAAGACGTATTGAGACAAGGCTACTTCAAGTACTTGGCCTAGCTGGGTCTGATGCCAGGTGTTGTTACACAAGCCAATTAAGACGTATTGAGACAAGGCTACTTCAAGTACTTGGCCTAGCTGGGTCTGGTGCCAGGTGTTGTTACACAAGCCAATTAAGACGTATTGAGACAAGGCTACTTCAAGTACTTGGCCTAGCTGGGTCTGGTGCCAGGTGTTGTTACACAAGCCAATTAAGACATATTGAGATAAGGCTACTTCAAGTACTTGGCCTAGCTGGGTCTGGTGCCAAGTGTTGTTACACAAGCCAATTAAGACGTATTGAGACAAGGCTACTTCAAGTACTTGGCCTAGCTGGGTCTGGTGCCAAGTGTTGTTACACAAGCCAATTAAGACGTATTGAGACAAGGCTACTTCAAGTACTTGGCCTAGCTGGTCTGGTGCCAGGTGTTGTTACACAAGCCAATTAAGACGTATTGAGACAAGGCTACTTCAAGTACTTGGCCTAGTTGGGTCTGGTGCCAGGTGTTGTTACACAAGCCAATTAAGACATATTGAGACAAGGCTACTTCATGTACTTGGCCTAGTTGGGTCTGGTGCCAGGTGTTGTTACACAAGCCAATTAAGACGTATTGAGACAAGGCTACTTCAAGTACTTGGCCTAGCTGGGTCTGGTGCCAGGTGTTGTTACACAAGCCAATTAAGACGTATTGAGACAAGGCTACTTCAAGTACTTGGCCTAGCTGGGTCTGGTGCCAGGTGTTGTTACACAAGCCAATTAAGACGTATTGAGACAAGGCTACTTCAAGTACTTGGCCTAGCTGGGTCTGGTGCCAAGTGTTGTTACACAAGCCAATTAAGTGTACACCTGCAATATCATGCATGTATCACAATGTATACCTGACAACAATTTAAGGTAAATCGGCAGCCATCAATGTTAGTTTAATTTCTTTCTTAATGGAGGCTCCCATGTTAGCGACATGTTATGTCTTAATGGCAGTCTCCTTGACCTTCACATTTTCGTAAATAATTTCAATTTGTACATTTGTACATGTATGTCATTGGCCAAAATAAAATGTGTCTGTCTGTCTACGAACGACATGAAAACATTACATTCTTTTCAAAAACCAGATAAGAATAGCATTAAGGTCCCCAACTAACACAACTGTACTACTAAAAGGACAAATATTATTAAACGTACTTATGGTTGAAGAGAAGAGTTTTAAGTTGTTTATTCTTAATTGTGAAAATAATTGACTTTTGATAAGCCAATGCTTTCCCTGTGCACTTGTCATGTGGTTGTTATGAATGACAGTCTTGTTGAATGTTGTACTAATGGTCTAGGAGAGAGTGACATTGAGTGCACTCTCACACAGAATGATTAGTGGGTGTTAATTGACACCTGTCAATCTCACATCTTATTTATGAGACAGCAATATCAGTGAGTTATTAAACAGTGTCTCCATCCATCTATCCTGCATCCATAGGTTCATGAATGAAGGATGGCTTCCCTTTTCCCTGGGATGAACTTGAAAGATGGGCTGTTCATTCCCCTAGGATCAAGGCTGGGGGAAAGTTATGATGAAGTGGGAGGAAGCCGGGGAACAAGCTCCCAGGGTTGTGCCTGACGTACTCCCTCATTACACTGAATCATTCTAAATGTCAGCTAATATAAAATTATAATGATGACCTCTGTGCCAATCATGAGGGCTTCACAAGACCAGTGAGACATTTTTATTCATAAATTGCTCGTATAAATTAGTTTGTCATATACCTAGGCAATCAATGTATCATTTGCTTGCTTTTCTCAAATTCAACACACTGTGTATGTTGAACATTCATCTGTAAGAATCATGTTTAATCATTTATTGGTTGACGCTTACACTATGTCATCAGAGAAATGTGATATCAGAAGTTGAAAGGTTTTCAATGTGTAGTTATTACAGCTCCCAGCTACTTCCCTGGTAGTGACAGATCGCTATCTTCTCATCAAATGGCAACAATCTTCATGTATTATAATGCTCTTTCCATATTTGTCTTTTGACTTCTAACAAATCAAATATGTTAATATCTGTTTAGTTATCAACCTGGCGGATATAATTGTCCACCTTTTTCTCCAGAAAATCAAAACAAACAATGCTCCCTATGAAATGACATCCAAAACAACCATATCGTGCATGTCTACATGCAAGGGATCATACAGTCACTGACAAACTCGTTGTGTTGCCAGCTAGGTTTTACTATATGTACACAGCAAAAAGAGTGCCACATATGTGTACAAAAACAACTTTCCAGGAAGCGTAAAATCACCAATGGTACCATGTGAAAATTATCAGCAAGTTGCATTCATGTAGAAAGAAGCAGGAAGTAAATAACGACCTGTCATCAGCTCATGAATCAATGTCACGTTTAAGTTTAGTCTTTAGCCAGATGTAAACATATCTTACATGCTTCCAACTGCCACTGGTTTCCATGGATACCATTACTTAGCAAAGCTATGGACCAATACATTTTGGGAAATATACATTCTCATTGGATAGTCAGTTTGAAACCTAAACTGGCCGTAATAAGTTCAAAAAAGTTAGTTCAACGACAACACATTGAGTGACCCTAACAGAGCAACAACTAAAGCTACAAGTTTGAGAGAATAATTGGGTGTGGGAATTACAGAGGCAGGGTGGATGAGTAGGAGGATGGGTAGAAGGAGGATGGGTAGAAGGAGGATGGATAACCTGAGGGAAGATATGGGAATGCAGTTCGGCTTAATGGGAAGATTAGTAAGAAGTCGAATGATGTGGACAGATCAACTAATGTGAATGGAGGTGTGCAGCCTATCAGAGAGGTGTGCAGCCTATCAGAGAGGTGCAGGCCTTTATGAACCATCAAATTATTACTAGTCCAAAAATGTGTTGGCAGATATATGTATTTGCATGCATACATGTATGTACATTCCATATATATATATATATATATATACATACACTGTATATATATGCACAGTTGCACTGGACTGTACATACATATACATGTGCAAATGCATGTATCTACCAAGACATTTTTGGACCGATAAAAAATGTGTCTGTGTGTATATATATATACACACACACACATACACACACACATACATGTGTACATGCGTGTATCAACACATTTGTATAGCATAACGAACATTAATAACAGTAACAGTCAATAACGGATAAGCTTTTTTTGCTCCTCAAATTTCCACCCATCCAAATTCAAATTTCAACCTGTCCAGAAACCAACTCTACCCACCTCGATAACAGATGGACGGGTCTCTAGATACAGCTAGGATGAGGAGACAGGGAAAGACCAAAACTGCAGGAGGGGGAGACCACAGCAGAGATGAGATGAGGAGGGATTTGAGAGGGATGGAGGAAGATGAAAGGGGGAGGGAGGGGGGGTTGCTGATTGGGAGCAGTAGAGGGTAATAACAGGGAGACCAGTGCAGCAGTACAACCACAAAACCCTAAGGAACAAAATTAGATAAAAATAGAAAGTCTTTCTAAGCAAGATCAACATGGCTCCTAAACTAGATAGCTCCTAAACTAGATAGCTCCTAAACTAGATAGCTCCTAAACTAGATAGCTCCTAAACTAGATAGCTCCTAAACTAGATAGCTCCTAAACTATCTGCAAGATATCGGCACCTCTCTACAATGCAACAAGTGTTTGATGATGCACTTCTACTGAACTATGTCCTCATTAGATCTGAGATCTACATATGTTGATGCATGGCCTGGGGTATTGGTGCCTGTGTGGTACATATGACAACCCAAGGTACAGATTCACAAGTGGAGTACCTGATACACAGTAATCACTAGGTAGATGTTACACACGGAGACGAGAGTGAATCATCCCATTTACAACACAAAGACATCATCACCATGGTAATACATGGGGGAAACTGAACCAGTTGAAAGTGACTCAAACGCCGGCAATGGCCTGACAATGACATGGACAGTCGGCACTTTATAAGGCGGCCTTGTGTTTGTAGAGCAGAATGCAAGAGGTCACACAACCACAAACCTTGCTGTTGACCACTTCCCTTACACTATACGACCCTATCTTCCACCGACAGGGCCATTCACTAAATAAATATTCATCTTCTCGTTTCGGGCTCATTTCGTGATAAATTCACCAAACCTAGTGTCAACTATAACATACTAGCTCATTTATGCAAATCTCTTGTTTAGCTTTTTATTGCCGAAATGAACAGATTATTTCTGACTGACAAAATTAAGCAAAGTGGTCCAGCTATACATGGTAAGAATAATGTAAACATTAATAGCGAATTATCTAATGCCACAAACAAAATAAACGTTTTTGATATTATAAAAAACTGACTGAACGTGTTCCTTGAGTATTTGTTCATGCTAGACCTGACTGATTGTGACTCAAAATGGACTTAATCTGTTAAGGATATTTTAAAGGTCTGATCATTTGTATAATAAATATATCATGTTAGTAAAAATTACTATGAGAACCACCATGTATTTGAAACACCAAAATATATAACTACTTAGTACATGTATAGATGAGTTGACAGACACAACCTAAAGCATCATCTCAGAATGTCTGATATGAAACAAAATTACTTTTGTTTGGGGAGGGGAGGTCTGAGGCAGTTTCATCTGGTATCTAACATCGATATTTTATACTTCTGACCGATACTGTTAATCTATTGGTATGACGCTATCATCATATCAAAGTTCACCCACTTTCGTCTGAGAGGGATGGGGCTGAGCTAAATAATCTAATATAGGACATCAACGTTCTGAGATGATCCCTAAAGAATGGTTGATAGATTTTGGGGTTGACACAAGTCTAAGGCAGTCATTATGGGTGAGAGACAGAAGCCCTGCCCTCTAGTATTGAGGTTAGATCACTACATGGATCTCCCCAAAGGGATTCGGGTCATGTTTCCCACACCCTTTGTGGGAGCTTCCCCTAGGCATGTCACACATTGTATCAAGTGAGAGCCAAGACACAGCCAGTGAGTGTCACAGGAAGTACAATGTTCCGCTCTGTGATTATGAAGTAGGATCTCAATACAGATAGTGTAACATCAGTCAACATGGACGCTTGGGGACAGACCGCAATTTAATGTTATTGTTTGTTGTAGAGTGCAAGATATTCTGACAACAACTACATTGTGGCCTACTTTGGGTTCTCAAGCCCTTGTTTGAGAAAGGCTGAATGCACACGACATGTCTTCATCCACATTCATGGACAAACAGATAGCATCACGATCAACATTTTGACAACCTTTGGCTATTTTCTTCCAGATGTCTTCTGGAACTGGATGTTGGATTCTTTTTCTACCCACCAGATGGCACAGTGATCATATTGCCAACTCACACAGGAAGAGGATTTTCCCAGAATTCAGTTGCTGAAGAAGGCAACCGACAATAACCATACTGAGAAAGTGGTTAAATTGTTGACTTCAGAAGAAATACACATTTAATGTATTGTCCAACTCAATGAAAATATCAACCAAAGGAAGTTGTAAACGTTATTTCGCTGTCAATTTGTGTTGATCACAGCGCCCCCTGTTGACCAACAGGGTACTACTGATATCAGTGTTATTTGGCTTGCAAGTTTATTACAAATGCCTATGTCAGTGACTGCTGCCATGATACTTATCGGTCCTCCCCACTTCACAACCTTCTCGTAAAACATTAATTTCTGTTTTCTGCCAACTTTTGATTTAGTCCTACATCAGCCATAAATAAACTACTGGGACATAGAGGATGATTCATGAATAGGACTATCACTACTATCACTTGGGATGAGACAGGATCGGATCTTCTGTCGCCATGGGGATAAGTAGGTTTGGATCTTCTGCGGCCATGGGGATAAGTGTTTACCCTGGGTAAAATGATGGGTGAGGTGGTAGGAGTGGGGTATGCGAGCGCCGCAGGCGCGAAGCGTTGCTAGGGGGGTCTGGGGGCATGCTCCCCCGGAGATTTTTTAAAACTAGCTTTAAAATGGTGCATTCTGAGGTACGTTTCAACCTTTACTATTGAATATAGAGGGGAAGATATAAAACAACAAGACACTACTTGTGTAGTAATGTAGTAATCATGATTGATAAAAGTCAGTAATCATGACTGTTTCATCGTGTTGAGGTGTGGTTTCCACTTGACCACTGGTACTTGGTTATGATTATGTTTTTCTTGCACTAACCCTAGGCCTTGTTACCTCGCTGACAGAGTCAGTAAAAAAGTAAAAGGTAAGTTCTTATATAGCGCTGGACTGCTGAAAGCGCTTTACACTTTACTCCCTGGCAGACCTGTTCAGTCGAACACCATCTCGACTTCTCTGGGAAGCATCCAGTGGTATCATCTGAAGACTCTTTCATCATCACCTTTAAATAATTTTAATATCATAATAATATGGTAAATTGGTGGTTTATGTTCAAAAGATATTTTATTTGTTGCTAGAATGCTATACAATTAATTAAACAGTGATTTCTGGAATGCCACAAAAGTATGTTTCTATTATATTAATCGCAAGAACGTTTCTCAAACTGTGTCCTTTTTATAAAACAGTATAAGTTGTTTAGTATATCCAATTACTGTGCAAACATATCATTGTCTAACCCAAGTTATTGATAACCCGTTAGTAAACACGGTTTTGGGTAGTAGCCATTTTTTATGAGATGTGAACTTCGGCGGTTGATATTCGTAAGTATTTCACTCAAATCAACTTTCCCAAAAGTTAGTTTGCACAACTTTGTCTGAATATGTATCATATATTTAGCACAAAGATATCTTACGAATCACATTCCTTATTTTGCTAAAACAAAACCGCATAGAACATATTATTAGTTGAATAGACTTGTGGCTGTGCTGTGGGCATTTGCGTCGAATCCGGACCCACTTTGATTTCGCCGTTATAACTTGAGTTTTGCTTAACTTTGATACATCAGTGAGATACACTATAGTTCCGTCATACAGCATTATCCTAGGCATATTTACATTTAAGTATATTGCGTCTTACGTCCATTTGAGGCGTAAATAGCGCCCCGGTTTCTATCAACATACGCTGTTGTATACTGTATCTCTCATTTTAAGCGCGCTGTGCGGTAACGCACGGCCACAAGCTCAGCGGCACAGAGTAGCGCAAACCAGGTCACTGTTTGAGCTTCAACAGGGTCCGGATTCGATACAAGTGCCGATTAGTGAATAGGATGCACGGTTTTTATTTGGGCTTCAAAAGAGTCCAGATTCGACACAAGTGCCGACAAGTGACGTAGTGCCATCCGCCTGCAAGGTTTTCACTCCCACCACCGTCATAAACCAAAACGCAAGTTACCGTTTGGGCGCCATTTTACATGAATGTCTAGATTTCTAGTATGTCAAAATTCCGCAACGTGTCACCATTGGAGACACCGGGGATCCCGCAGGAATATTCCGTGATTGGACAACTGACATCTTTCACGTTGTCCAATGGAGTTAAATCCTAACTGCTCTGAGCGACGTTAAGACGACTAAACGACATTGCTACAAATCTGTGATTTTGCAGGAACATAAGTGACTTTGTGATGTCATTTTGCGCCGCTCGCTGACGCTGAATATATCGCGAAAGAACGAAAAAGAATGGGCGTATGACATAGCTACGAGGCGGCAAATTCTGCATATTTTGGGCGAGGCGGCATAGAAAAACAGCGAGGCGGCCCGCCTCGCTTGTTATATACCAGGGGAAACACTGGGATAAGTGGGATAGGATCTTCTGTTGTCATGGGGATAAGTAGGTTTGGATCTTCTGCGGCCATTGGGGATAAGTTGGATAGGATCTACTGTCACCATGGGGATAAGTGGGATAGGATCTACTGTCGCCATGGGGATAAGTCCAGGGGGGCACTGCCTATACTAGCAGTACTGTGGACGTGCCAACTTCAAGGGTCGTTTTTACCGAGGCTCCATAGATCAAGGGTCTGTTTTTCACATGTTCTCCCTAGAACAACGGTATACTTTTTGATATTGGATGCCCTTATCAAGGGTAGGGATAAGTGACCTTCGGCTGCACACCCCTACCTACATGTAAGGGTAGTGCCCTCCCCCTGGGATAAGGTCTCCTGTCGCCATGGGGATAAGTGAGATCGGATCTCCTGTCACCATGGGAATGAGTAGTAGTCTAGGATCTCCTGTTGCCATGGGGATAAGAGGGATTGGATTTCCTGTCACCATGGGGATGAGTAGTAGTCTAGGATCTCCTGTTGCCATGGGGATAAGTGAGATTGGATCTCCTGTTGCCATGGGGATAAGATGGATTGGATAGATTCACTATTCCCTGGACTTGCACAACCTACTATTATTTAATTATTATTCTTTAGACACAAATTATACAAATTGTTATTCATGATTAATAAATGCCCGTTAGGGTAAATAAGAGGTGGAACATACCTTTGCGTAGTACTTATGACCTGTCTCCATTGTGTGCATTACAGCCTCCGAGATTGTCATGGCAACTGACGACAACACTTCCTCCGGGTTGTAATACCCTTTCATTTCTGCGGCGACCGTCTCCACGGCAACGATGTAACCATTCCAATGGCGGTCGAGCTCTGATATGCTGGCGAGACAACCGCGTGCCACGTTGTAGCACAGGTTGCGACACGGACGCACACGGACGAGGCCGTCACAGTGCGGGCAGTAGAGCATGCGTGTGAGTGCGCGTGTGCATGACAGTTCCAGCGGCAGGTTCTCTGTCGCATTCAACGTATCAAACCCTGTCGCCAGCGCATCAAGGAATGCGCGGACGATCCCCGTTGACTTGGCGAGGCGGTGTGCGAACTTATGTGGGGTGTCACCGAAGGGGCGCAGTTCCTGCTGCATGCTGCGTAGACACTCACGGTAGGGGGTCGTCAATTGTAGCTGACTGGGGTCATTGAGGATGTTCTCAAAGACTAGGGGAAAGAGGCCGTCGAAGAACTTCGTCACACTGTTGACTGTGTTCACCAGGTGGCGCCGCTTGACATATGCTGTGATGTCAGTGAAGAGAGCCGTGACGAGTGAGTGACGTTGGGAGAGGGGGATACCGTTGTAGTTCCGCGC
The DNA here is from genome assembly GCA_020002185.1 of Paraescarpia echinospica. Taxonomy (NCBI): domain Eukaryota; kingdom Metazoa; phylum Annelida; class Polychaeta; order Sabellida; family Siboglinidae; genus Paraescarpia; species Paraescarpia echinospica. The sequence goes on from CM034544.1 coordinate 33,038,188, forward strand.
AAATACCGACTCCGTTTGGTTCTGTGCCTCGCGCACCAGCGACAAGAAGTGGTCTACGACACACAAATAGAGGTCAAGTTGAAGTCCCGGTTAATCATATCAATATTAATTAATTTAATTGTTTATTCAAAAACAACAACAATATATACAAGACAAACAAGTTTAACTATAATACAAGTGAGAATGTACACTGTACAGTGTTTGAAGGGGGTAAACAGGAAGTCATTGACTTGTGTGTAAGTTTACCCCTGACATGTATATTTAGACATTAGTGTTACGATTACTGAACTTGCTAACCCTTTCCTTTAGCAATCATAATCTATAACATGTAATGGAAGATATTCTTATCAAATTTACATACTCTGATTAACATGAACACAATTTGTTTGAACAATCTTGTTTAACTTGAGCGAATGTCTCAATGTGGTTGACTTGTGTAAATGTATGAGTGTCACTGCTCATAACATCACTCAAGATTCCCCCCAGTCATTGAAGAAACAACAAGGACTTCATTTATTCAAAACATCTTTAACTCGTCAACTAGCTAACATGTGTCCATGGAAGAACAAGCCAAGCGCCACAATTACATCGTCGTTACTTCATCTCAAACTCGTTCCTGCTCGAACACAAAGAAACAGAGGTGCCCTCTGAAGACTGTTTCATTACTCAACTCATGTTTCCATCTTTCCATTGCAGAAAAGCAAACGTGTGACTTTACAAGTAGTTATTTATTTAATAATTCTGTAAATAAATAACTCAAAATAACTACCTTTGTTCTTGTTTAATACATCGTCAATTACTAGATGCCAACACACTGCCACCAAAGTTAGGGTACTAATATAATACAGTTTGAAATGGCAAACTGAGGGTAATTTCATGAACTTTCCAATTCTGTTGTAAAACGCTGGATAGGCTTCTTGCCAAGGGCCATGTATTGAACAGCCCGAAGCAACCAGCAAAGATTTAATTTGAGAGATATTCATCATGAATGGTACCGTAATCAGGTAGTTGAGATGGCCATAGGTAGGAAGCACTGAATCAGACAGAGTCAACTGCCCGTGTCACTGTTACCCGACACCACCCTCCAGCCACAAGATAACTCAACAAATCAAATGATTTATGACTAATAAATTCATAATCAATCAATCAAGTATTGAGTCCTGCTATCCCATGTAACAAACTGACCACATTATCACTCAGCGGACTGCGTTGTATGACAGAGGTCATCACCACATATCTAATTTGAACTCTTATTAACTACTGATTTAATTTTAATAAAACCTACTCAACCGTGAAAATTGTTTTGGATCGCGATGTTTTCAGACAGTTTCTTGTCAAAAATCTGGTTACATCTGACATTTGACAATCCCAGGCTAATGAATGGACAAGTGTTTAAAGCAGGTGTCGTCAGCATACTAAACACACAAGACTCTGTGTGCCGACCTGAAATAACCCTCAAAATCACGTCTTCGGTAAAGAAAAAGCATAAATATTCAAGTGTTTTTTTATGCGAATGAGGTCGCCTGCGTATTCAAGTAAATGCAAACCCAGTAATAGGAACATTAGATTGAATTTGCAGGCAAGTACGCATCAGTGCCAATAATGCTGGTGAGAGTTGAGGGTAGAACCTGAGAACAACCCTTGTATTGTTATCTAGATCTAGGTAACTGCAGCAGTACTAGCAATGACACAAGTGTTACCCTCCAGACACAAAGGGTTAATGTCTGGAGGGCCATATAGGTGTAGAACAGGTTCACTCATTTGTATGACCAGGAAAGGTAACAGAGCCAGGATGAGTGGGAAGGAGAGGGTTAACATGTGATGGAGTGTGAGTGGACCATAGAGTACACAGCACAGCCTCTGGTGTAGGGAGACAGGGATGGGGAACAGGGAGAAGCAAGGAATAATGGGAGGAAGGGAATAGTGGGGAGGGAATAATGGGGAGGAATGGGCATAGAAGGAGATCAGATATTGGGGGAAGAGAAGGGTATGAATGGGAGAGAGAGGGGAAGGAGATAAGGAAGGAAGGATTACCCTTTAGGTAGGTAGTAGACAACTCCTTGCAAAAAACATTGTCTATGATAATGAAGCTTGTGAAGAAACTAGCAATCACAACCCTCATTTGACAATAGCTTAGCTAGTCAAGGTCAGTTCTTATATAGCGCAGTAGCCAGTCCTCAGGACTGCTCAAAGCACTTTACACTTTACTCTCTGGCAGACCTGTTCAATCGAACACCATCTCGACTTCTCTGGAAAGCGTTCAGCCATGCTGCGATTAATGAGCAACGACTATTCATAAACAAATACTCACCCCTAACTATAGCAAGGTACTCTTTCATACAGCTGAGTGAACTGGAACAACGTAGAGTGACCGAGGTTCGATACACACAGCGCAGGATTCGAACCTGGGTTCTCTCGATCGAGAGTCTATAGCTCTAGCCACTGTGCCACTGCGCTCCACAGCGAAGATGGGGACAAGATAGTGGGGAAAGAGAGGGTGTGGATAGGAGGGACTCCGAGGGAGAAGGGAAGGAAGGATTACCCTTTAGGTAGATAGTGAAAAACTCCTTGTGTCAAACATTGTCTATGAAAATGATAACCCTCATTTGACAATCTGTTTAGCTAGCACTTTTTTTTATAGGTGGCCTGTGTGCCACCAGATCAACTTTTACCCAGACACCATTTTACAAGATTTAACAAGACAGCCTTCAAAAGGGACATGTTGCAGACAGAGAGTTAACAAGATGCTGATGCCTTATCTAGGATCCAACAAATCCCCATCTATCAGCTGTCAGAATTCTGTCAATTCTGTTTTTAGTTGAATTACCACGATTGGCCTGAACATAGTCAGCACATAATGTTTTTTTATATAAACTATTTTTATTTAAGTTGTGTGTATCTAAGTGAATAAATTAGTCTATCTAAATTGATTTATTAGCATGTGATCAATCACTGTTTTACTAACACCACCAGACAGAAGAAGTTGCCAGTTTGCATAATTTAATACGCCTTTTCCGCTTACAGATTTATTTAAGAAAGAATATGGTAGTTTTATTTTAAATTGATTCAATTTTACTGGCGGAAAAACATAAACAATTTCAAAAATCTGAGAATTATTCAATTTGTGACATATACCAGTCTAACAAACTGAAGAAATTTTTCTCTCTAGGGGACAGATCATTGTTTTAGTTATGAGGACATGTCATACAAATAAAGTGATTTTGAGATTGAACGCCTTTTCAAGAATTCTTTGCACCCTTAAAATAGTAATGGGGACTCGTGCTGTGCACAGGTTTAGATGTCTAGTGGCTGGATGGCAGCATATACACATGAATTATGGAAAGACCCCTTGTGATCAGACACAATCTAATAATTCGGTGTAACAAATGACAGATATCATCTTCCATGAAGAGTCTGTCCAAAAAATTGACAAAAACGCTAACTACTGCTGGTGGATGAAAAGACAATAATCAAAGTAAATATATTTTAAATAAAACTGAATAGAATTGTATTACAGTTTGTCATGTTTATAGCTACTGGTTTCATTGGGAGAATCTACAATAGTCTTACACCAGCCATGAGCTCATATGTAATAAACCAGCATATCACAAAGTCAGACACCAGCCGGATTTAATCCCCCCCCCATCTATTGCAGGCAGTTAAGTAACAATTATGATGTTGTTTCCCTGTCTGTCTGGAGGCCAGTCTGCCCAGGGATGTACAAGGCTGATGAATTGGGACACAAACAAGGCTAGACATGGATAAACATGGCTGACTGGACGCTCGATTCTGCTGGATTGATAAATGATTGAGCTCACAGCAACTGTTGAATGGAGCGGAACAAGTTTGTTTCCCAAGTCCCTGTACACAGGCTGCCTGTAATGTCAGCAATTATATATATATATTTATACGGCAAGGCCCACACATGATGGATCTACGATAGATCTACATTTGTTTTGGTGCCCCATGAGATCAGAATTAGCATTGCTTATAGTGTTGAACACAGTTATTAACTGCATTACAAGTTCATCTAAAAACATTGGATATTCAATACCAAAATTTAGTATATTGGCAGCTGTTTTGCTTAAATACGTTGATGTATTCGTTCTCAGAACAGTTTGTTTTCTGATGAGAGTGTGTATTGTGGAACAAAGAACATAGATCCCGTCCTCTTACAACTTTGTTGTAGGTGTGTCTGAGTGGGATATCCTGGGTGCAGTTTGAAGGAGGATGGCACTTTCATGGGAATTAATGTACCTAGCCACACGAAAACATCTGTAGTCGTGTACGAACTCACATACAAGACTTACAAGTATTTCATGAAACAATAGTAGACATGTCAGACTGCAATGAGAATGGTTTCATTGATCAACAAATGATGTACATGCATGTACAGTTGTACACTATAAATGTGTATACACCAGCATATATAACACATGAGCATGGATTGATGCATGCATAAGCTGTGTGGTGTAACAGGTGGTGGCTAGGGCCCATTTATTGGGCACACAATGACACATATTTGACATAACTGCCTGAGAGCTCATGTGGATCTAATGTCAGTCTGCATACAACCATCACACATGCTTACAGCTTGACAACACTAACACCACCAGCACCACCATAAACACCACCATAAACACTGCCACCACCATCACCACCACAACCACAACCACCTCCACCACCACCATAAACACCACCATAACCACTACTACCACCATCACCACCACAACCACCACCATAACCAACACAACCACCACCATAACCACAACCATCACCACCATAAACATCACCATAAATACCATCATAAACACCACCATAAACACCACCATAACCACTGCCACCACCACCACAACCACCATCACCACCACCACCATAACCACAACCATGACCACCATAAACACCACCATAACCACTGCCACAACCATCACCACCACAACCACCTTCACCACTACTACAACCACCATCACAACCACCACCATCACCACAATAAACACCACCATAACCACTGCCACCACCATCACCATCACCTCCACCACCACCATCACAACCACCTTCCACCACCACAACCATCACCATCATAACCACAAAAATCACCACCACCATTACTACAAAAATCATCACCATCATAACCACCACCACCATAACCACTGCCACCATATGTCATGTATTTAGATATGAAATAATGACTTGTCCCTCCACCAATGGACGGAACTCTGCCACGGTGTGCCAGGCCTGCAGTGACTGATACTACTTTATGTATGTACATTATATATTACTTGTACAAGTTCACACTTCCGTCATCAGTCTCTCACACACATGTATTGCTTTAGTTCAAGTTTATGAACACAATGTAGCCTCACTGAATGGATGGAGAGAGAACACCCAGCCTGGCGGGATGATCACTTATCCTTCCTCCTTATTCCTCCTAAGAGTCCGTTCCCTTATTCCTCTGGGAGACAACCCTGACAGGAAGCTGACACCCACACCCTACTCCTCCCACCTTGAAGAAGAAAACAACCATCTGCCACACCCACTCCCATTCTCCCTGCATCCCACAGGGACATTCCTGGGAGTGGATACAACAGAACAACCCCATCCCCAAGGGCTCTATCCCTGGCTTCCCTGCCCCCATGTCACCTCTCTCTCTGCTCTATCCCTGCTCCCGTGTCACCTCTCTCTGCTCTATCCCTGCTCCCGTGTCACCTCTCTCTGCTCTATCCCTGCTCCCATGTCACCTCTCTGCTCTATCCCTGCTCCCATGTACCATCTCCCTGCTCTATCCCTGCTCCCATGTACCATCTCCCTGCTCTATCCCTGCTCCCATGTACCATCTCCCTGCTCTATCCCTGCTCCAATGTACCCTCTCTATGTGCTAGGTCGACTGTATTGTACTGTGTGTACTGTGCTAGGTTGACTGTATTGTACTGTGTGTACTGTGCTAGGTTGACTGTATTGTACTGTTTGTACTGTGCTAGGTTGACTGTATTGTACTGTGCTAGGTTGACTGTATTGTACTGTGTGTACTGTGCTAGGTTGACTGTATTGTACTGTGTGTGTACTGTGCTAGGTTGACTGTATTGTACTGTGTTTGTACTGTGTTAGGTTGACTGTACTGTACTGTGTGTGTACTGTGCTAGGTTGACTGTATTGTACTGTGTGTACTGTGCTAGGTTGACTGTATTGTACTGTGTGTGTACTGTGCTAGGTTGACTGTATTGTACTGTGTGTACTGTGCTAGGTTGACTGTATTGTAGTGTGTACTGTGCTAGGTTTACTGTATTGTACTGCGTGTACTGTGCTAGGTTGACTGTATTGTACTGTGTGTGTACTGTGCTAGGTTGACTGTGTTGTACTGTGTGTGTACTGTGCTAGGTTGACTGTATTGTTATGTGTGTACTGTGCTAGGTTGACTGTATTGCTGTGTGTGTACTGTGCTAGGTTGACTGTATTGTACTGTGTGTGTACTGTGCTAGGTTGACTGTATTGTACTGTGTGTGTACTGTGCTAGGTTGACTGTATTGTTATGTGTGTGTGTGTACTGTGCTAGGTTGACTGTATTGTACTGTGTGTACTGTGCTAGGTTGACTGTATTGTTGTGTGTGTGTACTGTGCTATGTTGACTGTATTGTACTGTGTGTACTGTGCTAGGTTGACTGTATTGTACTGTGTGTGTACTGTGCTTGGTTGACTGTATTGTACTGTGTGTACTGTGCTAGGTTGACTGTATTGTACTGTGTGTACTGTGCTAGGTTGACTGTATTGTACTGTGTGTGTACTGTGCTAGGTTGACTGTATTGTACTGTGTGTACTGTGCTAGGTTGACTGTATTGTACTGTGTGTGTACTGTGCTAGGTTGACTGTACTGTACTGTGTGAACTGTGCTAGGTTGACTGTATTGTACTGTGTGTGTACTGTGGTAGGTTGACTGTATTGTACTGTGTGTGTACTGTGGTAGGTTGACTGTAGGTTGACTGTATTGTACTGTGTGTGTACTGTGCTAGGTTGACTGTATTGTACTGTGTGTACTGTGCTAGGTTGACTGTATTGTAGTGTGTACTGTGCTAGGTTGACTGTATTGTACTGTGTGTACTGTGCTAGGTTGACTGTATTGTACTGTGTGTGTACTGTGCTAGGTTGACTGTGTTGTACTGTGTGTGTACAGTGCTAGGTTGACTGTATTGTACTGTGTGTGTACTGTGCTAGGTTGACTGTATTGTACTGCGTGTGTACTGTGTATTTGTACTGCCAGTGTACTGTGCTAGGTTGACTGTATTGTAGTGCGTGTGTGTACTGCGCTGAGTGTACTGCAAATAACTGAGACACAATACCCATAAAGCTAGGCCACTTACAGCTGATAGATTACCCATAAAGACAAGTGAAGATAAACGTGGCTGTCTGTGTAGATAGACATATGTCTAGGCAGTAGGCCCCACTCTCGTGGTGATACGCCCTGGGGTGTGGTGCTTAAATCACCAGGCTATGTTGCAAATACACTCACAACATAATGCAACGAACCGTCGATTCAACAATGTAAGTTAGTTGCCATCTATTCCTTGCAAGAGATGATGGGTTAGAAGTCTGCTGCCCTCATACCTCAAAGTGCCGATAGTTTACATCGTCACTCTTGTTATATAACTTCTAAACTACCTCTATCCTACCAGTCTGACGGTCTAAATGTGGCTAACAAACAAGTTTTTTACTTGATTGATTCCAGTAGAATCGCATGTTTACATATCACATGTTGAACGGGGACAGCTTAATTGGCAGGCCGTGGTAGCACAAGGTATGGATGTCATTTGTAGTTCATTTATGCAGTGTACACATCTCAAGTCTTAAGCACTGATTCAACACTGAGAATATTATCAACAAGACTAGTGCCAGTGCGACCTGGCACCAACACTCATCAAGGATGGATGTGATAACATCACATGCCAAATTGGCTGAAAATTGATATAGATTTGACATGAGAAAGACTTAGAGGTGATCAGTGACAGCTCTCACACGAACACATTATCAATCTAAAGCTAAGCAACATGTAATAAAACCATACGACTAAAAGACGTCACATTTTCTTGGTTTGAAATCGCTATTTTTTACTTGAAATTTTGTATAAATCAGTATGGCAATATCACCGGCTAACCAGCCTATATAATTCCTATTGCAGACATGTGTTATCATCTGACCGCTACTGAACATAAGCAATCTGCTGCATTCTGTCGGAAATCTGACTATCATCAAAATTATTTTCTTTTCAATTACTATAAATTTGTCAGTGCCATTTATACTTGAATATAATACATGGAAATATAAACTTGATCACAATTTGTACATATGAAGTAAATGTGTTGAAATGGAATATATCCAGATTCTTCCCTCAAACAGAAAATCTGTACTGTATATGAGAAAACTATAATTACTGTGGTGGCCTGTCTAGGGTGGGTTGATTATTGGATGGTGACAGTGCTTAGTGATCTTTGGACAGTGACAGACAGGCTGTCTGGTCAGATGTCCGTGTCCTGTGGAGATGACCATAGCAGTGACAGTGACCAACAAGAGGCTGAGTGACAAGTCTTATATTGGGTCATTAGGCAGCCTTCACACCACATCACTTGGACACAGCTCATGGACAACTGTAGGACAATAGGAGGGCTGTGTGTGTGTGTATGTGTGTATGTGTGTGTGTGTGTGTGTGTGTGTGTGTGTGTGTGTGTGTGTGTGTGTGTGTGTGTGTGTGTGTGTGTGTGCATGCGTGCTTGTGCACGTGTGTGTGTGCATGTGTGTGGTGCATGTGCATGTGTATCCATGTGTGTGTGCATGTATGTGTGTGTGTGTGTGTGTGTGTGTGTGTGTGTGTGTGTGTGTGTGTGTGTGTGTGTGTGTGTGTGTGTGTGTGTGTGTGTGTGTGTGTGTGTATGTGTGTATTCATGTGAGCGTGTATGTGTGCGCACATGTGTCTGTGAGATGAGTTGTATGCAAATAAGTTATTAAATTCACATTGTGTACAACTGAGTTATACACATTCACAATGTGTACAAGTGAGTTGTATACATTCATGATATGTACAAATAAGTTGTGCACATTTACACTGTGTACAAGTGAGTTGTATACATTTATATTGTGTGTAAGTGAGTAGTGTACAACATTTGTATACATGTGCATTTCATTTTATGTACAACATGAGTTGAGTACATTTGAGTTGTGTACAATGAATGATGTACATTGGTACAACTATTGAGACAACGCCATAGTTCCAGCCCTCCAGCCAGGAACCACCCTAGTCACTGTACTGAGTTCTGTAGAAGACACGTACACAGAGCAGAGACGATGGTAGTGGCATGAGATAGTGAGGTTGGCACACCAAACGATGTTTATAAAGTAGCCTGCATGTCACACTGACAGAGGCAGACTGCTGCACACATCAGACTGTCAGACTGTAGGCGCACTGCCAAGTCAATGTGGAGATGTTAGTGTAAGGCCAAGGGATCTCCTTCTGTAATCTCTTCAGGTCTGACAGCCGCGGTGCATCTCAATGAGACTCACCAAGCGCCTGGCTGTGATTCATGTGACCTCCTGCAGCTCACAGCCTTGAGTCAACCACGCAATCTACTCTACCCTGGCACGCAATTTACACGCAGTGATGGCACTACCAGTACTAAGCACTGTCACACGCAATGGCTGCACTACAAGTACGATGCATGCAATTTTGTTTTTTTCAACAATTGATCATATTCCTTCTAGTGAAACTTCATTAATTTTGTTTTAAATAAAATTATTTGTAGTTGTTTTTAACCCCCAAAAAGGACTTTTAAATAAACAGAATTCTAGAAGGCCAGTCCGTAAGTTTCCGGCTCACAGTTATGTAAATCTACATCCAACAACCTTGTATGAGCTTGTGGGCCACACGTTCGTTTTCAAGTGTGCCTAGCAGTAAACATTTGTTCTATCAATTTTCCAAACAAAATAGTGGCTACCTCCAACTTAAAATGTTTCTATGAACTAGCAAATTTTATTTATCACCGAAACATGTATTTCTGAAAATGATAACAGGAGAAAGGTATTTCCCATCGATAATATTTGAACCAACCAAGATGTACTAATAAATGGAGTGTTGCAATAACTGTACTTAAAATAGTGTTTAATTTAACAAATTAAATCATTGCAGCAGATTCACAAAGATGACACATTATAATGCTGCATAAAGATATATTAGTAAAACAACAATAAAGATTATCTTAAGATAAGAATGAGCTTATTCCCACAGAAGATACTTAATAAATAAAATGAACCACAGATGACTAATGGTTGTTAAAAACTTTACTAAATATTTAAAGAGCTGTACTTAATTCAAACTGACATGTTGGTGTAAATGTGACACCGTACATCTAAACAATGGATACATCACAACACAACATAGATTTAACCAGATTTAACAAGTAATACACATTGCTAACTTTAATCTTAATCCTAAGTTGACCTCTGCTGACCTCCGACAAGTGTTGTCTGTCCTGGCCACCAGGTGGCTAGACACACCCTCAGCAGTGCGCCATGAACATATACGTAGGGACAGATCACCATTTTATTTCCTGTTAAAGGTAAATGAATAATGTGTCAGCCATTCTGAGATGGTCCCCTGGTTAATCAATTTCCAGGATTTCTTGCACCCTAAATAAATAGTTTATGATATCGAGGAATGGACGGATTTACAGACTACCACAATCACTAACATATCTGGTTGGTTGGCAGCGTATGAACATAGCAATGATGGAAGGATCCCCTGCGTACGAGGACATACTCCAATCTGATTGGAGTATGTCCAGGGAACATTGTGCAACATGAATTTCTTTAAAAAGGACCAAATAATGTTTATGAAAATAGCACTGCATGTCGCTAACAAGAAAACACAGATATATGTTTTAATAAAACTAGATTATAATAATTTCACAATGTGAAACTATTAAAACATTTCTAACATTGACCTGAATGGAAAATTAAAATAGCGGCCTACACCCACATGTCACTTAACTGGGTGACAGGGTTAATGCCCGAGAGGAGAGGTGTTTTTTCTGTTGCCTGCAGTGGTTTTAATCAAGCACAATAAAAACTCTGCGATGGGGTGTAGAGTTTCGAGGGCTGCAGGACAGACAGGGAGATGATGTAAGAGGAAAACAAAATACCCCAAATTGTGGGGTTGTGGGGTGACAATCTAACCCAACAGGAGAGTGATGTATGTCTCTGCACCAAGTCTGGCCAGTTGTGTGTTTGTAATTGACACAATACAGACTCTGAATCAACCAAACACCATCACTCCTCGGTGACAGATGTTATCTGTCTTATGCTGGCATACCAGGGACATCACATGCAAGTCACATGTCCTGGCCAGTGGCGGTGAATGAGGCCTGGTGGGAACACACTCACTCAAAGCAATCCCTTACCCTTTAAACTCTCAATCCCTTCCCATCAAACTTCAAAGTCTCAATCTCTTCCTTGTGAAGCTTCGAATCTTTCCCTTCGAATTTTCATTCCATTCCCTATGAAGCCTCAATCCTTTTCCTTCAAAATCCTTTATTTCCCATTTGAAACTGTATATTTGTTCAGCCAGGAACCCTCCCAACCCCCAAGGAAGGAACTAACAAGGAAATGGAAGGAACCCTCCCAACCCCCAAGGAACTAACTAACAAGGAAATGGAAGGAACCCTCCCAACCCCCAAGGAAGAAACTAACAAGGAAATGGAAGGAACCCTCCCAACCCGCAAGGAAGGTACTAACAAGGAAATGGAAGGAACCCTCCCAACCCCCAAGGAAGGAATTAACAAGGAAATGGAAGGAACCCTCCTAACCCCCAAGGAAGGAACTAACAAGGAAATGGAAGGAACCCTCCCAACCCACAAGGAAGGAATTAACAAGGAAATGGAAGGAACCCTCCTAACCCCCAAGGAAGGAACTAACAAGGAAATGGAAGGAACCCTCCCAACCCCCAAGGAAGGAACTAACAAGGAAATGGAAGGAACCCTCCTAACCCCCAAGGAAGGAACTAACAAGGAAATGGAAGGAACCCTCCCAACCCCCAAGGAAGGAACTAACAAGGAAATGGAAGGAACCCTCCCAACCTCTAAGGAAGGAACTAACAAGGAAATGGAAGGAACCCTCCCAACCCGCAAGGAAGGAACTAACAAGGAAATGGAAGGAACCCTCCCAACCCCCAAGGAAGGAACTAACAAGGAAATGGAAGGAACCCTCCCAACCCCCAAGGAATGAACTAACAAGGAAATGGAAGGAACCCTCCCAACCCCCAAGGAAGGAACTAACAAGGAAATGGAAGGAACCCTCCCAACCCCCAAGGAAGGAACTAACAAGGAAATGTAAGGAAAGGGGTCAGACCACATTAGATTTTACCTAGGCAGCCATTATAACGTTTCCTTCATTTTTTGCAAAATGCTATTTACACAAAATGCACTCTTTCACTGGATAATGGCGGACGAATCCTTAATGTGGCCTCACGCCAAAACTTGTGAAGGATTCACAGAGTGGTGGTCTGTGTCTTACCCACTGGGTGTGTAGTGTATGTGTGGATGGGGCACTTAGGTTGATAATAAAGCGGAACCTCACTATTAAGGCCACCCTTACAATGATAATAGAGCAGTAACTCACTATTAAGGCCACCCTCACAATGATAATAGAGCAGTAACTCACTATTAAGGCCACCCTCACAATTATAATAGAGCAGTAACTCACTATTAAGGCCACCCTTACAATGATAATAGAGTAGTAACTCACTATTAAGGCCACCCTCACAATGATAATAGAGCAGTAACTCACTATTAAGGCCACCCTCACAATGATAATAGAGCAGTAACTCACTATTAAGGCCACCCTCACAATGATAATAGAGCAGTAACTCACTATTAAGGCCACCCTCACAATGATAATAGAGCAGTATCTCACTATTAAGGCCACCCTCACAATGATAATAGAACAGTAACTCACTATTAAGGCCACCCTCACAATGATAATAGAACAGTAACTCACTATTAAGGCCACCCTTACAATGATAATAGAGCAGTAACTCACTATTAAGGCCACCCTCACAATGATAATAGAGCAGTAACTCACTATTAAGGCCACCCTCACAATGATAATAGAGCAGTAACTCGCTATTAAGGCCACCCTCACATTTATAACAGAGCAGTAACTCACTAGTAAGGCCACCCTCACAATGATAGAGCAGTAACTCAATATTAAGGCCACCCTCACATTGATAATAGAGTAGTAAATCACTATTAAGGCCACCCTCACATTTATAATAGAGCAGTAAATCACTATTAAGGCCACCCTCACAATGATAATAGAACAGTAACTCACTATTAAGGCCACCCTCACAATGATAATAGAGCAGTAACTCACTATTAAGGCCACCCTCACATTGATAATAGAGCAGTAATTCACTATTAAGGCCACCCTCACAATTATAATAGAGCAGAACCTCACTATTAAGGTAACCCTCACATAATAATAGAGCAGTAACTCAGTATTAAGGTCACCCTCACAATAATAATAGAACAGAACCTTACTATTAAGGTCACCCTCACGTTGATAATAGAGCAGAACCTCACTATTAAGGTAACCCTCACACTGATAATAGAGCGGAACCCCATTATTAAGGTCACCCTCACATTGATAATAGAGCGGAACCTCACTATTAAGGTCACCCTCACGACTGAAACTGAACTGAATAGCAAGGTGCCCATCTGAGCCCAGATTCCTGGGGGTATAGATGCAATAGAAGTATATATTATTTATTATTATATTAGTGGGACTAATTTCCTACACTTTCTGTTATGGAAATAATTTGGGACTGTCGTAGGGTGTCCTTAATTGTGAGGTGGCTGTATTAGCAAGATAATCAGAAAGCGAGGTTGAACTGTATTATAATCATATACATAGAGGAGTGCCGTGGTGCAGTGTCTAGAGCTTCAGACTCTCGACTGAGAGAACCTGGGATTTGAATCCTGTGCTGCGATGTCAAACCTTTGGCAAGTTCGTTCACTCTACGTTGCTGTAGTTCACTCAGCTGTATGAATGAGTACCTGGCTATAGATAGTAGTGGGTATTTGTGTATGAATAGTTTTTGCGCATTAATTGCAGCATGGCTGAATGATTCCCAGATAAGTCAAGATGGTTTTCAATTGAACAGGTCAGCCAGGGAGTAAAGTGTAAAGCACTTTGAGCAGTCCTGAGCACTAGCTACTGCGCTGTATAAGAACTTACCTTTACTTTCACATGCTTAACACATAGCCTGTGTAAGCTGTAAGGGAAGACACTACATACCTTGTTAGTGACCAAGGTTGGGTGAGAAGGGAAGACACTACATACCTTGGTAGTGAGCAAGGTTGGATGAGAAGGGAAGACACTACATACCTTGGTAGTGACCAAGGTTGGGTGAGAAGGAAGACACTACATACCTTGGTAGTGAGCAAGGTTGGATGAGAAGGGAAGACACTACATACCTTGGTAGTGACCAAGGTTGGGTGAGAAGGGAAGACACTACATACCTTGGTAGTGAGTAAGGTTGGATGAGAAGGGAAGACACTACATACCTTGGTAGTGACCAAGGTTGGGTGAGAAGGGAAGACACTACATACCTTGTTAGTGACCAAGGTTGGGTGAGAAGGGAAGACACTACATACCCTGGTAGTGACCATGGTTGGGTGAGAAGGAAGACACTACATACCTTGGTAGTGAGCAAGGTTGGACGAGAAGGGAAGACACTATATATCTTGGTAGTGACCAAGGTTGGGTGAGAAGGGAAGACACTACATACCTTGGTAGTGAGTAAGGTTGGATGAGAAGGGAAGACACTACATACCTTGGTAGTGACCAAGGTTGGGTGAGAAGGGAAGACACTACATACCTTGGTAGTGACCAAGGTTGGATGAGAGGAGGTTTCTCAGGTAGGATCCAGTTGACTGTAGGGCGGCGTGAAGGTCCTCCTCCGCTGTCCGGTGGTACTTTCTCTCCGTCCGTCGCGTACAACATGACATCCTGGTTGGTTCGTGCTTGCCTTTATAACACACCTCCATGGCAGCGTCTGTGGCAGAGTGGTCAAAGGTCAGACTACAGGTTCACAAGATCACACATGTATCTATAAGACAAATAAAATTATGATTTGTTTAATGTTATATAAATGGATTTATTTGTAATTTGTAATAAATTATGATAGTATGTACATGTACCCATACAGGCATTTAAGTACACATTTCTTAATGTTAAGTGTATAGATATGTTATATCTAATTTCATCATACATAAATACACATACTCATTCATTTACACGCACGCACACACACACGCGTACACACAAGCGTACACACATGCACACACGCGTACACACACACACACACACGCGTACACACAAGCGTACACACATGCACACACACACACACACGCGCGTACACACATGCACACACGCGTACACACAAGCGTACATGCGCGCACACACACAAACATAGGCACGCGCGTGTGTGCACACACAAGTGTATATTTAGTTATAAATAAGAACTGACACTCTCTGACAGGTTAAGTTATGACCAACATAAATATTATGCCCCACGCCCAATGTCCAGAAGTGTGTGGCTGTAGTCCACCCCACAGTGTACAGGGGGTATGGCTGTAGTTCACCCCACAGTGTCCAGGGGTATATGGCTGTAGTTCACCCCACAGTGTCAGCTCTCAACAGGGAGCACTTTTTCTGACAGCCAAACACCTCTCAACACATGTTTGTTGCATGGATACAGCTTTGAGAGGTAATTATCACCACAAGGAGCTCCCTGTCCCCTCCTACACACCACATACTATTACAGGGGGCGCATTAACAAGTGCTACATCCTTATGGTGTAATATATAGGGGTACATATAAAAAAACTAGGGTGAGCAGTCAATATAATGGGGTAACAATGCCTCAACCATGTGGACTGTTTGGACACCCTATGGCAATAGATGGGGTAAAACCCTGAGTGTGACATCAACACAATGACACACAGGTGTCGAACAACAGTCCAGCACTTTAACTGCTTGACCCCCGCATCCACTTTAACCCAGCCACAGTATAACCCGGCTGACAGTTGGTTCAACCACATTGTAGGGTTGTAGCACCTAATGTATCCCACCCTCCCCCAGAGTGATGTCATCAGTCTCTAATGCACTTGTCACTACATGTTCAGGGGGGTTGATCATCATGGTTATAGCTAATGGATCATCATGGTTATAGTTAGTAGATCATCATGGTTATAGCTAGTAGATCACCATGGTTATAGCTAGTAGATCACCATGGTTATAGCTAGTAGATCACCATGGTTATAGCTAGTAGATCATCATGGTTATAGCTAGTAGATCATCATGGTCATAGCTAGTATATCATCATGGTTATAGCTAGTATATCATCATGGTTATAGCTAGTAGACCATCATGGTTATAGCTAGTATATCATCATGGTTTTAGTTAGTGGATCATCATGGTTATAGTTAGTGGATCATCATGGTTATAGCTAGTGGATCATCATGGTTATAGCTAGTGGATCATCATGGTTATAGCTAGTATATCATCATAGTTATAGCTAGTGGATCATCATGGTTATAGCTAGTATATCATCATAGTTATAGCTAGTATATCATCATGGTTATAGCTAGTAGATCATCATGATTACAGCCAGTAGATCATCATGGTTATAGCTAGTGGATCACCATGGTTATAGCTAGTAGATCATCATGGTTATGGCACATACAAGTAGACCACGATTGCTACAGCAAAGCCATTGTTGTAGTGAACCAATTAGAATGTAATTGTTACAACAATTACATCATCAGGATTACAGCAAGTTGTGATCATGGTTCTAACAATCAGATAACTGTACTTACTGTGATTACAGCAAGTTGTGATCATGGTTCTAACAATGAGATAACTGTACTTACTGTGATCACAGCAAGTTGTGATCATGGTTCTAACAATGAGATAACTGTACTTACTGTGATTACAGCAAGTTGTGATCATGGTTCTAACAATGAGATAACTGTACTTACTGTGATTACAGCAAGTTGTGATCATGGTTCTAACAATGAGATAACTGTACTTACTGTGATCACAGCAAGTTGTGATCATGGTTCTAACAATGAGATAACTGTACTTACTGTGATTACAGCAAGTTGTGATCATGGTTCTAACAATGAGATAACTGTACTTACTGTGATTACAGCAAGTTGTGATCATGGTTCTAACAATGAGATAACTGTACTTACTGTGATTACAGCAAGTTGTGATCATGGTTCTAACAATGAGATAATTGTACTTACTGTGATTACAGCAAGTTGTGATCATGGTTCTAACAATGAGATAACTGTACTTACTGTGATTACAGCAAGTTGTGATCATGGTTCTAACAATGAGATAACTGTACTTACTGTGATTACAGCAAGTTGTGATCATGGTTCTAACAATGAGATAACTGTACTTACTGTGATCACAGCAAGTTGTGATCATGGTTCTAACAATGAGATAACTGTACTTACTGTGATTACAACAAGTTGTGATCATGGTTCTAACAATGAGATAACTGTACTTACTGTGATTACAGCAAGTTGTGATCATGGTTCTAACAATGAGATAACTGTAACAATGAGATAACTGTGATTACAGCAAGTTGTGATCATGGTTCTAACAATGAGATAACTGTACTTACTGTGATTACAGCAAGTTGTGATCATGGTTCTAACAATGAGATAACTGTACTTACTGTGATCACAGCAAGTTGTGATCATGGTTCTAACAATGAGATAACTGTACTTACTGTGATTACAACAAGTTGTGATCATGGTTCTAACAATGAGATAACTGTACTTACTGTGATTACAGCAAGTTGTGATCATGGTTCTAACAATGAGATAACTGTACTTACTGTGATTACAGCAAGTTGTGATCATGGTTCTAACAATGAGATAACTGTACTTACTGTGATTACAGCAAGTTGTGATGTTGGTTCTAACAATGAGATAACTGTACTTACTGTGATCACAGCAAGTTGTGATCATGGTTGTAACAATGAGATAACTGTACTTACTGTGATCACAGCAAATTGTGATCATGGTTCTAACAATGAGATAACTGTACTTACTGTGATTACAGCAAGTTGTGATGTTGGTTCTAACAATGAGATAACTGTACTTACTGTGATCACAGCAAGTTGTGATCATGGTTCTAACAATGAGATAACTGTAGTTACTGTGATCACAGCAAATTGTGATCATGGTTCTAACAATGAGATAACTGTACTTACTGTGATTACAGCAAGTTGTGATGTTGGTTCTAACAATGAGATAACTGTACTTACTGTGATCACAGCAAGTTGTGATCATGGTTCTAACAATGAGATAACTGTACTTACTGTGATTACAGCAAGTTGTGATGTTGGTTCTAACAATGAGATAACTGTACTTACTGTGATCACAGCAAGTTGTGATCATGGTTCTAACAATGAGATAACTGTAGTTACTGTGATTACAGCAAGTTGTGATGTTGGTTCTAACAATGAGATAACTGTACTTACTGTGATCACAGCAAGTTGTGATCATGGTTCTAACAATGAGATAACTGTAGTTACTGTGATTACAACAAGTTGTGATCATGGTTCTAACAATGAGATAACTGTAGTTACTGTGATTACAACAAGTTGTGATCATGGTTCTAACAATGAGATAACTGTACTTACTGTGATTACAGCAAGTTGTGATGTTGGTTCTAACAATGAGATAACTGTACTTACTGTGATCACAGCAAGTTGTAATCATGGTTCTAACAATGAAATAACTGTACTTACTGTGATCACAGCAAGTTGTGATCATGGTTTTAACAATGAGATAACTGTACTTACTGTGATTACAGCAAGTTGTGATCATGGTTCTAACAATGAGATAACTGTACTTACTGTGATTACAGCAAGTTGTGATCATGGTTCTAACAATGAGATAACTGTACTTACTGTGATCACAGCAAGTTGTGATCATGGTTCTAACAATGAGATAACTGTACTTACTGTGGTTACAGCAAGTTGTGATCATGGTTCTAACAATGAGATAACTGTACTTACTGTGTCACAGCAAGTTGTGATCATGGTTTTAACAATGAGATAACTGTACTTACTGTGATCACAGCAAGTTGTGATCATGGTTTAACAATGAGATAACTGTACTTACTGTGATCACAGAAGTTGTGATCATGGTTCTAACAATGAGATAACTGTACTTACTGTGATTACAGCAAGTTGTGATCATGGTTCTAACAATGAGATAACTGTACTTACTGTGATCACAGCAAGTTGTGATCATGGTTCTAACAATGAGATAACTGTACTTACTGTGATTACAGCAAGTTGTGATCATGGTTCTAACAATGAGATAACTGTACTTACTGTGATGTGATCATGGATTCTAATCAATCATGGTTCTAACAATGAAATAACTGTACTTACTGTGATCACAGCAAGTTGTGATCATGGTTTTAACAATGAGATAACTGTACTTACTGTGATTACAGCAAGTTGTGATTGGTTCTAACAATGAGATAACTGTACTTACTGTGATTACAGCAAGTTGTGATCATGGTTCTAACAATGAGATAACTGTACTTACTGTGATCACAGCAAGTTGTGATCATGGTTCTAACAATGAGATAACTGTACTTACTGTGGTTACAGCAAGTTGTGATCATGGTTCTAACAATGAGATAACTGTACTTACTGTGTCACAGCAAGTTGTGATCATGGTTTTAACAATGAGATAACTGTACTTACTGTGATCACAGCAAGTTGTGATCATGGTTTTAACAATGAGATAACTGTACTTACTGTGATTACAGCAAGTTGTGATCATGGTTCTAACAATGAGATAACTGTACTTACTGTGATTACAGCAAGTTGTGATCATGGTTCTAACAATGAGATAACTGTACTTACTGTGATCACAGCAAGTTGTGATCATGGTTCTAACAATGAGATAATTGTACTTACTGTGATTACAGCAAGTTGTGATCATGGTTCTAACAATGAGATAACTGTACTTACTGTGATTACAGCAAGTTGTGATCATGGTTCTAACAATGAGATAACTGTACTTACTGTGATTACAGCAAGTTGTGATCATGGTTCTAACAATGAGATAACTGTACTTACTGTGATTACAGCAAGTTGTGATCATGGTTCTAACAATGAGATAACTGTACTTACTGTGATCACAGCATTTGCAGTGGTTACACTAATTAGATAACTGTGGTTATACCAGATAGACAATGGTTATAGCAGGTAGACAGATAAACAGCCAAACTGTTTATTCATGCAACTGTACGGACCAGCAGGGCAACACTAGAACAATGTGGTTACATAAAACATTTCATTGTGGTTATAGCAATTGATCACATATATCTCGCAATCTATCTCAATGTTCTCCACAAATACCTGGGGCAACAAGAGCACATTATGGGGTGACAATAGTTTGTCCTCCATTCAGCAGTTTTCAATAGACAGACAAGGGATTTCATTAGTTGCAGAAATAGCTGTCACCCTCCCCCTTTGAGGCATGAACAGTGTGCCCGCTTGGAGTAGGGTCAGGGCACACACGCCCAACAAAACGCCCTTCGTCAGACCAACAGATAGCTGCCACAAAGGGTAAACACCCCACTGACATAGAGCAACACTGGGAGGAGACAAGAGAATGTGGGGTAGAACTATGAGAAACCCCATTGCCAGCCACCCTAGGGCGATAATGTTGGGTTGTATGTGGGTGAATAAGACTGCTAATAAAAGAGAGGTTCATTGAAGACCACGACTCAGACACCACTGGCAGCTCCAATCGGTGTCTTCCCATTATAGCTACTTCCCATTATAGCTACTTCCCGTTATAGCGTTATTGTGGATCAGCGCTTGGTTGTGTTCAAGCAAGAGTATGCATCGGGAGACAGGTTGTTAAGCTTTCTGCATGCGGTTGGACATTTGTTGAAACTAGAGTGATCAACAGACACTTCTTGAAACTACAATGGTTGACAAAACAGGTTATTGATGACTGTTATGACTTTTTGATAAATGCAATTCTGTATTCTGTACAATTAATGTAGTTGTCTTAATATAAACTCTTGCGCACATGTGTTTTATGTTATATTTTCCATTTCAAATAACCGACAGTTAAATTTATGACTTTCCGGTGACTTTTAAAATGTGTCCTACATTCATAGAGTTGGATACTTTTTATGCATAAATCTCAATGCAATCTGAAATGGTTAATGCTCCCCCTTGATACCCCCTCCAGAATTGTATAATTAAAGAAGTAGCAATAATGGGACTAGTTTGACTGCCAAACTTAACGAGTAGCTATAACGGGAAAAAACTGTAGTTATAACGGGAAGTAGCTATAACAGGCCTAGACCTGCCAATCAAGCGTGCTTCCCTTGTACACGCTGCAATGGGTTTTTTAAGCAATAATAACAGCGTTTTATCAGCGAACAAACCACTAATGTGGATGCTCTGCTGAGTGGGGCCAAAACCCGCATGACTCAGGCTACAGAGGCCAACACTTGTTGTGAATCCATCTAATCACAACACCTGCATGACTCAGGCTACAGTGGCCAACACTTGTTGTGAATCCATCTAATCACAACACCCGCATGACTCAGGCTACAGAGGCCAACACTTGTTGTGAATCCATCTAATCACAACACCCGCATGACTCAGGCTACAGTGGCCAACACTTGTTGTGAATCCGTCTAATCACAACACCCGCATGACTCAGGCTACAGAGGCCAACACTTGTTGTGAATCCATCTAATCACAACACCCGCATGACTCAGGCTACAGAGGCCAACACTTGTTGTGAAGCCGTCTAATCACAACACCCGCATGACTCAGGCTACAGAGGCCAACACTTGTTGTGAATCCATCTAATCACAACACCCGCATGACTCAGGCTACAGAGGCCAACACTTGTTGTGAAGCCGTCTAATCACAACACCCGCATGACTCAAGCTACAGTGGCCAACACTTGTTGTGAAGCCGTCTAATCACAACACCCGCATGACTCAGGCTACAGAGGCCAACACTTGTTGTGAAGCCGTCTAATCACAACACCCGCATGACTCAGGCTACAGAGGCCAACACTTGTTGTGAAGCCGTCTAATCACAACACCCGCATGACTCAGGCTACAGAGGCCAACACTTGTTGTGAATCCATCTAATCACAACACCCGCATGACTCAGGCTACAGAGGCCAACACTTGTTGTGAAGCCGTCTAATCACAACACCCGCATGACTCAAGCTACAGTGGCCAACACTTGTTGTGAAGCCGTCTAATCACAACACCCGCATGACTCAGGCTACAGAGGCCAACACATGTTGTGAAGCCGTCTAATCACAACACCCGCATGACTCAGGCTACAGAGGCCAACACTTGTTGTGAAGCCGTCTAATCACAACACCAGCATGACTCAGGCTACAGTGGCCAACACTTGTTGTGAAGCCGTCTAATCACAACAGCATGCAACGCATTCATTTAGTTCTACTCTAAGCCCCCCAAGAATGAATCAGACTTTGTTGGTATGGAACTATCAGTCTCATCGACACATGACACAAAGTGACACAAGCACCGACAATCTAGATATCTCTACGGATATCTACAGATATCCTTAAGACTCTCTTTGCTGTTCAGTGAGAATACTCCCATCATCTGATGTCTTATTATATGTCACTGGTAACATATTGTAGCAATTACAAAACAAAACTATTACAAAATACTGTACTGGTGTCCTAATTAAAACAAGTCTGTCATCAGTTCATTTCACCCAACTTCATGCGATGGAAAGAGGAATAAAGTGAAGGGAAGACAAATAGGAATGATGTGGTTGGGAAGACTTAAAGGAAGAAATGGAGGTAGATGGGAAACTGTTGGGAACCCAGTGAAGACCGAACTCAAACACAAGTATGCTAATTTATGTGCATACTAATTAACTGAAGGCAATACTAATACATTGTTATTCACACCCCAGACTCAAGGAGTGCAAAGTCTACCCTCTAGATCAAGGAAATAGGTAGACAACTCAAAGGTCACCCAGATTAAAACTCCATTCTCAATTCATCTAAGTGAATCACGAATCAGGGGCTGGTTTCATAAAGCATTCTTAAAGTTACGCAACTACTTAATGTCATATGCTTGTGTAATCTCTTGTGTTCACTTATTGAAAATACTAAGAAGATCACCTTAACGTTCAGAATGTTTTTAGTCGCTTCATGAAACTGACCCTAGATTTGTTAATGCTCAAGTGCATAAAATGTAAACAGTTCCATTAACATGTGTGCAGTTGGTTTCATCAAAAGTATACATTTATTGAAATCATCCTAATAACTGATTTGCAAAAGTGTGAGTAGAAATGATTCAAAATTATCAAACTGAAGTTAAACCTAACTTTTTAAGCATAATTATACAAAATAATACATATTATAATATAATTAAGTGAACACAATTATTTGTCAATTAAAAAATATTTTCCAAAACAATTCAACGAACAGGAGCTCTATAATTCTACATTTACAATTTGAGGTTGGCTCATTTGAGGAACATAATGTCATCAGAGGTACATACTTGAGCATCGTTCAATAAATCATTTACACAATACGTGCACACATCAAAGCAGATACAATAAAGGACTTGAAGTGAGCAGGACAAATTCATCTTGGTGGGACCAGCAAATGTAATTCATACCAAGTATTCACAGTCAGACTCGGCTAAATACAAGTATCCATGACAAAGGGTGCTTTCTCCCTAACTGAGCACTGATATAATGAAAATAGAACTGAGTGGTCGTTTGCCAGCAGGAGGTATGATTGGCTTAACGAGACACCAAGAAAACACAAAAACACCTTCAAAAGCACGACCATCTCTAATAACATGTTTAACAAGACAAGATCTGCTTTGATTCTCAGCACAAGAATCCTATTGTGTGCACAGGTATAGGTTGGGAAAAACTATGTGGGTTCAGAGTTACAGAAGAAGACAGTGGGAAAGTTCCAGAGATGGAGGAGTTTTAATAAAATATAGTTTGTGTCTACTATGTAAAGTACAAGTCAGGTTAAACCAGAGTAAGTCAAGAGATGGAGGAGATTTGGTAAAATATAGTTTGTATCTACTATGTAAAGTACAAGTCAGGTTAAACCAGAGTAAGTCAAGAGATGGAGGAGTTTTGGTAAAATATAGTTTGTGTCTATTATATAAAGTACCATTCAGATTAAACCAGAGTAAGTCAAGAGATGGAGGGGTTTTGGTAAAATATAGTTTGTGTTTACTATGTAAAGTACAAGTCAGGTTAAACCAGAGTAAGTCAAGAGATGGAGGAGTTTTAATAAAATAGAGTTTGTGTCTACTATGTAAAGTACAAGTCAGGTTAAACCAGAGTAAGTCAAGAGATGGAGGAGTTTTGGTAAAATATAGTTTGTGTCTACCTATGTAAAGTACAAGTCAGGTTAAACCAGAGTAAGTCAAGAGATGGAGGAGTTTTGGTAAAATATAGTTTGTGTCTATTATATAAAGTACCATTCAGATTAAACCAGAGTAAGTCAAGAGATGGAGGGGTTTTGATAAAATATAGTTTGTGTTTACTATGTAAAGTACAAGTCAGGTTAAACCAGAGTAAGTCAAGAGATGGAGGAGTTTTGGTAAAATATAGTTTGTGTCTATTATATAAAGTACCATTCAGATTAAACCAGAGTAAGTCAAGAGATGGAGGGGTTTTGATAAAATATAGTTTGTGTTTACTATGTAAAGTACAAGTCAGGTTAAACCAGAGTAAGTCAAGAGATGGAGGAGTTTTGGTAAAATATAGTTTGTGTCTATTATATAAAGTACAAGTCAGATTAAACCAGAGTAAGTCAAGAGATGGAGGGGTTTTGATAAAATAGAGTTTGTGTCTACTATGTAAAGTATAAGTCAGGTTAAACCAGAGTAAGTCAAGAGATGGAGGAGTTTTGGTAAAATATAGTTTGTATCTACTATGTAAAGTACAAGTCAGGTTAAACCAGAGTAAGTCAAGAGATGGAGGAGTTTTGATAAAATATAGTTTGTGTTTACTATGTAAAGTACAAGTCAGGTTAAACCAGAGTAAGTCAAGAGATGGAGGAGTTTTGGTAAAATATAGTTTGTGTCTATTATATAAAGTACCATTCAGATTAAACCAGAGTAAGTCAAGAGATGGAGGGGTTTTGATAAAATAGAGTTTGTGTCTACTATGTAAAGTATAAGTCAGGTTAAACCAGAGTAAGTCAAGAGATGGAGGAGTTTTAATAAAATATAGTTTGTGTCTACTATGTAAAGTACAAGTCAGGTTAAACCAGAGTAAGTCAAGAGATGGAGGAGATTTGGTAAAATATAGTTTGTATCTACTATGTAAAGTACAAGTCAGGTTAAACCAGAGTAAGTCAAGAGATGGAGGAGATTTGGTAAAATATAGTTTGTATCTACTATGTAAAGTACAAGTCAGGTTAAACCAGAGTAAGTCAAGAGATGGAGGAGTTTTGATAAAATATAGTTTGTGTTTACTATGTAAAGTACAAGTCAGGTTAAACCAGAGTAAGTCAAGAGATGGAGGAGTTTTGGTAAAATATAGTTTGTGTCTATTATATAAAGTACCATTCAGATTAAACCAGAGTAAGTCAAGAGATGGAGGGGTTTTGATAAAATAGAGTTTGTGTCTACTATGTAAAGTACAAGTCAGGTTAAACCAGAGTAAGTCAAGAGATGGAGGAGTTTTGGTAAAATATAGTTTGTGTCTACTATGTAAAGTACAAGTCAGGTTAAACCAGAGTAAGTCAAGAGATGGAGGAGTTTTGATAAAATATAGTTTGTGTTTACTATGTAAAGTACAAGTCAGGTTAAACCAGAGTAAGTCAAGAGATGGAGGAGTTTTGGTAAAATATAGTTTGTGTCTATTATATAAAGTACCATTCAGATTAAACCAGAGTAAGTCAAGAGATGGAGGGGTTTTGATAAAATAGAGTTTGTGTCTACTATGTAAAGTACAAGTCAGGTTAAACCAGAGTAAGTCAAGAGATGGAGGAGTTTTGGTAAAATATAGTTTGTATCTACTATGTAAAGTACAAGTCAGGTTAAACCAGAGTAAGTCAAGAGATGGAGGAGTTTTGATAAAATATAGTTTGTGTTTACTATGTAAAGTACAAGTCAGGTTAAACCAGAGTAAGTCAAGAGATGGAGGAGTTTTGGTAAAATATAGTTTGTGTCTATTATATAAAGTACCATTCAGATTAAACCAGAGTAAGTCAAGAGATGGAGGGGTTTTGATAAAATAGAGTTTGTGTCTACTATGTAAAGTACAAGTCAGGTTAAACCAGAGTAAGTCAAGAGATGGAGGAGTTTTGGTAAAATATAGTTTGTGTCTACTATGTAAAGTACAAGTCAGGTTAAACCAGAGTAAGTCAAGAGATGGAGGAGTTTTGATAAAATATAGTTTGTGTTTACTATGTAAAGTACAAGTCAGGTTAAACCAGAGTAAGTCAAGAGATGGAGGAGTTTTGGTAAAATATAGTTTGTGTCTATTATATAAAGTACCATTCAGATTAAACCAGAGTAAGTCAAGAGATGGAGGGGTTTTGATAAAATAGAGTTTGTGTCTACTATGTAAAGTACAAGTCAGGTTAAACCAGAGTAAGTCAAGAGATGGAGGAGTTTTGGTAAAATATAGTTTGTGTCTACTATGTAAAGTACAAGTCAGGTTAAACCAGAGTAAGTCAAGAGATGGAGGAGTTTTGGTAAAATATAGTTTGTGTCTATTATATAAAGTACAAGTCAGATTAAACCAGAGTAAGTCAAGAGATGGAGGGGTTTTGATAAAATAGAGTTTGTGTCTACTATGTAAAGTACAAGTCAAATTAAACCACAGTAAGTCAAGATATGGAGGAGATTTGGTAAAATATAGTTTGTGTCTACTATGTAAAGTACAAGTCAGGTTAAACTAGAGTAAGTCAAGAGATGGAGGAGTTTTGATAAAATATAGTTTGTGTTTACTATGTAAAGTACAAGTCAGGTTAAACCAGAGTAAGTCAAGAGATGGAGGAGTTTTGGTAAAATATAGTTTGTGTCTATTATATAAAGTACCATTCAGATTAAACCAGAGTAAGTCAAGAGATGGAGGGGTTTTGGTAAAATATAGTTTGTGTCTACTATGTAAAGTACAAGTCAGTAAGTTATGGAGGACGAAAGTACAAGTCAAGAGTAAGTCAAGAGATGGAGGAGTTTTGGTAAAATATAGTTTGTGTCTACTATGTAAAGTACAAGTCAGGTTAAACCAGAGTAAGTCAAGAGATGGAGGAGTTTTGGTAAAATATAGTTTGTGTCTACTATGTAAAGTACAAGTCAGGTTAAACGAGAGTAAGTCAAGAGTATTGTACCAATGGTAGACAACAATGAACAGACCAGCAATGATGAGATTTTGAAAGCAAAACTGTAATTTCATCAGTTTACACCTACAATAAGAATGATGGTTGTCTATGGTTACAATAAGAATGATGGTTGTCTATGGTTACTTCTGTGACCAGTAGACATTCTGTAATACAACCACATCAGACTGACACACATTCCTATGTACAGGCAACAATTCATGACATAGTAACAGGATTTCCCAGTCATTTCAGATAGTTATCATGAAAAGGTGTTTGAACAAACAACACATGTTTTATTGATACATGTTTTATTATGTTAAATGACCGATAATGGCTCGATAAAGTATACTACGCTTACATTATGGCACTCACTGATAAACCTGGCCTGGTTGGCAGATAATACGTTTCAAAAAACATAGTTTGTTGCAATTACCCAGTAAATGGCTCCAGAGTCTGGTGTGGGCTAAAAACACGACATTTTCTTGTTGATAGATTAGTTAAAGATAATAGCGCAATTACGATTTAGAAATACAACGTGCAACAGTTTTTACAACAGCTCTGTGATAAAGGAACTTAACAAATCAGCGAGGCAAGGCACGACTATGATAACTGCCAAGTATTCCATGCGAATGCACATACTGAATGACGAGCATTCTGCAGCAAATAAACACGCCTACGCCCACAGTCAATACATCTAGGTCATCATTCGCTTACTAATAAAATACAAAAAATACATCATTCTGTCTAAAAATAACCATTTCATCATTGAATTTAAATCAGGTACAACTCTGTTGAATAACATTTTGTTATTAAAGCAACTTGTCTGATTTTGTCGCTATATGATTCTTTAAGTGCTGGCATAGCAGTTTTGTTTAGCAAAATATGTTATATTAATTATATATTTCCAAGGGAATGTTTAAATATATTTACAGACTCAGTGTCCTGGTGTTATACTTTCATTTTAAAAACAGGACATGGAAGTCTACATGCTTTCCGGAAAAGAATTATTTAATGAAGTTGGTCTCTATTGGAATTAATGGATTCATTAGTATTTAACATTAATAATTTAATATGTAATAACAGTTAACTAAAGAATGCGCTAGTCTTTAATATCAAACTGCACAACTGCCTTGTCAATATTTAATTGCATATTTGACTTAGTGACATTCTTCAAGAGGTTGTCATTGGTGATGCCATTCCTTGTACACCCATCCTATGCACAATACTAACACGAGTCATTGGAACAGATTGTGCACCAATGCAATGCATACATGCTACATATTCTAACTTACAGATGGCAGTGTGTTTTAGACGGTGTGAAAGTACATACATGCTATGTTCATACTACATATTCCAAGATGGCGGTGTGACAAACTACATATTCCAAGATGGCGGTGTCACATACTACATATTCCAAGATGGCGGTGTGACAAACTACATATTCCAAGAAGGCGATGTGACATACTACATATTCCAAGATGGCGGTGTGACAAACTACATATTCCAAGATGGCGGTGTGACAAACTACATATTCCAAGATGGCGGTGTGACAAACTACATATTCCAAGATGGCGGTGTGACATACTACATATTCCAAGATGACGGTGTGACAAACTACATATTCCAAGATGGCAGTGTGACATACTACATATTCCAAGATGGCGGTGTGACAAACTACATATTCCAAGATGGCGATGTGACATACTACATATTCCAAGATGGCGGTGTGATATACTACATATTCCAAGATGGCGGTGTGACAAACTACATATTCCAAGATGGCGGTGTCACATACTACATATTCCAAGATGGCGGTGTGACAAACTACATATTCCAAGAAGGCGATGTGACATACTACATATTCCAAGATGGCGGTGTGACATACTACATATTCCAAGATGGCGGTGTGACGTACTACATATTCCAAGTTGGCGGTGTCACGTAATAATAAGATAACTTTTTTGTACCTAAATCCTCAGAAACCAAGCTCAGAGGCGCATACAAAAGGGTTAGTCAATATCAAAATCGATAAGCCGTATTAAAGTCGACAACAGATGGATCGATATACCAGGGAGCTAAGGTGGATATGTAAGGTGCCTCCTCGGCTCTCTACAGAGCACATCCGGTGGAGAAAGCTCTCAAGATTTCGCACTACAGGGCACTGGAGGGCACCGTTGTCTTGTAAGTTCACTTCCGCTGTCTCAAATTCTCACGCCTCATTCACGCCCCTCTGTTGGAGTGGTTCACCCTCCCAGACAGGAGGCATTGAAGGCATGACAATAGGGCGGTGATAGCCTGCTCAATGCCACTACCTGCGGTGAGGCTGGTGAAAGATAGGCAAAAAAAAGGGGGGGCAGGAGGGCAATAACTGAGCACCAATTGACAGCCAAGGCTTGGTTGTGTTGTGTCTAGGTATGGTCACACCTGTCAGTATTACCTTGACCACTTAGGACATCTTACATGTATTCATCCTCTTCCCTTGTTCCCCTGCTGCCTGGGGCAACCCCCAGCACCCACAATGCAGTGGCTCCCACAGCCTCCCATACCTGTACGGAAGCAGCTGGTTCCCATCCCCTGCTACCTGCATACTTCACTTGTCTTCCCTCCTCACAAGCCCTAGTATCTACCCTACAACATTATTATTTACACCCTACAGCACCATTTGCAACACCCCATACAATGTCCCCTACGGCACTATGCGCCCCCTACCCTTGCAGCAATTTGGCTTGATTTGACTTGGGTAACATTTGTTGAAGTGATTTTAAAAGAGAATGTTAACGCCAAGTGTTGTGCAATACGTGCCCCTCTATGACGTGGGGTTTTACAGATTCAGACAGTGCCTGCAGGACCACAACTCTATAAGGTTGGACTGGTGGATTTCCACCAAACAACAATAATAGGGGCCAGAAAATAATGTTGGGTTTGCGGTTAAGTTTCTATGCCGACCAGTCTTATAGCTGCAGAGTCATTGAATGTTCACTACCCCCCCTAATACAGCACAACCACAGTACAGAAAATCACTGCTAGTTGCACAAATGCTTGACACACATCACAGTTTGGAAACATACGCATGACATTAGACATTAAAGACAGAACCTAAAAATCAGCACAATTTAGTTCTTCTGATGAACATGTAATTTGCCATTACAAATGGTGAAGAAACAGTGAGAAAGCAAGTGTCGTTGGTCAACTAACATAACATCACCAAACAGACAGCCTCCGGAATGACAGACAGTTGTAGCATACAGAGGATGACACAAAATAGTATTCACCAAAAAATCTGCATGTTAAAAACTTGACCTCACTCACTTATAATCCGTAACATTTGACATGTCAGCTTTGACCTAGATGGGATAAATAAGAAAGTAGTTGCCTCTGAAAAACCTGCAACATGGCATCATTGAGAAAGACAACAAAGAACTACACTGGTTTTACACTTGTCGCAAAAGAAAATTTTTTCTGTGTGCTGCTTAAAAAAATAGCTGTATCCTGCTCAAACACAGCGATCACAGTCTCACTTCAAACTTGGCAAAGTGACTTCAGGGTTTGATTTACAACGCAATGGGGTGGCATTTAACTCAACACAAATGCCCAGAAGCTGAACAATTCTGTATGAGCTAGATTCTACACATTACTGATTGTTGGAGAACAATGTGATTTTTGAAGTAGCAACTGCTTTGATTGAAACAGCTCCAGGCTTAAGATTAGTACCATCCAATTGTTTGCTAACATTCCAGAAATGCGACATCTCTAGTAGAAGAAATACAGTATCTGTGGAAGTTGAACACTTCTAACTAGTAGTTACATACTAAATACACATTTCTAAATAGGTCAAGACTTTGTGGAGAGCCACACTATATCGTAAATAAAGGCAGCATATGCAGACTACTCTGGTTAAATTATGTATACTAACTTTTCGAACTTTAAAATAAAAGGTATTATCCATACAAAAAATTATCCATACAACCACGGGTTCAAAACTTTAAGCAGACCACCTTTGGTCTGCACAAAAAAGCGGTCTGCCTAAGGCGGCACAAAATGCATATTTGATCTGTGTATGCTGGTCTTACAAGTATATATATATATGTACGTATATATACATATATATATATATATATAAATACACACACATATATATATATATATATACACTGTATACTCCTAACATCAGCATACGTCGACCAAATATGCATAAGGGGCCGCCGTTTTTAAGCAGATCAGAGCCGGTCTGCATGAAGTTTTGACCCCTGGTTGCATAGACAATATCTTTTATTTTAAAGTTTGAACTGTTAATATACATAGTATACCCAAATATATAATGATATCAATAATTATTTGGACCCAAAAAATATTTTGAGAGACACTTTCTCGGAGGTTGTATATCCTATCACTCATAATGGAGCGGTCGACCTATGCTGCCCTTAGGCTGATATATATATAATATATATATGTATGTATATATATATATCATTAGTATTGGGGCTAACTACAAGCCAATCAAGTTATTTTGGAGAATGCCTAAGACTGCCAGAGGGTCAAGTACATTACTACTTTGATTGATCTTAAAAGTAAAAGATAAGGTGCTTTGTAGGAACCAATCTTTACATAACAAATTACTGTATGGTACTAAGAAGTACATGTACCGTAACACGTGTCTAACTGTCCGGTCTTACAAAACATGCTTCACTCTAGGTTACTGCATCATATAGACTCCTGTCGGGTATTACAGTAAACAATGTTGTGTGTTCAGTTAATACATTGCCGGTCATTGCCCGGACATAACAAAGACACCACAACATAAAACAAAGGTTCAATGGACCAACCAACAACTTGAGACTCTGCCCTAGAGATCCCTGATACTGATTTATGTGATGTTTAGGTTGAAGACAGTAAGAACGATATCAAGTCCAGTAAGCCAGCACATAAACCATGTGTGTGCTTAAAGCGCAGCGAGCGACCAGAGTTTTGAGCTGCACTGCTGCGGGGAGACGGGGCAGACTGTGGCTCACATGTTCATCTTGGCTTCATCCAGCAGGAAATAAAATACACCTACTAAAAAACTCTTGTTGTTGCTACTAAGCTCAGCTACGCGCTATTAGTATTTATCTTATTGCTGATAAAGACATGGTCCTGTAGTCTCTAGTAGCTGATAGAAGACTTAGACTTGATCCTCTGGTCTCTAATAGCTGATAGATTACTTAGACATGGTCCTGTAGTCTCTAGTAGCTGATAGAAGACTTAGACATGGTCCTGTGGTCTCTAGTAGCTGACAGAAGACTTAGACATGGTCCTGTGGTCTCTAGTAGCTGACAGAAGACTTAGACATGGTCCTGTAGTCTCTAGTAGCTGACAGAAGACTTAGACATGGCCCTGTGGTCTCTAATAGCTTATAAAAGACTTAGACATGGTACTGTGGTCTTTAATAGCTGATAGAATAGTTACACAACTTAGACATGGTCCTG
This sequence comes from Paraescarpia echinospica, assembly GCA_020002185.1. Lineage (NCBI taxonomy): Eukaryota > Metazoa > Annelida > Polychaeta > Sabellida > Siboglinidae > Paraescarpia > Paraescarpia echinospica. Next base: position 33,071,122 of record CM034544.1, read on the forward strand.
TGGTCTCTAGTAGCTGATAGAGGACTTAGACAACTTAGGCGTGGTCCTGTAGTCTTTAGTAGCTGATAGAGGACTTACACAGCTTATACATGGTTCTGTAGTCTCTAGTAGCTCATAGAGGACTTAGACAACTTAGGCATTGTCCTGTAGTCTTTAGTAGCTGATAGAGGACTTACAACAACTTATACATGGTTCTGTAGTCTCTAGTAGCTGATAGAGGACTTAGACAACTTATACATGGTCCTGTGGTCTCTAGTAGCTGATAGAGGACTTACACAACTTATACATGGTCCGGTGGTCTCTAGTAGCTGATAGAGGGCTTACACAACTTATACATGGTCCGGTGGTCTCTAGTAGCTGATAGAGGGCTTACACAACTTATACATGGTCCTGTGGTCTCTAGCAGCTGAGAGAGGATTTACACAACTTATACATGGCCCTGTGGTCTCTAGTAGCTGATAGAGGGCTTACACAACTTATACATGGTCCTGTGGTCTCTAGTAGCTGATAGAGGGCTTACACAACTTATACATGGTCCTGTGGTCTCTAGTAGCTGACAGAGGACTTATACAACTTATACATGGTTCTGTGATCATTAATAGTAGCTGACAGAGGGCTTACACAACATATACATGGTCCTGTGGTCTCTAGTAGCTGACATAGGACTTACACAACTTTATACATGGTCCTGCGGTCTCTAGTAGCTGATAGAGGACTTACACAACTTATACATGGTCCTATGATCTCTAGTAGCTGACAGAGGACTTACACAACTTTATACATGGTCCTGCGGTCTCTAGTAGCTGATAGAGGACTTACACAACTTATACATGGTCCTGTGGTGTCTAGTAGCTGATAGAGGGCTTATACAACTTATACATGGTCCCGTGGTCTCTAGTAGCTGATAGAGGACTTACACAACTTATACATGGTCCCGTGATCTCTAGTAGCTGACAGAGGGCTTACAAAACTTATACATGGTCCTGTGGTCTCTAGTAGCTGACAGAGGGCTTACACAACTTATACATGGTTGTGGTCTCTAGTAGCTGACAGAGGGCTTATACAACTTATACATGGTCCTGTGGTCTTTAGTAACTGATAGAGGACTTACACACCTTAGGCATGGTCCTGTGGTCTCTAGTAGCTGATAGAGGGCTTACACAACTTATATATGGTCCTGTGGTCTCTAGTAGCTGATAGAGGGCTTACACAACTTATACATGGTCCTGTGGTCTCTAGTAGCTGATAGAGGGCTTACACAACATAGCCATGGTCCTGTGGTCTCTAGTAGCTGATAGAGGACTTAGATAACATATCCATGGTCCTGTGGTAACAACTATGTAACAATTGTGTCGTTGCTTACAATGAAACAAACATTTACAAACAACTTGAGCACAAACCACTGAGTTGCACTGTGGCATCAGATATCGACTGTGACAGCCAGTTGTACTAAGTAGGGCCTACAGGCACCCTCACCTGATCTAGTTCAAGTAAAAGTACAAATGATCATTAACCTACAGGCACCCTCACCTGATCTAGTTCAAGTAAAAGTACAAATGATCATTAACCTACAGGCACCCTCACCTGATCTAGTTCAAGTAAAAGTACAAATGATCATTAACCTACAGGCACCCTCACCTGATCTAGTTCAAGTAAAAGTACAAATGATCATTAACCTACAGGCACCCTCACCTGATCTAGTTCAAGTAAAAGTACAAATGATCATTACCCTACAGGCACCCTCACCTGATCTAGTTCAAGTAAAAGTACAAATGATCATTAACCTACAGGCACCCTCACCTGATCTAGTTCAAGTAAAAGTACAAATGATCATTAACCTACAGGCACCCTCACCTGATCTAGTTCAAGTAAAAGTACAAATGATCATTAACCTACAGGCACCCTCACCTGATCTAGTTAAAATAAAAGTACAAATGATCATTAACCTACAGGCACCCTCACCTGATCTAGTTCAAGTAAAAGTACAAATGATCATTACCCTACAGGCACCCTCACCTGATCTAGTTCAAGTAAAAGTACAAATGATCATTAACCTACAGGCACCCTCACCTGATCTAGTTAAAATAAAAGTACAAATGATCATTAACCTACAGGCACCCTCACCTGATCTAGTTCAAGTAAAAGTACAAATGATCATTACCCTACAGGCACCCTCACCTGATCTAGTTCAAGTAAAAGTACAAATGATCATTAACCTACAGGCACCCTCACCTGATCTAGTTCAAGTAAAAGTACAAATGATCATTAACCTACAGGCACCCTCACCTGATCTAGTTCAAGTAAAAGTACAAATGATCATTAACCTACAGGCACCCTCACCTGATCTAGTTCAAGTAAAAGTACAAATGATCATTAACCTACAGGCACCCTCACCTGATCTAGTTCAAGTAAAAGTACAAATGATCATTAACCCTACAGGCACCCTCACCTGATCTAGTTCAAGTAAAAGTACAAATGATCATTAACCTACAGGCACCCTCACCTGATCTAGTTCAAGTAAAAGTACAAATGATCATTAACCTACAGGCACCCTCACCTGATCTAGTTCAAGTAAAAGTACAAATGATCATTAACCTACAGGCACCCTCACCTGATCTAGTTAAGGTAAAAGTACAAATGATCATTAACCTACAGGCACCCTCACCTGATCTAGTTCAAGTAAAAGTACAAATGATCATTACCCTACAGGCACCCTCACCTGATCTAGTTCAAGTAAAAGTACAAATGATCATTAACCTACAGGCACCCTCACCTGATCTAGTTAAAATAAAAGTACAAATGATCATTAACCTACAGGCACCCTCACCTGATCTAGTTCAAGTAATAGTACAAATGATAATTAACCTACAGGCACCATCACCTGATCTAGTTCAAGTAAAAGTACAAATGATCATTAACCTACAGGCACCCTCACCTGATCTAGTTCAAGTAAAAGTACAAATGATCATTAACCTACAGGCACCCTCACCTGATCTAGTTCAAGTAAAAGTACAAATGATCATTAACCTACAGGCACCCTCACCTGATCTAATTCAAGTAAAAGTACAAATGATCATTAACATACTTCACATAAAAGCAGTTTCACACGCAGTTGTCAAATACACATCATGATAAATGTAATCGCAAATGCATACCCAAAACTATAATTGTATTTCTAGATGTGATAATCATGAACGAACATATTAAAAATATATGCTACGTAAGTACTGTAAATTTATACAACTTACAACAATAATTACACAATATTTTATAATAAAACCCGAAAATGTGGGTGTCTTCAAGACCCTCAAACAGTTCTCCAGGCAGTGCCAGGGCAGTTATGTTCCTCATCTGACATTTATGAGGTCAGACCTATGCACTCAATCCCAGACAGTTTCAGATATATACACCAGGTGGGGGGGACGAGGGGGCAGAAATAGCACAAATTGTTTCTTTTGTGCTCAAATGCTAACATTGGCTATCTGTTTGTTCTATAATTGAACAGAATTTTGGAGGTAGCCAAGAAAGAGTATGTATTTACATAATTGAGTTTATTTAAAGTTTAGTCTTGGTGTGGTCATGGCACGGACCTCTGACCACAGGTAACCATTGGGGGAGACATTCCTAACTTTTTTTTGAAAAATAGGCAGGTTAATTAATGCCTCGAGAGAAATCAGTCGGAAATGTACGTATTTTTAATTTATGGGGAATGTCCAATAGTTTAATTGGTAAATCGACCTGGAACAATTATATAACTTTGCAATTCACCAGATGGCGCTTCAGTCATCATAACGTAAAACTACTTGCGTCCACTCATGGTGACCAATTTTCTTTTATATAAAGTTAAATAACTGTTTAAATTAATTCATAGGGTGGCTCATGTGTCAACGGCAACAGTCAGTGTTAGTTGGGGCCCTGTTACGACATATCTTATATTTTCTACCCTACATTACATTTCTTTTCATGTCAACTTGATTACAACATTTTGTAACAATTATCAATTCTGTTGTATTGCGTATTTTGGGAGAAATAAATATTTCCTGTTCTTGCTCCTGTTGACACCCTCATCAACCGTTGTCAGAACACAAAACACCCTCATCAACCGTTGTCAGAACACAAAACACCCTCATCAACCATTGTCAGAACACAAAACACCCTCATCAACCATTGTCAGAACACAAAACATCCTCATCAACCATTGTCAGAACACAAAACACCCTCGTCAACCGTTGTCAGAACACAAAACATCCTCATCAACCGTTGTCAGAACACAAAACACCCTCATCAACCGTTGTCAGAACACAAAACTACTGCATCCACTCAAAGTCAGCACACATCTGCATCAACCGTTGTCAGAACACAAAACTACCTGCATCCACTCAAAGTCAGCACACATCCACATCAACCATTGTCAGAACACAAAACTACCTGCATCCATTCAAAGTCAGCACACATCCACATCAACCGTTGTCAGAACACAAAACTACCTGCATCCACTCAAAGTCAGCACACATCCACATCAACCGTTGTCAGAACACAAAACTACTGCATCCACTCAAAGTCAGCACACATCCACATCAACCGTTGTCAGAACACAAAACTACCTGCATCCACTCAAAGTTAGCACACATCTTCATCAACCGTTGTCAGAACACAAAACTACCTGCATCCACTCAAAGTCAGCACACATCCACATCAACCGTTGTCAGAACACAAAACTACTGCATCCACTCAAAGTCAGCACACATCCACATCAACTGTTGTCAGAACACAAAACTACTGCATCCACTCAAAGTCAGCACACATCCACATCAACCGTTGTCAGAACACAAAACTACTGCATCCACTCAAAGTCAGCACGCATCCACATCAACCGTTGTCAGAACACAAAACTACTGCATCCACTCAAAGTTAGCACACATCCACATCAACCGTTGTCAGAACACAAAACTACCTGCATCCACTCAAAGTCAGCACACATCCTCATCAACCATTGTCAGAACACAAAACACCCTCATCAACCGTTGTCAGAACACAAAACTACTGCATCCACTCAAAGTCAGCACACATCCACATCAACCGTTGTCAGAACACAAAACTACCTGCATCCACTCAAAGTTAGCACACATCTTCATCAACCGTTGTCAGAACACAAAACTACCTGCATCCACTCAAAGTCAGCACACATCCACATCAACCGTTGTCAGAACACAAAACTACTGCATCCACTCAAAGTCAGCACACATCCACATCAACCGTTGTCAGAACACAAAACTACTGCATCCACTCAAAGTCAGCACATATCCACATCAACCGTTGTCAGAACACAAAACTACTGCATCCACTCAAAGTTAGCACACATCCACATCAACCGTTGTCAGAACACAAAACTACTGCATCTCAAAGTCAGCACACATCAAAGTCAGCACACATCCTCATCAACCATTGTCAGAACACAAAACACCCTCATCAACCGTTGTCAGAACACAAAACTACTGCATCCACTCAAAGTCAGCACACATCCGTTAGCACACATCCACATCAACCGTTGTCAGAACACAAAACTGCATGGTCAGCACACATCCTCATCAACCATTGTCAGAACACAAAACACCCTCATCAACCGTTGTCAGAACACAAAACTACTGCATCCACTCAAAGTCAGCACACATCCGCATCAACCTGGAAAATGGGAAAAGAAACATTATTTTGTGTGTCATGAAAAAGAACAAATCCCCGTGGAACCAACTCTGTGGACGTAGTATCTTAAGTCACTGTTTTGAGATTCACCCTCAGAAGAAAACTGGTCTGCTATAGAGAGAGTGACACCTCATCAAATACATCCCTGTCACGTTCAACGTAGACGTCATACATGTCAACACTTACCCTGCATAGTAAACCTCACGTTGATAATACAGCACTTATAAATAGTACTTGCTTTAGGTATAAATTAACGTAATATTTGATGAGATCCAGTAAGTGATTCAAGCCATTGCTTCATCTGTCAGTCCCATTTTCTGATACCAAACCAAGAATGCCAGAGAGGAAGGAAACAAAATTGCATAATCCAGTCAGTTTAGTTCAGTAATCTGTCAACAAATATGGTAATCCACAAAACCCTATCTAGACCACTAGACATTATATCATATGTGACCCACCTTAACAAAATAAGTCGCATGTCAGAAATTTTTAATATTGAGTTATTAGTAGCGTTGGAAAGAGCAGAATCTCTGCTTTCACATGGTGTATCATGTAAGAAGATATCTTAATTCTAACTGAAGTTATGGCTTAACAAACACATGTGGGGTAGAAACCTTCAAACCCAGAAAACGGCCGTCAAAGTTGATGCAAATTATTCGTTATGTTTCATGAAATGTAAATTAGTTACCATCTTCCAAGCTCTCTGGAGGTCACAGAATGTAGTTATTAGCATATGTATGCCCATATATGGGAAGATGACGTGTCAAGCTTTGTGGTGATATCCCATATGTTAGGAGCTTTCCAAAATTAGCAGTTGCAATCACTGATGTTTGCCTGTTTCCTGATGCTATATATCATTTCCCATGCCATTTGCAGTTGCAAATGATTTCACTGTCTTGTCTTCTATTTACCAAATTTACGCTTCCTGTGAAATGTAATTTGTTTAGGAACCTCTAAACTAAAATTATCATTGAGAGTTTCCATAGCAACTAGACTCTTTCTGGCACATGTCACTAATTGTGTTTACAATCTGAAGTAGTAGTGGTGACTTAAGGACCAAGACTACTGGATACACAACTCACTGGGGAGTTTATTTTTAGAGCAAACAAAACATTGACTGCTGGAAAGACTGACAAGTTGCCAGGGTCTGAAGTTGGATCATCAAATGTAGTGTTGTTGCTTCATCACAATGTGGTGTTCTAAGTGATGACAGGTTATTCAAAACTTTAAAAATAAAGTACTAGCAAGTGTCAGAAAGCTTAGTAATCTTATGCAAAATCTATGGTGCACATTCTGGCTTGAGAAATAAATACAGTGCACCTCTCTATTAAGGCCAACCTCGGGAATGGGCAAAAGTGACCAGAGTAGCAAAGTGACTGTATAAGCGAGACAGATTTGCTATTCTTTACTGTCACAGAAATTATCTGGGACTATCGTAGGGTGACCTTAATTATGAGGTGGCTGTATTACAGAGGTGACCATAAAGCAAGGGTCCACTGCAGTAACTAGAAAAGGTTAATTTAATGTAAAAAGTGAGCCATATTTAAATAAAGGACATAGGATAATGGTACGGAGGCTGAATGTGCAATGACATTTGAGCCTGTACACTGGTGAAGCACATTCAATGGCCCAGATGTCAGACAAATAGCATGGCCTAGCATTAGCAGCAAATGACTATGTATGAGACAATATTAGGAGGTCAGATCGTCTGCCTGATATGTTAATAGTCATAGTTACATCACATCTGCAAACTGCCAGTTTCATTGAAGTTCCAGTATTATCAGAAATGTCCCAGCCCTGCGAAATAACACTATCTCCATATATGGCCACAGCCACATCAGTCGCATGGTTCAAGTCGTCTGGACATGTTAAAATTATTGGTTTCATTGGTTGACTTTGTCAATATTTACCATAAAATAGTCTCTTTGATGTAAAACTGGTTAAGTTTATATAACACAGCAAAAATAAAAGATCACAACAGTAACAGATAAGGATATTACCTTTGTAAGGATATTACTTTTGTAAGGATATTACTTTTAACCAACTAAAGTATTATAATAGTAATAAATTCAGTCTCCCAATATCCAGTAACACAACTGGAGAAAAAAATTTAGCTAAACAAAATTGGATTCCAATATTTTACCAAAGAAATGACTGTAAAATTATTACTTCTGAAACAAATCTACTGATAAATTTGCTCGGAGACATTCTGTACGTGACGGCGAGCCACACCAGACGATTCCTCTCAATAACTCTGTTAAACCCAACATTAGGAAGAGTTTCATTTCCCATCTTTAATGTGCATGAGGGATGAGAACGGACCGTCCCACTCTATCATCTAACTTGTACTTTGAGCCTTCCTTTCTCTTCCTCTGCCTTGACAACTCGTGAGAAGATGCAGGAATCTGCTGGCAACAGAGCCACGCCATGACTGATGCCTTCTATTCAACTAGTCGTTATCTGAAAAAATCTTTTACATCAGTTGAAGTGGAATAAAAAAAAACTGATGCCATCTGATGCCATCTGATGCATCTGATGCCATCTGATGCATCTGCATGAGGTCTTGTGTAGGGGGCTGGGTCTAGCTTGCAATGTTCTCCTAAACCATGGGTATGTCTTGAGTTACACATCTTGTCTTCAGTTATATATCATGTCTTGGGTTACATATCTTGTCTTGAGTTACACGGCTTGTCCTCACATGTCTTGTCTGATGTACATGCCTTGTCTTCAGTTACACGTTTTGTCCTCACACGTCTAGAGCTGACTTTGTATGAGGGTGAAGCATGCAGTCCCCTGGCGTGTACCCGACTGTGGTGTGTACCGGATTGTGTGGCATGTACCTGACAGTGGCGTGTACCTGACTGGTATGTACCTAACTGTGGTGTGTACCTGGTGGTGTGGTCTTTACCTGACTGTGGCGTGTACCTGACTGTGGCGTGTCGTACCTGACTGTGGCGTGTACCTAACTGTGGTGTGTACCTAACTGTGGTGTGTACCTGACTGTAGTATGTACCTGACTGTGGTGTGTACCTGGTGGTGTAGTCTATACCTGACTGTGGCGTGTACCTGACTGTGGCATGTACCTGACTGTGGCGTGTACCTGACTGTGGCGTGTACCTAACTGTGGTGTGTACCTGACTGTGGTATGTACCTGACTGTGGTGTGTACCTGGTGGTGTAGTCTATACCTGTGACGTGTACCTGGCTGTGGCGTGTACTGACTGTGGCGTGTACCTGACTGTGGCATGTACCTGACTGTGGCGTGTACCTGACTGGTGTGTACCTGATGGTGTGGTCTATACCTGACTGTGGCATGTACCTGACTGTGGCGTGTACCTGACTGTGGCGTGTACCTGATTGTGGTGTGTACCTGACTGTGGCGTGTACCTGACTGTGGCGTGTACCTGATTGTGGTGTGTACCAGATTGTGGCGTGTACCTGACTGTGGCGTGTACCTGACTGTGGCGTGTACCTGACTGTGGCGTGTACCTGATTGTGGTGTGTACCTGACTGTGGTGTGTACCTGACTGTGGCGTGTATCTGACTGTGGTGTGTACCTGACTGTGGTGTGTACCTGACTGTGGTGTGTAGGTGTGTAGATGAGTGTTGTACCTCAGTCAGTCTCCCGGAGAAGAGCGCGAGATGTGGCATGTACCTGACTGTGGCGTGTACCTGACTGTGGTGTGTACCTGACTGTGGTGTGTAGGTGTGTAGATGAGTGTTGTACCTCAGTCAGTCTCCCGGAGAAGAGTGCGAGATGTGGCATGTACCTGACTGTGGCGTATACCTGAATGTGGTGTGTACCTGACTGTGGTGTGTAGGTGTGTAGATGAGTGTTGTACCTCAGTCAGTCTCCCGGAGAAGAGCGCGAGATGTGGCATGTACCTGACTGTGGCGTGTACCTGACTGTGGTGTGTAGGTGTGTAGATGAGTGTTGTACCTCAGTCAGTCTCCCGGAGAAGAGCGCGAGATGTGGCATGTACCTGACTGTGGCGTGTACCTGACTGTGGCGTGTACCTGACTGTGGCGTGTACCTGACTGTGGCGTGTACCTGATTGTGGTGTGTAGGTGTGTAGATGGGTGTTGTACCTCAGTCAGTCTCCCGGAGAAGAGCGCAAGATGTGGCAATGCGCCAAAGGAAACACATCAACCAAAATGACATAAACCCTTGGTATAAATAGACTTCTATCTGATCCTTATGTCAGTCTGCGTCCCTGGTTGGCTAGTTCCCTTCAACCACTCATAACATAACCATTCATTATCAAACACGTGAGAACTAATGTGGCATCAATATTTCTTATGTATATATATTTATATAAGTATGAATGTCTTAAATGTTAATTTACTTGATAATTGGGCACATTTTGCAAACTGTTACATTATCTCCAACACTGTTATATTAGTGTGTGTGTGTGTGTGTGTGTGTGTGTGTGTGTGTGTGTGTGTGTGTGTGTGTGTGGTGTGTGTGTGTGTGTGTGTGTGTGTGTGTGTCTGTGTGTGTGTGTGTGTGTGTGTGTGTGTGTGTGTGTGTGTGTGTGTGTGTGTGTGTGTGTGTGTGTGTGTATGTGTATGTGTGTGTGTGTGTGTAATGTGTGTGTGTGCGTGGTGTATGTGTACGTGTGTGGTGTATGTGCGGCAGTGTGTGCGCGTCGTGCGTGCGTGCGTGCGTCGCGTCGCGTCGCGTCGCGCGTCGTGCGTGCGTGCGTGTGTGTGACAGTGTGACAGTGTGTCTGCCCACAATTACTATCTAAAACAAAGTACTAAAGATTGTGACTAAATTCATAATGTTTAGTAAAAGTTAATAATACTTGACAGTAAACATAATAAAGAAAGGGAATAATTATGACAAGATATCACTAAAGTCAGAAAATATATTTGTGGATGTGTCAAATATTCAAGAATGTAATTTAGTTAGCTATGATACATGCAGGACCTGTAGAAGTCAACATAGTAAGCAATGTGACTATACCGTATTCCTTCTATTAAGTGTACAGTAAGCTTAACAAATATTTGAGCCGTGAAAATATGTCAAATTTTGCGCTTCAAAAAGCATACATCGATGGACACTACATGTGCAAAACCAGAACACTGTAAAGTCTGATAATTTAGGTGGTAATTTTGACATTTGTTTTCATCATTAAGGTTTGAATCTAGTGCGCCATTGGTAGAACTTAAATTATAACAATGAAATCAACAGTCGAGGTTTGAATCTAGTGCGCCATTGGTAGAACTTAAATTATAACAATGAAATCAACAGTCGAGGTTTGAATCTAGTGCGCCATTGGTAGAACTTAAATTATAACAATGAAATCAACAGTCGAGGTTTGAATCTAGTGCGCCATTGGTAGAACTTAAATTATAACAATGAAATCAACAGTCGAGGTTTGAATCTAGTGCGCCATTGGTAGAACTAAAATTATAACAATGAAATCAACAGTCGAGGTTTGAATCTAGTGCGCCATTGGTAGAACTTAAATTATAACAATGAAATCAACAGTCGAGGTTTGAATCTAGTGCGCCATTGGTAGAACTTAAATTATAACAATGAAATCAACAGTCGAGGTTTGAATCTGGTGCGCCATTGGTAGAACTTAAATTATAACAATGAAATCAACAGTCGAGGTTTGAATCTAGTGCGCCATTGGTAGAACTTAAATTATAACAATGAAATCTACAGTCGAGGTTTGAATCTAGTGCGCCATTGGTAGAACTTAAATTATAACAATGAAATCAACAGTCGAGGTTTGAATCTAGTGCGCCATTGGTAGAACTTAAATTATAACAATGAAATCAACAGTCGAGGTTTGAATCTAGTGCGCCATTGGTAGAACTAAAATTATAACAATGAAATCAACAGTCGAGGTTTGAATCTAGTGCGCCATTGGTAGAACTTAAATTATAACAATGAAATCAACAGTCGAGGTTTGAATCTAGTGCGCCAATGGTAGAACTTAAATTATAACAATGAAATCAAGTCGAGGTTTGAATCTAGTGTGCCATTGGTAGAACTTAAATTATAACAATGAAATCAAGTCGAGGTTTGAATCTAGTGCGCCAATGGTAGAACTTAAATTATAACAATGAAATCAACAGTCGAGGTTTGAATCTAGTGCGCCAATGGTAGAACTTAAATTATAACAATGAAATCAACAGTCGAGGTTTGAATCTAGTGCGCCATTGGTAGAACTTAAATTATAACAATGAAATCAACAGTCGATGTTTGAATCTAGTGCGCCATTGGTAGAACTTAAATTATAACAATGAAATCAACAGTCGAGGTTTGAATCTAGTGCGCCAATGGTAGAACTTAAATTATAACAATGAAATCAAGTCGAGGTTTGAATCTAGTGTGCCATTGGTAGAACTTAAATTATAACAATGAAATCAAGTCGAGGTTTGAATCTAGTGCGCCAATGGTAGAACTTAAATTATAACAATGAAATCAACAGTCGAGGTTTGAATCTAGTGCGCCATTGGTAGAACTTAAATTATAACAATGAAATCAACAGTCGAGGTTTGAATCTAGTGCGCCATTGGTAGAACTAAAATTATAACAATGAAATCAACAGTCGAGGTTTGAATCTAGTGCGCCATTGGTAGAACTTAAATTATAACAATGAAATCAACAGTCGAGGTTTGAATCTAGTGCGCCAATGGTAGAACTTAAATTATAACAATGAAATCAAGTCGAGGTTTGAATCTAGTGTGCCATTGGTAGAACTTAAATTATAACAATGAAATCAAGTCGAGGTTTGAATCTAGTGCGCCAATGGTAGAACTTAAATTATAACAATGAAATCAACAGTCGAGGTTTGAATCTAGTGCGCCATTGGTAGAACTAAAATTATAACAATGAAATCAACAGTCGAGGTTTGAATCTAGTGCGCCATTGGTAGAACTTAAATTATAACAATGAAATCAACAGTCGAGGTTTGAATCTAGTGCGCCAATGGTAGAACTTAAATTATAACAATGAAATCAAGTCGAGGTTTGAATCTAGTGCGCCAATGGTAGAACTTAAATTATAACAATGAAATCAAGTCGAGGTTTGAATCTAGTGTGCCATTGGTAGAACTTAAATTATAACAATAAAATCAAGTCGAGGTTTGAATCTAGTGCGCCAATGGTAGAACTTACTTAAATTATAACAATGAAATCAACAGTCGAGGTTTGCATTGGAGATCACTGTGATGGTGTCAGACGCTGCTAAAAAGAGGGGTGTACGCTAATTTAGGGCATGTAGGCTCAATAGAGTGAATATGGTAAGATGAAATAAGATTCCCCTGAATGTGGCTGATGCTTGAGGAGATGGCTGTGTGGAATTTTGTATGAGTTGGCCACTTGAGACACATACCAGGCCTACACAAGTGTGTTACACACAAACACACAGTGAATAAAATGACCAAATGAACATGACAGGCATATGTCTGTGTCATTATCTATGTCACTGTCAGAGTTATTGTTGGCGTCATTGTCTGTGTCAGTGTCGATGTACATCTTGTGAGTCTGGCGTGTGTCACTAGACAATAGACAGCCAGATGTAATGTCCACCTTGATTCTCTGGTCAGTATAGTGACCAGAGCATGGCCCAACTCCATGTCTATACCCCATACTGTTGTTAACACACAGACTGACCACAGCCTGACCATAGAATGGCATACATGTGCACAAAGACTATTCGTACACAAATATCCACCACTGTCTATAGCCAGGTACTCATCCATACAGCTGAGTGCTGGTGCAACGTAGGGTGAAAAAACTTGACCAAAGTTCGACACCGCAGCACAGGATTAAAACCCAGAATCTCTCGACTGTGAGTCTAATGGTTTAAAACACTAAGCCACGGCACTCCCTACGACAGTGAAGGTTTAATATCCATATATCACCTGTTCTTCAGCTAACCAGCCAATATATTCCTATTTTGAATGATTGTGAATTGCAATCAAACAGGCTATTAAATAAACATAACTGCTGGTAAGTTAAAAAAAATCCAATGTATTTTTCTGAAGTTTGCCTAGCATCCGGTGGTGTTTGTCACTCAAATTTACACAACTGGTATTTTGAACATAAACATACACATACTTTAACCCAATTTTTATGTATGAAGCAAGTCTGTATTCAAACAGTATTCCTTTATTTATTAATTGTGCGCACACTGACATATATGCATACACACACTGGTTCTTTGAGTCTAAGCACAAATAACCTTCACCTTTAACCCTTGCTGGTAGTCAGTCTAGACTAGGCCTAGGGGCATATAATTTATAAGAGGATAAGTGAATTGGTTGGTTTTATTAAGTGTAGTGAAAGAATGTGTTAGATGATGTATTAAGACTCGTCCCCAGACAAGGCATGCACTTCTTTTACGACCAGCAAACTTGTGTGGTTCAACGGATGTCATCAAAGACAGGCCAAGAAAAAACACTACCGTCTAACTACTGTCACTATGTCACTTGTCTGTCATCACCACTGATGTACAGAGTGACTGAAGCCTGACACTATGTCACTTGTCTGTCATCACCACTGATGTAAAGAGAGTGATTAAGCCTGTCACTATGTCATACTATTTCACACATTATTAATATTTTATGAGCAAAATATAATGTACAAAATCACTCTTTGTGAGTGAGTCCATGGAACTCCACTAAAACTTGAAAGTCGCCTCGTATCGTCGATGCTCTAAGCCAGTTTCTCGAGGTCGATCATACAGAGCTGCATCCCATAACTGCATTGAGGGAGCAAGTAACTTTGTTACCTCCAGTCCCAGGAGAGGGCTACTACCCGTAATTGTGTTTGGGAGGAAGCTAACATCATTACCCTGAGCCTTGATACAGCAGCAGGCGAGAATATTGATGGGATGCTATTGCTTTCTGTATACACTTTATAGAGGAGGCACAACTTGTGTCGTTGTTGTTTTGAATCTAAATATTACATAATATGCGAGCACATGTTTTGTAAACAATGCCCTTCAGTAAACATTTTAAAATTATTAATAATGACACTGTCTTCTTGTTAAATACAAGAAAGGCTATATTGTAATTATAAAACATTTTGGGGCATTTTAGGGCCTTTTCCTTTTCTCCTTATAAATGTATACATCAAACAAATGCCTTCCCACTATCTTTCCTGTGACCTTTCTCTGTTACCCCCATGTCTTCCCCCTCCCAGTGTTCCCCCTCCTGTCTTTCCCTGTCCCTGTCTGTCCCTTGCCACCCAGTGAGTAGACTGGCCAAGTGAGACATAAAGTGATACCATCTGCCTGTGTTATCTGCCCACATGTCTACCCTCCATTGGGGCTGACAGGAAGGGGTGGTTATCACCTAGCTAACCCTTTAGCCTGGCCCCTTTAATACCCCAGGGGGGCATACAACCCTGCTTTAATCTATTTACCTTTCTTGTAAATATTTGGCCCTGGGTTTTGTGATATGATCATGTTATCACCCCCTCTGATGAGCTGTCATGTATGTGAGTGGGCCAGGGGGTGAGGGTAGATAGGCAATACAATTACATCAGATAAGGGTGCTGCCACAGGTGTATTAGGATTTCATTTAGTGCTGGTGATTACACAGTGAGCTGCCTCAGTGACCACTGGGATGGACTGACTGACCACAGCAGAGACATCACTGGACACCACAGGGCAAAATGCATATCATAATAGTACCCAGCAGTAGGCACATTAGGCTGGCAACAATATACTTCATGTAGGCAAAAGGTACTTGAAATAGGCAATATATACTTCAGATAGGCAACAGGTATTTCAGATAGGTACTTCAGACATGCTATTGGTACTTCAGATAGACAACAGGTATACCAGGTAGGTACTTCAGACATGCTAATGGTACTTCAGACAGGCAATGGGTATACCAGGTAGGTACTTCAGAAATGCTATTGGTACTTCAGATAGGCAACAGGTATACTAGGTAGGTACTTCAGACATGCTATTGGTACTTCAGATAGGCAACAGGTATACCAGGTAGGTACTTCAGACATGCTATTGGTACTTCAGACAGGCAACAGGTATTCCAGATAGGCAACAGCTACTTCAGATAGGCAACAGGTATTTCAACCTGATCCTATGATGGAAGATTACCTGGTCTGAATGTCCAACTTAAACCCACTTCTACCCACTCTACTAACACAAAGTACTCAACCATTGAATCCAAACAACCGTCTGACTTAGGTGTAGCCCCCAAACCACCAGCTTATCTCTAGTACAAATAGTGACATAGCCAAGCTGAGGACATTTCGGAAGAGAAAGACGACAGGCACAAGATGCCAACAAAAGCAGGCAACCAAATACAAATCCTGTAGCTGGTGAAAAAAATCAATTCACTGAGGTGATTACTTCAAGGTTTATCCTACACAACGTAGATTAGGAGTTTCTTTGTGACGCAAATAGGGCAGTTATCTTTAGGAAATGCTCACACACAATGCAGTCATGCATTCCATTGCAACAAAAACGGCAATTTGTTTGGCTTCTGATCTGTGCACAGGCAGAGTGGAGCAGTAAATATAAGGTAGACCCAATGTCTCAGTAACGACATGTCACACACAGAGTGGAGCGGTGAATATAAGGTAGACCCAATGTCTCAGTAACGACATGTCACACACAGAGTGGAGCGGTGAATATAAGGTAGACCCAATGTCTCAGTAATGACATGTCACACACAGAGTGGAGTGGTGAATATAAGGTAGACCCAATGTCTCAGTAATGACATGTCTCACACAGAGTGGAGTGGTAAATATAAGGTAGACCCAATGTCTCAGTAATGACATGTCACACACAGAGTGGAGTGGTAAATATAAGGTAGACCCAATGTCTCAGTAATGACATGTCACACACAGAGTGGAGCGGTGAATATAAGGTAGACCCAATGTCTCAGTAATGACATGTCTCACACAGAGTGGAGTGGTGAATATAAGGTAGACCCAATGTCTCAGTAATGACATGTCTCACACAGAGTGGAGTGGTAAATATAAGGTAGACCCAATGTCTCAGTAATGACATGTCACACACAGAGTGGAGTGGTAAATATAAGGTAGACCCAATGTCTCAGTAATGACATGTCACACACAGAGTGGAGCGGTGAATATAAGGTAGACCCAATGTCTCAGTAACGACATGTCACACACAGAGTGGAGCGGTGAATATAAGGTAGACCCAATGTCTCAGTAATGACATGTCACACACAGAGTGGAGTGGTAAATATAAGGTAGACCCAATGTCTCAGTAATGACATGTCTCACACAGAGTGGAGTGGTAAATATAAGGTAGACCCAATGTCTCAGTAATGACATGTCTCACACAGAGTGGAGCGGTAAATATAAGGTAGACCCAATGTCTCAGTAATGACATGTCACACACAGAGTGGAGTGGTAAATATAAGGTAGACCCAATGTCTCAGTAACGACATGTCACACACAGAGTGGAACGGTGAATATAAGGTAGACCCAATGTCTCAATAATGACATGTCTCACACAGAGTGGAGTGGTAAATATAAGGTAGACCCAATGTCTCAGTAATGACATGTCTCACACAGAGTGGAGTGGTAAATATAAGGTAGACCCAATGTCTCAGTAATGACATGTCACACACAGAGTGGAGCGGTAAATATAAGGTAGACCCAATGTCTCAGTAATGACATGTCTCACACATAGTGGAGGGGTAAATATAAGGTAGACCCAATGTCTCAGTAATGACATGTCACACACAGAGTGGAGGGGTAAATATAAGGTAGACCCAGTGTCTCAGTAATGACATGTCTCACACAGAGTGGAGTGGTGAATATAAGGTAGACCCAATGTCTCAGTAATGACATGTCTCACACAGAGTGGAGTGGTAAATATAAGTTAGACCCAATGTCTCAGTAATGACATGTCTCACACAGAGTGGAGTGGTAAATATAAGTTAGACCCAATGTCTCAGTAATGACATGTCACACACAGAGTGGAGCAGTAAATATAAGGTAGACCCAATGTCTCAGTAATGACATGTCACACACAGAGTGGAGCGGTAAATATAAGGTAGACCCAATGTCTCAGTAATGACATGTCTCACACAGAGTGGAGCGGTAAATATAAGGTAGACCCAATGTCTCAGTAATGACATGTCACACACAGAGTGGAGCGGTAAATATAAGGTAGACCCAATGTCTCAGTAATGACATGTCTCACACAGAGTGGAGTGGTGAATATAAGGTAGACCCAATGTCTCAGTAATGACATGTCTCACACAGAGTGGAGTGGTAAATATAAGGTAGACCCAATGTCTCAGTAATGACATGTCACACACAGAGTGGAGCGGTAAATATAAGGTAGACCCAATGTCTCAGTAATGACATGTCACACACAGAGTGGAGTGGTAAATATAAGGTAGACCCAATGTTTCAGTAATGACATGTCACACATAGAGTGGAGTGGTAAATATAAGGTAGACCCAATGTTTCAGTAATGACATGTCACACACAGAGTGGAGTGGTAAATATAAGGTAGATCCAATGTTTCAGTAATGACATGTCACACACAGAGTGGAGTGGTAAATATAAGGTAGACCCAATGTCTCAGTAGTGACATGTCTCACACAGAGTGGAGCGGTAAATATAAGGTAGACCCAATGTCTCAGTAATGACATGTCTCACACAGAGTGGAGCGGTAAATATAAGGTAGACCCAATGTCTCAGTAATGACATGTCTCACACAGAGTGGAGTGGTAAATATAAGGTAGACCCAATGTCTCAGTAATGACATGTCTCACACAGAGTGGAGTGGTAAATATAAGGTAGACCCAATGTCTCAGTAATGACATGTCTCACACAGAGTGGAGCGGTAAATATAAGGTAGACCCAATGTCTCAGTAATGACATGTCACACACAGAGTGGAGTGGTAAATATAAGGTAGACCCAATGTCTCAGTAATGACATGTCTCACACAGAGTGGAGTGGTGAATATAAGGTAGACCCAATGTCTCAGTAATGACATGTCTCACACAGAGTGGAGTGGTAAATATAAGGTAGACCCAATGTCTCAGTAATGACATGTCTCACACAGAGTGGAGCGGTAAATATAAGGTAGACCCAATGTCTCAGTAATGACATGTCTCACACAGAGTGGAGTGGTAAATATAAGGTAGACCCAATGTCTCAGTAATGACATGTCTCACACAGAGTGGAGTGGTGAATATAAGGTAGACCCAGTGTCTCAGTAATGACATGTCTCACACAGAGTGGAGTGGTAAATATAAGGTAGACCCAATGTCTCAGTAATGACATGTCACACACAGAGTGTTTCTAACTTTCAAAACAAGGACGTTTTCTTAGTACCACTAAATAAATAAAAGCAAACACAATTTAGTTATATTGCTTAAAGGTCTTTCCTCAAGTTAATTTTCTCGCACATTCCGTAACAAGTCAGGCATACATTATAGTACAGTAGAACCTTGCTTTACGCTCATCCTGCTAATACAGCCACCTTGCAATTAAGGTCACCCTCGGACAGTCACAAATTGTTTTTATAACGGCAAAGCATAAGAAATTATTCCTGCTAATAAGGTCACTTGGCTATTCAGGTCACTTTTGTCCAGTCCCAAGGGTGACCTTAATAGAGAGGTTCCACTGTACCAACTGGGACATGCTAGACCTCTCATTTGTGTAAATATACAGTATAACAGTTATTTAGTTAAATGATGAAGTCATTGAACAAAATATTTTTAAGCAGGCCAAGTCAAAAATTTTGAAAAACTGAGCACTTTACCTTTATAAGAAACCACAACATTTGGATATTCACAGTTTACAAGTTATCTAACTATAAGTATAACTACCAAAGTAATTTCTTTTGAGGATTTTAATAGTAGCAAAACGAGTTAGTTACACATAAACTGAGTACACATCACTTTGATTAGTCACTCTAGATTTAAACATCCCCATTTGTTTTGATTCAATCAACTCCAGAGGAGAAGCAACCAAAGTCCCCCCACCAAGCACAAATGGAGGGGGTGGATATCTGAGAAATAAAAAATACACCTACGAAAGTTCAGTGACATGAAAGAATTTCTAGTTAAGCTGAAAATTCCCCAACAGTTTATAAGCTGAAAGTTGTTTCACTTAGTTGATGTCATCCAGAATGACGCGATGTCACTGACATGTGACACAACAGTCTGATGTCATTCCCCCTGTTGTTTCTTTGCCATTAATAATTTATTCACCCATACCCACAACCCTCTCTGCTATGTATATTGCCCTAACAGTGACAAGATGGTATCACCCTGACCCTTCTCTGAATCTCAAGTCATCCCAATGTCCCAGTAGGAGTTAAACCCTTTCTAGGCCAGTCAGATCCATAAACTCCCTGTCTAATCCCGGGATCCCTCACACAAACAGGTACTAACTTACTGGTACACTGCCTGGATCTAATGTGAGTGTATCACGCCCTAACCCCCATGGATTGGGTCTTCATTTATCAGCTCGAGCACCTAGAACAACAAATTACTAAACACAGCGGTCATGCCCACCCCCTCACCGAGCTACGGCACCTCATTTTTCTACTATATACACACTATCTTTTTTCTAAGCCTATATATCTTCCCAGCGACATATCTTCTTTATAAGAAACCACAACATTTGGATATTCACAGTTTACAAGTTATCTAACTATAAGTATAACTACCAAAGTAATTTCTTTTGAAGATTTTAATAGTAGCAAAACGAGTTAGTTACACATAAACTGAGTACACATCACTTTGATTAGTCACTCTAGATTTAAACATCCCCATTTGTTTTGATTCAATCAACTCCAGAGGAGAAGCAACCAAAGTCCCCCCCACCAAGCACAAATGGAGGGGGTGGATATCTGAGAAATAAAAAATACACCTACGAAAGTTCAGTGACATGAAAGAATTTCTAGTTATGCTGAAAATTCCCCAACAGTTTATAAGCTGAAAGTTGTTTCACTTAGTTGATGTCATCCAGAATGACGCGATGTCACTGACATGTGACACAACAGTCTGATGTCATTCCCCCTGTTGTTTCTTTGCCATTAATAATTTATTCACCCATACCCACAACCCTCTCTGCTATGTATATTGCCCTAACAGTGACAAGATGGTATCACCCTGACCCTTCTCTGAATCTCAAGTCATCCCAATGTCCCAGTAGGAGTTAAACCCTTTCTAGGCCAGTCAGATCCATAAACTCCCTGTCTAATCCCGGGATCCCTCACACAAACAGGTACTAACTTACTGGTACACTGCCTGGATCTAATGTGAGTGTATCACGCCCTAACCCCCATGGATTGGGTCTTCATTTATCAGCTCGAGCAGCTAGAACAACAAATTACTAAACACAGCGGTCATGCCCACCCCCTCACCGAGCTACGGCACCTCATTTTTCTACTATATACACACTATCTTTTTTCTAAGCCTATATATCTTCCCAGCGACATATCTTCTTCCCATTCCTTCCCACTGACAAGTAATCTTCCCTCTGCTCCCACCTATGTCTATCCCAGTTTAGACCTGGAGCTGGGAAGAGTGGGAGCAGGGACTGGGATGTAGGCTGGACATTCCCAGGATGAGGGACGTTTCCCCAACACTACAGAATTTATTTTAGGCAACTTCTCACTCCACAAAGCCAGAAAGGAGTGAGGGAAACCCCCGACATCTCTTCCTCTCTGTGTACGATTATTTAAACAGAACACTATAAAACCAGTTCCAAATCTATTTGTTTCAAAAGAAGTATTTTTATTATAAAAAATGTATATTAATTTTTTTAATGTTACGTTTAACAACAAAAATACAATGTTAACTTGGACCGAACTTCTAGGAGGAAGTTAGGGAGAACTATGGAAAATAACTCACCTTCAACAAGGACTAATGCTGGGACCAGTGCCAGTACAGCAGGGACCATTGCCAGTACAGCAGGAACCAGTGCCAGTACAGCAGGAACCTGTGCCAGTACAGCAGGAACCAGTGCCAGTACAGCAGGAACCAGTGCCAGTACAGCAGGAACCAGTGCCAGTACAGCAGGAACCAGTGCCAGTACAGCAGGAACCAGTGCCAGTACAGCAAGGACCAGTGCCAGTACAGCAAGGACCAGTCCCAGTACAGCAGGAACCTGTGCCAGTACTGCAGGAACCAGTGCCAGTACAGCAGGAACCAGTGCCAATACAGCTGGGACCAGTGTCAGTACAGCAAGGGCCAGTGCCAGTACAGCAAGGACCAGTCCCAGTACTGCAGGAACCAGTGCCAGTACAGCAGGGACCAGTGCCAGTACAGCAGGAACCAGTGCCAGTACAGCAAGGACCAGTCCCAGTACAGCAGGAACCTGTGCCAGTACAGCAGGGACCAGTGCCAGCATAGCAGGAACCAGTGCCAATACAGCAGGAACCAGTGCCAATACAGCAAGAACCAGTGCCAGTACAGCAAGGACCAGTCCCAGTACAGCAAGGACCAGTCCCAGTGCGGCAAGCACCAGTGCCAGTACAGCAGGGACCAGTGCCAGTACAGCGGGGTCCAGTGCCAATACAGCAGGTACCAGTGCCAATACAGCAAGGACCAGTGCCAGTACAGCAGGGACCAGTGCCAATACAGCAGGGACCAGTGCCAATACAGCAGGGACCAGTGCCAGTACAGCAGGGACCAGTGCCAATACAGCAGGGACCAGTGCCAGTACAGCAGGGATCAGTCGCGGTACAGCAGTGACAACTCTACTAAACAAACATCTCACTTAAAACAATCTTACTAACAGCAATGTATGCAGTGATATATAAACAGTGTGCCTGCCACTGTTCCCGCCACTACATCCGTCCCTACTTCCGCTACCTTTCTTTTTATGCACCCCTCAACTACATAAATCTGTGAGTGCCACAAAGTAGACAAATACATCAGTTCTGAGAATGTGCGGCAAAACAGTCCAACAGGAAACAACAACAAAACAAGAACACAACATTTCTCCTGCAGGGTTCATCCTCAGCTCAACAAGGCTAAATAACCTCATCAATCATGCTGAGGGTTCTATTCAAAGATCTCACCAAACGTCTTCTTTATCGTCTGCATGGCAACCAACATTTGGGGACACACACACAATAGACAATTCACTTCGCTCATTTGTACAGAATTGCGCAAGTGAACCCCCCTTGGTTTCCTTGACCTTTGACCCATTATGCAGTAGGTCAGCTTTTTTCCCAGCTTCTGTTACATATAAAAAAAAGATTTCCAAGTGTGGGCAGTGTTATACACCGCATACATTACGTGTGCAGTTACACCAGCACCAGCAAAAACAACGGGAATATGTCATTGTGTTCCTCGCATAGATTACCGACTGACGTATTACATAAAAATATTCATAGAACTGTATAAAATCACTTGTCTACAATTGATTATGGATGCAAACTGATGATTACATGAAAATGTAATACATAATGATTACAATTACTGTTAAAATGTATACTGAAACATTAGTGTAATCGATAACAATTACTTATCCATGTAACCATAATTACAGTAAAGGCTTAAGGCTTGTAACCATTGTGTCTACATTTTTATACTGTTTGTCACTGACTGTTATTGTTACCAGACATACTGGATGAATGCACCATAAACTTCTGTCTAGTTAGTCCTGTTGCTTCTAACTAATCATAGTTTTACGATTTGTGAAACTGTAGTGTTTCTGTGATATTTGATGTGCATCAAACCACTGTTAATTAATACTAGATATGTTCTCAGAGTTTCTGTACATTTATGGATATAGTATAATAAAACTTCTAATGCACATAAATTAAAATCCTAAGGGACATTGGCACAAATGCACACAACAATCCACTCATTTTAAAAACCATGATAGAATTACCATGAACAGTGAGACACGAGAACGTACAGATATGAGCAGACACAAATCCAGAACATCATGGAAAAGGATGTATTTTCCCGAGTCTGCGCTGTCACCGCTAGTTTCGTTTGAATTTGAGTGTGGCGCAGTGGTACAGTGGCGCATCAAGTGGTGGCGCAGTGGTACAGTGGCGCATCAAGTGGTGGCGCAATGGTACAGTGGCGCATCAAGTGGTGGCGCAGTGGTACAGTGGCGCATCAAGTGGTGGTGCAATGGTACAGTGGCGCAGTGGTACAGTGGCGCATCAAGTGGTGGCGCAGTGACATGGTCTTTGTTTCCAGACAAAGCCTGGAAGTGACGAGCATACATCAAGCACACGTCTGTATTGAGTCGTCTGTGATGGTGCATGGCACACAATGGCTGTCCGTCTGTCCGTCACCTCTTACAATGTCTCGTGTCCGTGGGAGAATAAAAACGGAATTCCACTGGGAGTTGCATTTTTCTCAGGCTCCAGGGACAATAAGACAGAAAGATCGACTGACGTTTTATCACATTAATGAAACAATTTCTGTTAGAACGCAGTCGATCCTATCAACTGGATTCATCATCTTGTCACAATAATAACACAACTTGCAGATAAAGTTGCTTTAAAACCATGCAATAACAGTTTTAATTATTCAACCTCGAGATAAAAGTATTTTTAACGGCTAATGGTTTTGGCATTTCATCTTTCTGAAGCTTGTTGCTTCATGTCTATCTTGTTAAAGTGTACATATATCTGGCTGGTGTATGGGATGTATGTACCAGATACACTCGCTAAGTCACGAACATATGTTGGTACAAATTTTGCTGTGACCATTCATGGAACACATAAAGCAGTGACTTAGCAGTCATCCACTAAATGTGTTAAACACTATAACACACCAATTTAGTGGTTGTGTGCTGCCATCAAGTTGATGATAGTGAAGGTAAAACTGGTTTATGACAACACATGCTACAGATTAATCAAATAACAATTTCCTACTTATCACTTAAAATATGACATCATAAGCTTGAGAATAAAACCAGTGTGTTGGTTATCGTATTGTTCTCCATTTCCTGTAACATGGACATTCCACATGTTAGTCCTGCCTTGTCTGCCACATTACACAATCAGCTCAGATGGACAGAGATAAATACGCTACATTCTCTCACTATGTGGTGGGTGCAGACCGCTACGTCGCAACTGGCTTATGTGGCCCAACAAGTACTGCATGGTTATTCACATACCAGTGAAGTAGTGGTGGTACCTCCTTTTGAAGTTATTTTCACAATTTCATAAGTAATACTGACTGTTTCATAACTTACTTGGATCATGTGATAATTTACTTTCAACACAAAAAACGGTTTTGATTTTTGACCAAATGAACAGGTTTACATGGCGAATATACTCAATCTAGTAGTAGTACTTTTCTGTTATATAATAGTCTAAATTTTTAGAACACAAATAAAAGATCAAGGTTTTCATTTATTATCCTGTCCCCTATATAGCCAGTATCCTGCTCAATTCACTCTGTAATAAAAAATACCTAAAAACCATCAACACATTTTTTTTAATGTCCTGACATTACAGTAGATATATGGCACTATAACTTTAGAATTTGAATCACCAATAAACCTGGAATATATCTTTTGCATTAATATCTGCAATGGGCAACCCATATATATATATATATATGAAACAATATCAAGCTCTAGAAGTTCACGCACCAGTAACACAGATTAGAGATAAGTGGTCCCTTTGTAATTCCACACATAACATTTACCTGTTATTAGCCACGTAAGCATTACAGGATGTTGACAAATATAAATACTTACAGGTTTACATTCTGCTACTTACATAGCATCCAGTTCGTTACTTGGCTGTCAATAATTCTGAGAATCGCAAGAAAGGAAGTATGTTTACTGTTATCCTACTTCACGTTTAATAATTTACTCTTAGTTTTCTAGGCTTGAAGTTTCTTTTTTAACCATTTTTCACCCCTCCTTTCAAGTTGAGAATATAAAAATATGGAAAAAGGAGGTACGTCCCACCCCTAACCCCTCCCAAACCCTTGACCACCCTAATGTGAGGCACTATGTACCATTCTGGTCGTACCTTTTTCACACTAATTAATTATCATTCTGCATCAGTTTTTCGGTTTCAAACACTTCCTACTTGTACATTGTACAGGGTGTTCCTAAATCACTGTTCCAATTTTGAATGTAAACATTTACAATGTGTGTTGCAGCGAGTAAAACACCTAAAACTACAAAAATGTCTTACTGACTATTGAGTATAATTGTGCCTTACATCTCGTGTAACCATGGTAATGAGAAACAAGTCTAACTATTTGACAGTGCTACAGAATAAAACCAGATCAGAACGCTGATTCTACGAAAACTACGCAGGTCCCAACACTAGGAATGAGCAAAAAGTGAACGATTCGCAGAGGCTGGGAATCAAAGATGGCATCCCACAGTTGTAGCGGGAAGAGGGAAGAAAGAGGAAGGATGGCAGTGATCCCTATCTCCCATATACTGCCACAGGGGAACAAACTGGAACATTGAAATCATGTTTTAATGTTTTATTAGGTGCACTTATGGCTGGAAGCTGTTACTGGCGTGACTCAACACTTATGGCTGGAAGCTGTTACTGGCGTGACTCAACACTTATGGCTGGAAGCTGTTACTGGCGTGACTCAACACTTATGGCTGGAAGCTGTTACTGGCGTGACTCAACACTTATGGCTGGAAGCTGTTACTGGCGTGACTCAACACTTATGGCTGGAAGCTGTTACTGGCGTGACTCAACACTTATGGCTGGAAGCTGTTACTGGCGTGACTCAACACTTGTGGCTGGAAGCTGTTACTGGCGTGACTCAACACTTATGGCTGGAAGCTGTTACTGGCGTGACTCAACACTTATGGCTGGAAGCTGTTACTGGCGTGACTCAACACTTATGGCTGGAAGCTGTTACTGGCGTGACTCAACACTTATGGCTGGAAGCTGTTACTGGCGTGACTCAACACTTATGGCTGGAAGCTGTTACTGGCGTGACTCAACACTTATGGCTGGAAGCTGTTACTGGCGTGACTCAACACTTGTGGCTGGAAGCTGTTACTGGCGTGACTCAACACTTATGGCTGGAAGCTGTTACTGGCGTGACTCAACACTTATGGCTGGAAGCTGTTACTGGCGTGACTCAACACTTATGGCTGGAAGCTGTTACTGGCGTGACTCAACATTTATGGCTGGAAGCTGTTACTGGCGTGACTCAACACTTATGGCTGGAAGCTGTTACTGGCGTGACTCAACACTTTCTTTCATTTCTCACATCTGGTAGAAACTTACATTTTTATAGACATTTCTACGATACAATTCTATCTATATATACACTGTATATATATATATATAATATATATATGTTTTCATCTGGCATGCTATTTAAATATTTTAGTATTAATCTAATTTAGTAATGAGATGTCAAGTAATAAAACAAAGTCTACAATGATAGACTCTATTAGAGGATAACTCAACGCCAACTGCTACAGTTTCCTCTAAGAT
This sequence comes from Paraescarpia echinospica, assembly GCA_020002185.1. NCBI lineage: Eukaryota > Metazoa > Annelida > Polychaeta > Sabellida > Siboglinidae > Paraescarpia > Paraescarpia echinospica. The sequence continues at coordinate 33,098,228 of CM034544.1, forward strand.
CCTGTCTGATACATTATCTTATCTTACAAAATTATCACATTACAACATATCAACCTCTAATGTATCAGTATAAACTACTGTATTCACGTCAGTCAGGTCTATGGACCAGGTGTAATTGCTTTTGGGGTATCGCAAGTTATGTTTATAAGGGGTAACTGAAGTTACAAAACTAGACAAATGTTATCAGGTATTTTGAGGCACATGGCATCATTAGACTGGGTGCCCTCTGGAGAGTATCACAAGTCACCATTAGTGGATATCGACTGCAGCTTCAGATATCAATCAATGTGGAATCAATGTCACGGTTGACCTTCCTGTAACATGGCCATTTCTTGGTTCCTCATTGGCAGAGTCTCGCAAACTACCTATGATTTTGTGAGGAAGGGGGATCAAGAAGGATCAGGGGGATGGGGGATCAAACAAAATGATAATCTATCATCAACCAACGTCTGTGTGATGAAAGGACTTTTAATTATAATTTATCAGTCATTTCCATGAATTGAAATTCTGGTTGCTTTGTTGGTTATTGACATCCGAAGAATCTTTATTTTTATTTTTGAATATTGGGCCAAATGTCATGACCTTCATCATCGAAAGACAAAAAGCAACAAAACATTTATCAGATGCAGCACTTCCAAAATAACCGGTTTGTCCCGTACAAACAATACCGAAATGACCGTGAAATGCAATGAGTAAAAAGTCTACTTTGAGGATCGAACTGTAACAATACAATGGCTCATAAATTCAGACAAGATGCAGCCAAGGTTATGTATGACACCCTAATGGGGCACTGAGGGCAGTTAGAGCCACAATCCACCCAGTATTTAGGCCATCAGAGCTCTGTAAAAGTTACAAAGTACAACAGAAATGCTTTTTTCTCTCAGTTTGTTTATCAATTTGTATCTGAGTTGCACAAAGTTTAAGTTAATTTGTTTATATATTTACAAAAAGAGTTACACAACGTTTTAAGCTTAGATATACATGTTTTGTAAGCGTATACTGGGTAAACGGTTGTGTACTTTAGAAGAAAATGAAAAGTTCTATTTAAAGCTCTCAAAATAGTAGACGATATCACAGATCCATCAGGTCAACACACAACCACAATTGGCTTGGTGCATTCACTGTATTGATAACAAATCTCATTCTATTAATTAGACATTTACCTTTACAGTAGAACAAGGTAACCGGTAATCTGTGATAAGTTATGATTTCTCATTTGTACTAAGGAAACTTGGGTTAATCACAGGGTCAAAAATCATAATCCATTGTTTCAATCATACTAGTATTACTACCACATGTAATATACATATATATAAATGTATTAATATATTTAATTAATAGGCACCAATTGAAATTACATCATCCAACTGGAATGTAAAGGTCGGAAAACACATAATTCACTGTCACCATAAAAAAGTGAACTGAATTACATGTAATGACATCATGCAAATGCCTCTGGCTGCCTATTTGGAGAATAATCACCTGATTGCCTGCACAGCACAAAGCCTTCTGTGTGTTTAATAATCAGTAGCAAAAGAAGGAGGTTTTGTTAATAATCAACTACACACTGAAGTCATGCACAGGATCCACAAACAGTCAATAGAGGGCCACTTTAGCTTACTTAACAATTACCAAAACAAAGTGGAACATTTGTGAGCAAAGTACTGAGGCTACTTGGATTCTACTGGTCTGGCACAGATAGGAATCACTTTTAGCCTGCAGGGAACAAGTCTGTCTGGCCCAAACCTGAAATCACTTAGCTGCCTGGCAAGCACTGCACTATTGTCACGGTCCAGCGACTACAGAGGAATTTCACGAGTCTTTGTGTGGGTAGACTGTGACGCATGCTGCATAATATTACTAGTAGAACTTGGATATAGCATGAAGTCAGCGACGTCTATAGGTCTACGTAGAGCTCTTTGTGTTTGATCAGGTATTGGATGACGGCTTTTGAAGTTAATATGCCAATAGCTATGTTTGAATGCTCTCTTGTAAACTGGGTAATCTATTTTATTCTTAGCATGGTCCCTTACGTTTTACATTGTATTATGACACTGCATGGTCATTAAATTAGTCAAGTATATCTGTCATGGAAACTATCATGTGTCCTTTAATAAGATAACTTATGTGAATGACTCGATGAACACTATTTACAATGAACACACTAAACTATTCTCAGAATCACACCTGCTATTTACATATTATCATTTTATAAATTGTCTTAATTATTACTCTTTGTTTCTTCTGAACCACAAAATTTAAATATCATACACAGCATTTATTATAGCATACAAAACTTTAAAAATATACTACATCACACACTTAAGTGTTACAGCTATGTTTTATGCACGTGCCCTGGTGAAGCCTGGGTACTAGAAGTGTCTTTATTTGATAAAATCTCTTTGAGACATCCTAGCGTATTGTAAGGTACCTCCACATAAAGTACCCCTGTGACTGTGCACATTGCAATATACGTCCCATATTTCACTGCCATGTTGTGTAGTACTTCATAGATACACTAGGTATGCATCATGCACAGGCTAGGGCCTTCATAAACAGGGTACAATGATGGTACTTCATGGAAAAGGATGTTGAATGCAAGAGAAGCTCCCAGAGAGAACTAGTGTAAACCATCAGTGCAAGTGGAACCTACCAACAGAAACTAAGGACTACCGGTATTCGGGAATTTCCTGAGGGACAATTCTCATGTGAGCACATCTACACTGTCGCGCTCACCCACTAACACTAGCAGTAACTTGTACTGACACAGCCCGCAGGTCCAGCTGTGAAAGAATTCCAAGAGCCCATTCATCAAGTCTACCTTACTTTAACAGCCCCACAAAGCTGATGTTGTACGGCAGACTACATAAAAAATCTACACATTTTGCCAGTTTATTTTTAAGCAGCACACATTAACTGCACACTGGTGCAATTAATATTCATGAGGAAAATAAATTTGGAAAAGGGCACATACATAGTTTTACCTTAAATATATCAACCACACATGTCAATACATAACATTGTCATTAAAATTCTATATAAATGAGGTGGAAATTGACTTGAAATGACTGAATGAATGCATCACAACCAAAGAATAATCATGTAATTAATGCTGACATTGCTGACTATGAAACACATATGAAAACTGTGTATAGTTTACATTACCACACTGCATTGTGGCCATTTAGCACTAGGCAATAGAAACATTTATAACTATGAAAGCATGGTTCACCGAAAGCATCTGGCGTCAAATTAAACAGCCAGACTTGTTCCTACCAGGCAGGTATTTGCAACTTTTCAAATGGCCTGAGTTATAAAGTAATTTTATTGATGATAATACAACAAAAGAAATATATTTTACAATTTTCCATTAATATTTTAAATAATATATTTCTACTGGACTAGGTATGTTCTTGAACATCATAATCCATGCAACAGGTTCATGGTCCAAGTTGAAGCATTAGTTATGTCTGAAGTGTCCCTCAATGTGGACATGCACACTTTCCGCCTACTGTCAATAATACTTGAAGCACACCTATCAATCAAGGGCTCTGTTCAACTAAAACTGGTTATAAGTGAAGTAAACACTTTCCAGTATTTCTTTAACTAAATGTTATTTTGGTTTCTTGTCAAACTGTGACTTTGTTTAACTTCCCCATTACCTCCTCCAAAGTTAATAACAAAAACCCAAAAGAAGAGGTGAATAATTTGTCCAAAATGTATTACAGGGGGTTAAACCTATGGCTAGGGCCTATGGCATGCTGCCGTGTATTCCAGTGAACAAAGACATCATGAATGCATGCGCTGTTATCTCAGTGTCAGTGATTATGAGTTGTCTGACTGCGTCTCATGCCTGTATCTGCAGCTCTTAGGTGGCTAAATCCGCCCACGATTAGCAAGTGATGCGTAATCTGCCGACTGACGGGACGATAGAGTTGACAAAGTAGACGGAGTGACGTCTATCACGGTGTAAGGTATCAGTATCCGACTTCAAAGGCCGCACTGTCTACCTGGCGACCGCATCCTCTGTCGCATTTCCGTCAATCATTCTTAGGCCATGTCGCTTTGTCTGCGGTTAAAAAAATGCCTGTTCAGCGAACATCTGCCAGCAGTTTGGTGTAATCCCTCGTCTGCCAACGCCATACCAACTACAGCGCAACGATGATTTAGCGGCGGGACGCCTCGGGTCGGGCGTTCATCAAGGCCCAGACACCTGGCCTCAGTCTTTACCAACAGCGATCAAACATCCAAAGGTGTTACGGCATAAATAAATCATTCTCGCCGAGCGTTTGTCTGAAATCTAGTGGAGTACTTACCGTGCACTGGTGAATCTGGTACGAGTTTTCCGTGTCCGATTTTTAATCGTGTGAATTCCTGTCTGACTGTCTGACAGTTCGTAGACGTCCCGGCCGGACGTGCATCGCCCGCTAAGGCCTCGTAGCTCGCAAGCGAAATACACACGGCGGCGAAACAGAATCGCGCCAAGTTCATACACGACATCATGTTTAGAACGTATGTCCGTCCAACTGCACGACAACTGACACAATACACCAAAATCTAACGGCGAAAAGGCACTGTTTCCGCCGACATAACCACTATCACTTAACAGACATAAAATAAACACGAACTAACGCAGTCGGATGCGCACTGCGGCTCATTTGCATATATCGCAGCGCCGCGCTCGCGATAAGCGGCGTATCTGATTGGACGTCAGACGCAATTACCCAAGTCTGCGGTTTTGTGCCGCGGCGGGGAGGGGGGTCACATCTAAGTTATTTGTACCGGAATGATGAGGACATGCGGTCGTAAAGTGGTCCAGGATTGCATGACCACCGGACACGTGTGGGCGTGACGAGAACGCCACAGTATCCGTGTAGTTGACTTTGCTCTCTGTGGCCTCACAAGAATAGTATAAACAGCTGCAAACTCGTATTTAAAGGATGTTATTACTGTCAAATCAGCAGGTGATAGATGGATACCACTTCTGTGCTGGCCTTTGCACAGAACATTAATAAAAATAATTATTATATTATGTTTTACATTGTGCTTTATCATGTCGGTAGCAAGATTGATTTTTGGGAGGATGATTTTTAACCTTGATGCTACCAAAAACGCTCCATTGAGGTATAAAATAAATCATATTTACTACTAGTTGACCTGCTACCTACGACCGCTGTGCAGTGCCCCCCTCGCTATGAACTGACAAGGACACGCGCCACACGATGGCGATGCTGTTATAATCCCGCGGGGTAATTACAACATCACACCTTCAATCGAGGTCGTCCACTTAGCGCGACAGACTGAGTGTATACTATCTAGGACTACTCTAACAATAGACGAACCATGACGGTATGGACGAACCATGACGGTATGGACGAACCATGACGGTATGGACGTACCAATTATAATTGTTACCGTTTTGCCTACCAATTAAAACTTTCATGGAGTAAACTTTACAATAACAGTTAAAACAAAACTTCATGGAATAAACATCATAAATATAAGATTCGATGCTTTAACCTTTAATTTTGTATTGCCACGTCGTGATTTCCACACGATAACATTTCGTTCAACATAATAAACTTGGCGCTCAAGCATGCATGCCCGTGACAAATTAGCGTAGACCCAGTGTCAGTAGGCCTACCATAACATTATCTAAACTAACATATTATGTAGACATAAGGTGACATGGCAGACACCGTTGTAGACATAAGGTGATATAGTAGATAGTATTGTATAGACGTATCAAGTGAAAGGGTATTTAATGGTCGATCGTCTCGTAAGCGTTGATGAGATACTCACTGGGATTAAATTCCCGCACCGGCTAACAAAAATGGGAGTTGTTCAGCTTACTAATCTTCAATTTACCATGATATACCTACAAGGGAGGTTATCTATGCGTATAACTTTCATATGAACCCACACGCCTACATCAGATATACGTCGCTCGTTACTGTCCGTACCAGGTGCTCAATGTGTACAATATATGCAGAGGTCACACTGCTATCGTCAGCACTAGTTCTCATATGCGTTGATCCGCTAACGTAAGCATTCCTCAACCTGCTAACGCATGCATATCTAACCTCGCTAACGCAAGCATCTCTCTACCCGCTAACGCAAGTAGATCTCTGCCCGCTAACGCAAACATCTCTCCACCTGTTAACGCAACCATCCCTCTATCAGCTAACTCTAACATCTCTCTATCCGCTAACGCAAACATCTCGACCTCTACCCACTAATGCAAACATCTCTCTACCCGTTAGGCGTTAACACAAACATCTCTCTACCCGCTAACGCAGGCATCTCTCTACCCACTAACTAACACAAGCAGCTCTCTACCCGCTAACACAAACACATCTCTACCCGCTAATACAAACACATCTCTACCCGCTAACACAAACACATCTCTACCCGCTAACACAAACACATCTCTACCCGCTAACGCAAACACATCAATACCTGCTAACGCAAGCACATAATTATATACCTACACGCTAACGCAAACATATCCACCCGCCAACGTAAGCATCTCGTGTATATGATGGTTATCTAATAACTATTTCGATACACAGGTTAACCAGCTCTGGCAGAATCGCTTATATAATGTCGTGATGAACATACTGACATTCCTGAATTGAAATGTAATACGAGTTGTCCTTTCGCAACAGCAACGTAGAATACTGATCCAGCACCCTGTGCCATATAAAATACTCGATGTCTCTTTTTTAATGTCACAACGCCAGTTTTGTTGAATGTTTCCCCGAGTCAGTTCTAGTCAATGCCTTGTCGTTGGTGCTCCTAAGTAATAAATTTACTATGAATCACTTCTGATGACCGACACCCAATAGAATGTTAATGTTGCATGCGCTGGGTACCATGGTTGACAGGTACCATGGTTTACAAGTACCATGAGGTCGGTGTTGAAAGACATCACTCGGGTCTGCGATGACTACGAGCGATGTTTGTCTGTCACATCGTGAACACAACTTCGACCATTAACAGCATGCTCGTTTCGTGCCAAGTAGCCACAATTAAATAAACACTGTAACCTAATCTCACCTCGTCGGATGATATCTACGGAGGCAGGTCTCTGTTGGCGACAGCATGTGACTTCTCTAGTGGTAGTAGTAGTAGTAGTAGTAGTAGTAGTAGTAGTAGTAGTAGTAGTAGTAGTAGTAGTAGTAGTAGCAGCAGCAATAGTAGTAGTAGTGGTAGTAGTAGTAGCAGTAGCAGTAGCAGTAGCAGTAGCAGTAGCAGTAGCAGTAGCAGTAGTAGTAGTAGTAGTAGTAGTAGTGGTGGAAGTAGTAGTAGTAGTGGTAGTAGTAGTAGTAGTAGTAGTGGTAGTAGTAGTAGTAGTTGTTGTTGTTGTAGTATAGTAGCAGTAGTAGCAGTACTAGTTGCAGTACTAGTAGCAATAGTAGCAGTAATAACAGTAGTAGCAGTAATAGCAGTAATAGCAGCAGTAGTAGTAGTAGTAGTAGCAGTAAGCAGTAGTAGTAGTAGTGGTAGTAGTGGTAGTAGTAGTAGTAGTAGTAGTAGTAGTAGTAGTAATAGTAGTAGTAGTAGTAGTAGTAGTAGCAGCAGCAGCAGCAGCAGTAGCAGTAATAGTAGTAGTAGTAGTAGTAATAGTAGTAGTAGTAGTAGTAATAGTAGTAGTAGTAGTAGTAATAGTAGTAGTAGTAGTAATAGTAGTAGTAGTAGTGGTAGTAGTGGTAGTAGTAGTAGTAATAGTAGTAGTAGTAGTAGTTGTAGTAGTAGTAGTAGTAATAGTAGTAGTAGTAGTAGTAGTAATAGTAGTAGTAGTAGTTGTAGTGGGTAGAATCACGTATCATGACAACACGTCATTCTTATCGTGTCCGTACTGGCTCACCGCCCGTGACTGTTCCTGGAGATTCCACTTGAACATTCCTTAAAGAAATGAAATAACTTAGGCGGTGGCCTCGGTGGTCAGATCTTCAGTTTTCCACGCTCTGCGAGCAAGGCGGCATTATATAGGTGTAGAGCAATTCTTCGGTATTCCAATGGTTTTCCAGGCGATTTTTAAATATTGGTATAAGATGTGTTTCGTTCTTTCTACAGACAAAAACCTAGCTCTGTCTACCGGTGAACTATATTAACTTGTTGACTCTTGTTTTGTCCATGTGAATAGATCAATTAATAGATCATTTGTGATAATATTAATGTAATTTGAAGTTCAAGCTATAACCCGTTCCGTTGTTACCCTATACTGGTCGCTCTCAGCAGCCCTCTCTCTCAACCTTCCATCTTCCACGAGTGGATGTAAGGTGGGTGAGAGACCACACTATAATAATTCGGTGAATCTACAAAGTGGCTCATTCGGAATATTTTATTCCCCTGATGTAGGCACCATGTGGAAGAGACAATCCATTTTCCCGAAAGACACAGGCGACCAACTGGTGGACATGTGCGCGGTGGTGCCGTCTGGCGGACTCACTGGCATTTAGTGCACATTTTGTTATATACTACTGGGTTTGGATAGATTGTTTTATTTACGTGCTTGGTATGTTGTTATTTTGACTCTTTTGCAGTAACAAAAATAACTTTATGTTGCAGCAACACTTCTCAGTTATATATTTGTAATTTTCAAGTTTACTGTACTATTTGGCTGGACTGTGTTTTAGAGTCTATCACTTTATGTGCATATTTATTTTCTATGTGTTGTAGAATGCACCATTTGTGGCGTTATTCTGTTAGTTCAAAATGTGTGATCAATCAATCAAAGAACTGCTATTTCATACCGAGCGGCGGATCTGTCGGCATTAGTCATTAATGGCGCCAATTAACGAGAGCGCGGAAGACTAATTGTGACGTTCATTCGTAAAGCGGCAACTCCTATAACGGGTTTCGACGATTGCGTTTGGTTTGACGTCGTTCTACAGACGCGATCTCGTCGGGATGTTGACTTACTGGGCGTGGATACAGGCTCTGGGTGTGGAACATAACGGGCTGAAGGAGGCCTGATTGCACTCCAGACTCAACAGGTTTTGTTGATTACAACTAAATGAGATTAGCATTAACGAACGAAAGGACTTCTCACACGACGGGCTGCCGCTCAGTGTCGTCGTCGTTAAGCCTGTCGTGGACGCGGTGGCACAAGATATCCGGGGTTCTACTGTTGTCACTGTTGTCTGGGGCAGGGACAGACTCTGAGAGGATAGTCTGAGGAGGACATAAAAACCTCCAATGTCGGCCGAACCAAATGGTATAAAAAAAATTCTGTCTCGGCTCGACTGGTGACATCGGAAGACGGGGGTGGGGTGGGGGAGCTGTTAAAATGTTTAGTCGTCGCGTCGGCTTATTATTGTAACCTGAACAGGGGCACATTTCCAAGGGTCTAGGGGACACGGTCACGTGCGCACATTCAAAAAGGTCTACGGGCACATGCCCCCAGGGTTCCCTGGATCCGCCTATGTGGGGCGATCTCGTTCGGTTCAAACCTTGTCAGCTGTATTTATGGTTACTGACATAGAATATAGAAGATATGGAGACTATGTATGTAAAATATATGGGACAAGACAGTTGAATGGCACGTAACGCAACGGCATGACGTCATAACAGAGCGAGAGGGAGAGGGAAAGGAAAGAAGCAGAGAGAGATAGAGAGATAGAGGGGCATAGAGGGAGACGGAGACAGAGTCGGTGGAGAACGGAAGGGAGGGGAAGGTGAGAGAAAACAAAGAGCAAGAGAGAGAGAGAGAGAGAGAGAGAGAGAGAGAGAGAGAGTGAGGAGGGAGGGAGAGGGAGGGGGAGGGAGGGAGGGAGGTGGAGGAGGGAGGGGGAGGGAGGGAGGGAGGAAGAAGCCAGAGATAGAGGGGCATAGAGGAGACGGAGCAGAGTCAGTGGAGAACGGAAGGGAGGGGAAGGTAAGAAACAAAGAGCAAGAGACGAACAGACAGACAGACAGATGGGATGGTCCATCCACCACCCCATTCCATTCCACTTCCTTTCTCCATCCATTCCATTTTCCTTCTTCCTCCTTTCATCGTTTCTCCGCGTTCCATTCCTGTTCCTCGTTCCTTCCTTCCTGTTCCTCCGTTCCACTTCTCCCTCGGTTCCTTCCTCCCTCCGTCCCTTCACTCCCTTCCTTCCTTCCTCCTCCTTTCCCTCCTTCCTTCCCTCCACTCCCTTCCCTCCACTCCTTCCCTCCACTCCCTTCCCTCCACTCCTTCCTCCTCCCTTCCTCCACTCCTTTCCCTCCTCCTTCCCCACTCCCTTCCCTCCACTCTCTTTCCCTCCTCCCTCCACTCCTTCCCTCTTCTCCTTCCCTTCCCTCCTCCTTCCTCCTCCCTTCCCTCCCTCCTTTCCTTCCTCTCCTTCCCTCCACCTTTTCCCTCCATTCCTTTTCCCTTCCTCCCTTCCTCACTCCCTTCCCTCCAATCCCTTTCCCTCCATTCCCTTCACTCCTTTCCCTCCACTCCCTTCCCTCCACTCCCTTTCCCTCCTCTCCCTTCCCTCCACTTCCTTCCCTCCACTCCCTTCTCTCCACTCCCTTTCCTCCACGCACAAACACACATATACACACTCACACGCACACCCGCGCGCACGCACGCACGCACGCAAACACGCACACACATACTGTGGCGCACACGCACACGGACAAACAAAGGGTACTTTCGTATGTCATAGTTGATTAGAATAGCATTTTACCGCATTGCAAGCGCTTAGCGTTCGGGGCACACAATTGATGACGATGGTTTTGAAAATAGGCAAACGTTCTGCAACACATTATTTTGTTAGATAAAAAACAGATAATATCCTTGTAAGCGTATCTGCATCGTAACTGCTAAAAGACATTAACATTAGAAAATGTGGCATAAACTCATTATGGTCAAGAAATACTGTATGTGGCATTAATTGCCATAATTGGGTTAGGTTTATTGTTTGTTATTAAAAGTATTCCTAACTGAGCAGTTAGTCGCTTGGTGGCGACACCGCTGCGGCCGTCACAGCCGCACCAGCATCAGTCGGCCTAATGAGTGTTTTTCAACTGAACTTAGGCCTAATTGTTCAGAGACAATACATTTGTTGCGTCAATCATCAATGTTTGAATAATTGAGTAGATCGCCAAAAGCTTTAACACACCGGGATCGCCTTGTTATAGCCTTGTTACACTCCGTGCATTGTCTATGTGTGAGAGACAGGAGTGAATGTCACACCTCGTCATCCTCCATTGCCTACGAGAGTCGGGGCCTGTCGTTCTATGTGCGGTCCTCTACCACTATTCACCGAGCACCACACTGGATGTAATGGCTTACAGGATGGGGGCGCCTGCCAAAGTTTCACTATATGTGCCTCTATGTTCGACTCATCGAGAACTACTAATCAATGCACCAAATTGAAAGTTTGTATAGGCGGTGTGACGTGTTCGAGTTGAGTGGTTGTTCTTGCACAGACTGCAGACTGTCGGACACGTGATCAACCTGATCAGTTTTTTAAATTTTGATACAACTCCTGACGTTGGAGTTATACTCAACTAGTATGTTTAACGTATAGAACCATTATTAACTCGAGCGTCGTGAATTGTGTTAATCCGAGATCGGCATGAGGCATAAGACAGCTAAGCTGGAAACATAAGAGGTGTAATACTTACACAGACAGTGCACCATCGTATCCAAATCTATGACACATCGACTTAGACAGTTTTTTTTTTATAAATCACTCGTGTATCACAGACCCCCGGACTTCACAACCCGAGGGTTTAGGTTAAGTTTTTATAGTTTGGTGACTGCTGCTATTATGGTAAGACGAGAAGAGGTTCGCAGAGGGTGACTGTCAACGCCGCGCCGAGATTATTGTCCGCCCGTCCCTGGAGATCCTT
>CM034544.1:33115065-33139230 GCA_020002185.1 Paraescarpia echinospica
GGAACGAGGACCTTAGGCTTAGGCTTATTCACGACAGAGGTTATCGGTCTCACATGTGGGGGGTCGTTTGCAGCAGCCGATAACGACGCTTGTTTAATTACGTGTTGTCACTCAAATTTAGTTGCATTTCGTGTTAACGACGAAAGGCCATTGTCAACGAAAAGAGTCGTGAAATTCTGCGGCTTTCACGTGTGTTAATATATTCAGAATGACACGAGTGAGTCAGACGATGCGACTCTGTCTCCCTGAGTGGACCAATTTCCCCGCTAACAACGCCGCCTCATGTAATGTAGACTGCTCGGGAACAATGGACCTGTCAGTGTAATGGACGCCTGTCAAACCAGCTCCTGTTTAATGGATTGTTACATAATGGATCTGGCAAACACATGGTTAGCAGACTGTTGCCTTGATAAGAGACATTAAGGTATGTTGACATTGGCAGGGTGTGATGTTTGGTCATGGCAGGCCTCACCAGATTAAACTGACATGAAAGCACCATTAGGAAGAATGAATTCATACTCATGAAATATCAGAAATGATTGTTCATATAAGCTAAATTAGGACTTACATAATCTCATTGGCCTGTTGATGGTCGCATGAATAGCTCTGTTGGCCTTAGGCTTGGTAACTTTAACACCATCCAGTCAATGTACTTTTTAGGTTTTAGCATTTTAACATGTTCTTTGACAACCTACTGAAGCTGAGCCCCTCTCTTTCTCTCTCTCTCCCTCTCCCTCTCACCCATCTCTCCCCATCTCTCACCCTCTCCCTCCCACCTCTCTCTACTTTGTTGTGCCACTACCAGCAGATATGTATACATTTAATATAAGCCAAACCACAACTTGTTTTCTTACAATGCTGAGCACAAACTACAGGAAGTGTTTTGTTATTATTGATACGGCTAATCATATGTCTTGTCATTTGCTCCATTTGTGACTCACTGTATCTTCATAAATATTCAGTCACAGACATGCTGTTAAAAGTCTGTATTTGTTTATAAATTCCTCAAAAAGTGGTAGATATTTGATATACACTTGCAAAATAGGGCTGGAGTCCAGGGTTAAGTTGTTTTAGGAATACCCAAGAAACCCTTATCTGTGATTGTACATCAGGGGAATTGACTATTCTGGTGGCATTTCATCAGGGTGGGGTGCAGGGTAATTGTCAGATAGGATTTCCTAATTCAAACAGCTCCCCACAGGTTAACCCTTTCAGCTGTCAAATAGCACTGTGGTGACAACGTTCTTGGGTCATCCTGTCATATCTACACACATGACTGTGCAGTACACAGCAAGCATACAGACCCCACTTATTTCTTCAAAGGCAACTGCAACTAGAGGGCATGCAAAAACCTTGTGGTTACAACCTGTTTTCACTGGTCACACTGTTGACAATAAGAGAAACACTTAATAAAAACACAGTACTGAGTGTTGTGCTGAGGGGGTGGAAACATGTATTATCTGCTCATGGTGAGGTCTTTCAACCATGTGATCAGTTGAAAGGATAATTTTCCAGTGTTAGAGTTTGTATAAGAAGGTGCCACTTTGCTAGGTGCTGGTGCATTGTCCTGGGGCACTACTAATACATCAATTGTCCTGTACACATAGCACTAGTGCTTTGTCCCACAGAACTATCTGTGTTTGTATTAGTGACATTGTTGAAAACAAATGCCATTTCACTGTATTCTTAGAATAGATTCTTTATCAGTGTAGTGGACTGAAAATTCTGCCCCTGTATACAGCTGTGTCCATGTCAGTAAATCACTTACCTGGCAACATACAGAAATGCTGTTTGATTTTACACTACTCAAAAATGTTTAGGTCAAGTTGTTATTAATTGAATGTTTCCAAACATGATTCCATCCAGAACGTATTTCGGTTTTTAAACCAAATAAACAATTAAGTTCATTTTGATGACTTACTTATTCAATGTCTCTAAAACAGTTGCTAATAGAGGTGGTGATAATTTCAGCTGATACATTGTTTGTCTCAGGCTCTCATCCGTTATTCAGAAGACAAGTTTTTCCTTTATTTTCATCAACTCATATAATTTAGTTTAATTAGTGTTTCCCCCTGTTTTGTTTATTTAGGTTTGTTCCCTGTTCTGTTTTAGAAATGTGATTTATGTGTGCCCCTTGTTCCATGGAAAAACAGTTTATGTTTTTTTAATAAGTAATTAAGTATCCCTTGTTCTTTTTATTACAAGTGTTTCCCTTTTGTTTGTTACATGTACAGTATGTTCCTTGTTCTGATTATTACAAGTATGTCTCCTGTTCTGTTTATCTGTTTATTACAAGTATATCCCCTTTTCTGTTTATTATAAATATGTTTCCTTTTCTGTTTATTACAATATGTTCCCTGTTCTGTTTATTACATGTACGTTTCTTTTTATTACAAGTATGTCCTTTGTTCAAAACAATTACAAGTATGTCCCGTGTTCTATTTATTACATGTATGTTCTTTGTTCTGTTTATTGCAAGTATCTCTCCTGTTCTGTTTGTTACAAGTATCTCTCCTGTTCTGTTTATTGCAAGTATCTCTCCTGTTCTGTTTATTGCAAATATCTCTCCTGTTCTCTTTATTACAAGACTACAAGTATCTCTCCTGTTCTCTTTATTACAAGACTACAAGTATCTTTCCTGTTCTCTTTATTACAAATATGTCCCTGATCCTGGGTGCAATATTCCACTCACTGTCATGACTAGTACCAAAGCATCACCTAATACTGACCTATAGGGCCATAAACCCAGTAGTTTTATGTAAGCAGCTGCATGGAAATAGTTTAGGGTCTGAAACCGAAGCTAGCCCAGTCATTCCACATCTGTCAGGGAAGCAGTGATGCACAGCAGGCCCTGATACATTAACCCATCATCAGGCCTTACTCAGACCACTTGTTCTTGACATACAGATCAGATACAGCTGTATCTGTGATGTACGTACCTTCTGGGTCCATCCCCTGTTTGTCTCCTACAGGTATGTTACATTACAGAGCTTACATAACACTTGTGCTGTGTAGGGCACGGTGGCACAGTGGTTAGAACATCGGACTCTCGACCGAGAGAACCCAGGTTCGAATCCTGTGCTGCCGTGTCAAATTATTGGGCAAGTTTGTTCACTCTACGTTGCTCCAGTTCACTTAGCTGTATGAATGAGTACATGGCTGTAAACAGTGGTGGATATTTGTGTACAAATAGTCTTCACGCTTTAATTACAGCATGGCTGAATGCTTCCCAGAGAAATCAAGATGGTGTTCGATTGAACAGGTTTGCCAGGGAGTAAAGTATAAAGTGCTTTGAGCCCTCCAAAGGACTGAATACTGTGATATATATATCACATATATATATGTATATATAATATATATATATGTCACAGTATATATATATATGAGGAAACTCGGACAGAGGGAAATTCACCAAATTTACTCAAATACCCTAGGAAAGGTAACTAGGGTATTTGAGTAAATTTGGTTAATTTCCCTCTGTCCGAGTTTCCTCATTCCGCAGGGTTGATAACCACTTATTTCTTGGGTGGTTAAGTTACAACTAACAAGCGTAGTGTAATTGCAGTATTCATAACCCTTGTCAGAGAGGGCCAGTTAATACATGCTGTTTTTTTTTCTGGTTTCTGTAATTAAAAATGTAATTGTAATTGGGATGTGTAATTGGGATGTGTAATTGACTGTAATAGGTATGTGACACTAGTTGACCACTGAGTCCAGTTCCCTTGGCTTTTGACAGAGGGCACACCAGACAGAGGACATAAACAGACGAGTAATCTTTAGCAGTAATTGCAGTATGTCTGATTTCAAGGTACGGTGCAGACTGTTGATCCAGAGAATTGACATTTCGAAGTAACCAAACACATTTTTGAAACTTAGACAATCTTGTTCACCTCACTTTGCCTGTCTTTTGGAAGACACTAAAAGCTATTGGTCCTTTCTACCTGGTGTCTGTACCAGGGGAAATAAAAAGATCCGCCAGTGGGAAATGGAAAACTCATCTTGGCCTAACTGAGCTAATGGTCTCAATAAACAGAAACCTATACAGCGCTGCATTAGCTGCTGTCAAACACTTGCTCTGATAATGGAGTTACACCTTGAGTGTCTTGTCTAGGTAGGTACTGGCGCCACAGGATTATTATCATATATTTTTAAGAACTGTGGAAGTGGATCTCTGCGTTGGTGATTCTGGCATGCTTGTATTAATGTAACTAGTAAAAATGCCCATCAATTGCAGGCTGACGGGATGCCATGGTAGTTAACAGTCATGATAGTAATATTTGCCAAATGCTAGAAAACACACACCATCGTTACATAAAGACCATAACGCGCATCTGCGTTGTTTGTTCAAAATGACGATGGTCGGAGAGAATGTAAAGTTTACGTCCATCGATAGGAACTGGTCTTGATAGTGCAGAGTTGTTAAATAATATTCATAATTTATTGCTATGGTATTGTTGCCAAGTCCATGAGGCAGGGGCTGTTTCCTGCAGTATTTGTTGCAAGAGTGTTGTTCTTTTATTTGTTAGATTATGTTTTATTTATTACGCATGTATTACACTTTACATTCTGAACTACTGATTTACCCCATACAAGGTTAGAATCTTAGGTATTTTTAAAAGATATAGGGGTTACGTCCTATTTTAGGAGTCGTAGATTAATCCTTGAAAGTTTGCATTCGAGGTTCAAGCCATCTAAGAGGAAAAAAGGTTAACCTACCCACACAAGCTCAGTTATAGTTAGATTTAAGAACTTTTCCATTCTTCCCACGAGACACCCATGTTCCCCTCCGAGGTGTCTCCCAGACAGAGCCCACTCCTGTGTTGCACAAGGGGGTGGTCTGGGAGGACAGGAGGCCGAGTGGGACAAGGTGTGGTCTCATGGCTGCTCTAGGAATGGGGAATGGCGAAGGTCTGGGTCTTGTCAGGCAGTACCAACATACTGAGAATTACCACTGATTGTTCCAGTTAACACAGCCATTGATCTAGATACATGGACAGGAAGGCTAATGTTAAAATGTCTATTTGATGTGATGCATGGCCGCCATATTGCTTTGCCTATTGATGCGTGTAGTGACTTCGCCGCCATATCAGTTTGACAATGTTACGTGTTGCATCCACAAGCAAAACTCACGTTTTCTCACATATCTATAAAAAAGTGTACACATGTATACACAATTCTTACTTTTACATAATCCTCCCGCTAATTTAATTTGAACCTGTCGCCAGACATAACGAAGGTATTCACGCACCAAATGTGACGCAAAATCACTGCACGTAAATCGTCCTCTGACCTCTATTATCAAATTATCAATGGTTTGGGGAAAACAAGATGGCTGACAATGGCTTCACTTCCTATCCATGTATATAGATCAGAGGACAACCCTCAACAGGCACGATAGGTTTAGTAAACAATGCTACTTTAGATATGACAAGACAGAACTGTATGAGAAATCGTTAGAGGGAAGAGGTGGAGGTTAAAGGGAGAGAGGTGTGGAGGGAGAGGGTAGAGGGAGGGGTGGAGGGAGGGGGTGAGAGAGAGAGTAATAACTTATTTGATGAAATAACCAAAAAAGCCTGTTTTAAATATTCAGGTAAGCCGTAGATTCATAGGACCCTGTGTAGGTGTGTGTACTTATAGTCAATGCAAGCGTTTTGAATAAACATTTGTGTATGTTATATTTGAACTTCTCAACTTGGAGGAATGCTGCTGGTGAAAGCCAGCAGTACTTGAGAGAAGGCATGACAGTTCTTTGTGGAGTCATACAAGTGGAGCAGTACTTGAGAGAAGGCATGACAGTTCTTTGTGGAGTCATACGAGTGGAGCAGTACTTGAGAGAAGGCATGACAGTTCTTTGTGGAGTCATACGAGTGGAGCAGTACTTGAGAGAAGGCATTACAGTTCTTTGTGGAGTCATACGAGTGGAGCAGTACTTGAGAGAAGGCATGACAGTTCTTAGTGGAGTCATACGAGTGGAGCAGTACTTGAGAGAAGGCATGACAGTTCTTAGTGGAGTCATACGAGTGGAGCAGTACTTGAGAGAAGGCATGACAGTTCTTTGTGGAGTCATACAAGTGGAGCAGTACTTGAGAGAAGGCATGACAGTTCTTTGTGGAGTCATACGAGTGGAGCAGTACTTGAGAGAAGGCATGACAGTTCTTTGTGGAGTCATACAAGTGGAGCAGTGGCACAGTGGCTAGAGCTTTGGACTCTTGACCGAGAGAACCCAGGTTTGAACCCTGTGCTGCGGTGTTTAACCTTGGGCAAGTTTATTCACTCTGCATTATTCCAGTTCACTCAGCTGTACGAAAGAGTACCTTGCTACAGACAGTGGTGGGTATTTGTGTATGAATAGTCGTTACCCATTAATCCCAGCATGGCTGAATGCTTCCCAGAGAAGTTGAGATGGTGTTTGATTGAACAGGTCTGCCAGGGAGTAACGTGTAAAGCGCTTTGAGCAGTCCTGAAGACTGGATATTGCGCTATATAAGTTGGTTCGTAATGCGTGTAGCAGTGACTCAAGTTTTGTACCAACTGTCACATATAACATCTGGTGAAGGTAGGACTTACCTGAACTCTGGTGTCACATTCCCCTAATGTCCACCCCATAAAATGTTATCTACTTTTACCTATCTCTCCAAATGTGTTAGTCATTTCTCATATTTGTTTTGGGGTTAGATTAATCCTGGCTGAATGCTTCCCAGAGAAGTTGAGATGGTGTTTGATTGAACAGGTCTGCCAGGGAGTAACGTGTAAAGCGCTTTGAGCAGTCCTGAAGACTGGATATTGCGCTATATAAGTTGGTTCGTAATGCGTGTAGCAGTCAGTGACTCAAGTTTTGTACCAACTGTCACATATAACATCTGGTGAAGGTAGGACTTACCTGAACTCTGGTGTCACATTCCCCTAATGTCCACCCCATAAAATGTTATCTACTTTTACCTATCTCTCCAAATGTGTTAGTCATTTCCCATATTTGTTTTGGGGTTAGATTAATCCTTGTCTGTGTTTCTTAGCCACTTTAACCCTGTACCGAGAGGGTCTACAACCTCTCTGTGGTTGACACAGAATGTCATTCTGCATTCCACCCACTAGTAACACACCCACTACCCCTTGAGGGGGGTGAATAGATAATGCCAGGCATGCACAGATCAAATATCCTCTGTAGCTCACCTGGGCTGAGTAAGTCTGGTGATCATTTAGCCCCTTTCAGCAAGTGAAGTGGGCAAAGAGAAGAGCCCAAGTCAGGCAGGGGAGGCTGGGTTTTGTTACCCTTAATGTGTGCTAATAACTTCCTCCCCTTTCTTGAGGTCAGTGGCCCCATTTGGGTCAACTAAACCATGTTAATACATCAACAGAGTACTGTAATATTTGTAATTTAAATAATTAAATATTTGGTTTCATTTTAATGAAGTAATATATCTGAATTTTTTTTGTTTTGTTCAAGTTTAGTGTCCTGGCCTTCTAGACTTGTCTCATGTTTAGTGTCCTGGCCTTCTAGACTTGTCTCATGAATAAGCTTTTTGTTGTTGTCTGTGTTGTTTTCTCACTAATGATGCCATTGGTTGGTCTGAAGTAATGAGCATAACACATAGTTAAGGGTCTGTTTCACTATTTGTCCCATTAATGTATGATAGAACCTGTCTTGGATTAACTCTTTCTGTGATGACCACCTGTATTGGATGACTCTTTTGACTGTGTTTATTGAATTCATTCAATGTGGGAAATTTTGGTCTATGTAGGAACATTTTGGTCTATGTAGGAACACATTAGTCAATGTAGGAACATATTAGTCAATGTAGGAACATTTTGTTGGATGTAGGAACATTTTGTTTGATGTAGGAACTTTTTGTTCAAAGTTGGAACATTTTTATTAATGTAGGAACATTTTGTTGATGTAGGAACATTTTGTTGATGTAGGAACATTTTGTTCAAAGTTGGAACATTTGGTCAATGTAAGAACATTTTGGTCTATGTAGGAACATTTTGTTTGATGTAGGAACATTTTGGTCTATGTAGGAACATTTTGTTCGAAGTTGGAACGTTTTGGTCAATGTAGGAACTTTTTCTTTGGTGTAGGAACATTTTGTTTAATAGATGAAATTATTTTGGAAGGTGAATTCCATACACTGATTTATTATATTTTGGAATAAAAATATAGTTTTAAATACAGAATGTCAGACGAAAGATGTGTTTCAGCCCGACATGGCAGGTGTGGTTGCTAGAAAGCCACCTGATGACATGAACTGTGGCTGGACCTTAGGTGTTGACCAGAGGTCAAGCACTAAGTCCTCCCAGTCTGTGAGGTCTAATTGTTGACCAGACTGTACTTGTCTGTCCAGGGCAAGTGCTTGTGTATTGGTAAAGTTTTGTTTTGGCTGACTTCACTACTGGTGGGCCAAAGCTAGTTCAGGAAAATGTGTTTGCAACTTGTAGAGGGGTGGGAACTACCCTGGGTTGTCATGACAACATTTTGGGGAATGAAGAATGACAGGGATAAACAATTTTCTTCTGATTAAAGGAAAGTTTAGAATAAGAGCCATATCATAATATAATATGGAAGATGGAAAACATTACACATTCCAATGGATTTTGTAGTGAGCATTTTTATTAGTTACTCCCAAACCCAGCCTTGCTCCCAGTCATAACTCTAATTCACTGATAACTCACTCTTCATCAAAATAATAAACAAATGAAGCTGAGAGATACTATGGGATAGTCCCATAATGAAAGTTACACAGCTGTATTGTTCACTCAACTTGACTTTCATTGTTATAATTGTACAGCCATAGGCAAGTGAGATTGGTCTACACTACTGGCTACTAGAGCCCTGAGTCACAGCCAAACTATTTGATATTAAATATCTTCCACTTGCCACTAGCATATCCTATGACTTGCAGATGAAGCTTGTTTAGCCCAGGGTTGATAGGGCTTGAATCATGTGGTGCATGGCTATTGTGTAGCATGTATGTGGCAGAACTAGACTGATTGTCTCAAATTTATGTTATCTACATCAGCAGTGCAGTGTTACATATTTGTGAAGTGACACCTTTTCCGTGTATCCGTTTTGTTCCTGGTTTTTGTTTGATAATGCATCACTGGAGTCACACATTCGGAGAGATTTCAGCTGATAATGTGTGTAGTGTATTGCACTTGCCAGAATTGAAAGTTTAGTTGTGTATCAAATTATGGTAACTCAATCAAGAGTTTTATCTCACCTCATTGCAGACTTATTGGGCACATTTTTTCATTTGGCGTCATATTCGACTCATCCCTCGGCATGGCGAACCATGTCTGTGCCATCTGCCGAACAGCCTACATGCACCTACACAACATTAGCCGTATCAGACGTTACATTACCTTAGATGCGACGAAATCATTAGTCCACACCTTCGTCATGTCCAGACTGGATTATGGGAATGCGCTGCTTGCTGGACTACCACTTGAACATTTGAATAAACTCCAACGCATTCAAAACATGGCAGCAAGAATCATTACTTTTACACCTCGCAGAGATCACATTACCCCAATCCTGAAAGAACTGCACTGGCTACCTGTGAAATGTCGAATCGAATTCAAGATTCTTATGCATGTGTATCGATGTCTGAACGGCACCGGACCATTGTACCTGGAGAACATGCTGAAGACACAGTGCTCTGCAGGGCGCACACGTTCGTCCCAACAATATCTGCTACACGTGCCGCGAACGAAGCTTGTTAGTTTTGGTGATCGTGCATTCGAAGTGATAGGACCTCGATTATGGAATCTGCTGCCGTTTCACATAAAATGTAGTGGAAACCTAACACTGTTCAAACGGACTCTGAAAACACACATGTTCAAAGCGGAATACTGTTGACATTTTACTTTCTTTGACATTTTACTCCTAAACTTATATTTTATTTATCTACCCACGATTGCATATATGTAAATATTATATCTATTATTTATTCTATATATACTTAAAGTATCTTATATATCTTAATAATGTTTAAATAACAGCTTTATATATACATATTTTTATTTATCTATTTTTAGTAATTAAATAAAATTGTTCTGTTTTTATAATTATTATATCAAATTTGTATTTTATATCTACTGTGCACATACCTTTGCTAAATTTTACTGTTTTATGACAGTAGCTTCTTGTACAGCGCTCTGAGCATTTTATTGGAAATTGCGCTCTATAAAAAATAAATATTATTATTTAGTTTTGATGAAATTATTAGACAATTTTTTTATTATTTTGATCCAATCAGGGGAGATGTCTGCAAACAGTCAAAAGTAGTCCAGTCTCTGGCAGTAGGCTACTCTACTTCCAGAAATTACAAATCAAAGTTCTTTCAATAATTTAAAAATATTTGAAGTAATTGGTAGTTAATTGCAGCAGCAACAACAGTCAGCAACAATTACCATAAAAATACTCATGCCTTTAACTACTCAAATATATTCCCCAGGAGAATAATGAAAGAGAACAGTTCTTGTAGGTCTGGGCACCAACCCTAAAGTTGCAGAGCTTGTAAACAGAAAAATCAATATTTTGAAAGATGTAGATTTTTGTTTTGTCAAAATAAAATAAAATCTTGCAGAGAGGACAGGTAAATCTATCATCACATGTTGAGCTGTGGACAATGACAGTTTGGGATGTCATTTTTGGTGTGTGTTAATAGGCTTGTTAGCATTTCTTCCAATTTCTGTCATGTCATAGTTGAGCACTGTTGATCATATTTCTCCATTACGTGCTGTGGAGCACTGTTGATCATATTTCTCCATTACGTGCTGTGGAGCACTGTTGATCATATTTCTCCATTACGTGCTGTGGAGCACTGTTGATCATATTTCTCCATTACGTGCTGTGGAGCACTGTTGATCATATTTCTCCATTACGTGCTGTGGAGCACTGTGGAGCACTGCCTAACACAGTTTCACCAGTCACAGATGTGTTGTCAGTTCCATCCCATCCATCTAACTCACTTCTCTCCTCTCCTCTCCTTCCTTGTCTCGTACAGTAATTACCACCTTGTTAACTACCAGTTACAGTACCTGTTAGCTTGTGTCTTGACACCAGTGTGTTGAGGTAATAGGATGGAATAACGGGTAGCCAGGAAAGCTGTGCTACATCATAACTTATGGGTGGCTGTATCATGTTGCCTTGATTCAAAATTGTGAATCTGAGTTTTGTTGTTTTGTATAGCCAAGTTCCAAGTATCATTGCTGTTGATTGTTCAGTTTGCTATTGACGTAATGCTCGATAATTAAACTTACTGTAAGTAGAGATGCATTGATAGTTTGATATACGGCTACTCCCAGACCTTACAATGAGTTCTCTCTAGACCGGTACTGAGTGAGTTGGTATTCAGTGCACTGTCCGTGGGATCCACAGAATTCACACCCAGCACAATAATAGCACAAAAGCATACATTTTCTTTTAAAATATATTGTTTAGAATACTACTTATTATGACCAGTTCTTAAATAGCATTGTAATTTGAGGGGAGTAAATAATTAGCTAATTAATAATGCATGGAGTTCTTCTTCCTGTGCAAGATTGATAGAGCTGTGTTGAAGGAGAATTAATCTTACTTTAGATTAGATTCATCTTTGTGTGTAGTCTTATACCAATGTATTTATTTGGAGTGTTGTCCTATTTTGTTAGAATCAGCCCTTTATGCATGATCAAATTTTTACCAATCCAAAAATGCTTTGGTAAATATGCACGTCTGTGCATACATATGCTATCCAGTTAATGGTGTCAGTGACAATCAATAATAAATAAGCTTTTTTTGCTCCTCGAATTTCCTTACATCCAAATTCAAATTTCGACCCGTCCAAAAATTAACTCAACTCATCCAAATGATGGGTGGACAGGTCTCTAGATAAAGCTATATAAATCGCTCACAGATAGCCCTCTTCCCCACATCTGCTACCCTCTATCTTCCCTTACTCACCCCAGCCACAGGTGTACATGAGAGTTAGGATGACAGACATCCATAGAACTTTAAGTATCAGTTCATTGTCATTACTGTAACAACCGTTTCATCACCAGGTATATTATCCCACCTTGTGGGAAGAGAATTTTTCATTAACTCCCTGGGAAATGCCCATTTAATTGTACACATGGGCCCTTTGAAAGGGGCTCAGTCCCAGCCTCTAACAACAGCTGTCTGGTCTTCAATTACCCTATTGTCTGGCAGCTGTTTGAAGGGTGCTTACCTGGTGGGTTACTAATTTATGCTACTGAAGTGCTTTGGAGGTTATAGGCAAACTGTGACAGCTAAAATGGGGTGCTCAGTCTGGGGGCAATAGCTATAGCCCTTGGGGTTATTAAGTAGTCAAATTACAGCAGTGTGCCTGCAGGGAGCTATGACACAGCCAGGAGCTGTGTGCGGCCATGCGTGACAAGCCTGGAACTAGGCAATCAGGGTGAAAGTTCTGAACTCTTGGGGCAATTATAGACTATTTTGGGGCATTTACTGGATGACACAACAGTGCCTGCTAATGACCACGTAATTAGACAGTGTATTCCACAGTTTGCATCATCACCGGAAACACAATTAAGTACAAATAACTGGATAATTATTATAAATATACCTACATCTAAATCACTTATTGCAGAATTAGTCAAAGAATTATAAAAAGAAATATATCTGAATTATTACAATTTGGGTGGATTAATAATTTTATTGTAGAAAGGAAGTGTTAGATTAACTTACAATGATCCAAAGTAGGCATATTAATATAGACAGTATTATTTACACTGTAACAGTGTATATAATACTTCATCTTCATTCATGGTCATTAATGCACAGCTACTCACTTGAATTTATATAACTTGGGCTACTGAATTAACAGGCACCACTGCCGCACCAGTTTGTAAAATGATAAAGTAGTTTGAGCAGTTATCAGGATTGGATGTAACATCATATATGAAGTTCACAGTTCGGCACAAACCTTTACTGTTATGGGAGTTTGATACATAGGACAGGTGAGATGGAATGTGTTGTAGAAGCTGCCCTGTGTTGTGTCTGGTGCAGTTATGGGGGGGGGAGGTAGGGGGGAGACAGACTGACATGCCTTGTCAGATACAAGGATCAGGGAATGGGGAAATGGGCAACACCTGTTGTTGCCATGGCAACCAAGTGGGAATTGATATATGAGGAGAGTTGGGAGGGAGAGTGATCCTTCCCTCATGCTTAGAGTGAAGGGAGTCAGCCCCAGGATTGGGAGACTGTCCCTACTCCCTCGAGGGAGGCAGGTTGGTTGTGACAGGCAATGGGAAATGTTGGACTCGGAACAGGAAACAGGAAGACGGGGAGAAAGTGGTTGTTTTGCGAGAGAAGAGGGAGCATGAGTTAACAGGAAATAGCAGTCTTGAGTAAAGTCACCATTATGTAAATGATGTACATTGGAACTTCACTAATAAGGTAATCAAAATTGATGTGAATAGTTTGGTATACGGCCACTCCCTTTCCCTACAGTGAGCTATCTAGACATGTACTGAGTGAGTAGGTATTCAGCGCACTGTCCACGGGATCCACACAACTCACACCCAGCACAATAATAACACAAAAGCATACATTTTCATGTAAAATATACTGTTTAGAATACAACTTATTATTATCAGTACTTAAATAGCATTGTAATTTGAGTGGACTAAATAATTAGCTAATTAATATTCCAAGGGGTTTGTCTTCCTGTGCAAGATTGATAGAGCTGTGTTGAAGGAGAATTAATCTTACTTTAGATTAGATTCATCTTGGTGTGTACTCTTATAGCAATGTATTTACTTGGAGTGTTGTCCTATTTTGTTAGAATAACTTCTTGAGATTATCTTCTAACCTAGGTAATTTTAATTAACACATTTTAAGACTTATTAACGTCATAAAATAACTTCCTTGATAATGACATGTGCTGTTTTAAACACTATCTCTCATTGTCTATCGTGCTCTCTCCTTGCTTTCATACACTCTCTCCCTCTCGCTGTCTATCGTGCTCTCTCCTTGCTTTCATACACTCTCCCTCTCGCTGTCTATCGTGCTCTCTCCTTGCTTTCATACACTCTCTCCCTCTCTCTGTCTATCATGCTTTCTCCTTGCTTTCATACACTCTCATTCTCGCTGTCTATCGTGCTCTCTCCTTGCTTTCATACACTCTCCCTCTCGCTGTCTATCGTGCTCTCTCCTTGCTTTCATACACTCTCTCCCTCTCGCTGTCTATCATGCTTTCTCCTTGCTTTCATACTCTCTCCCTCTCGCTGTCTATCGTGCTCTCTCCTTGCTTTCATACACTCTCCCTCTCGCTGTCTATCGTGCTCTCTCCTTGCTTTCATACACTCTCTCCCTCTCGCTGTCTATCATGCTCTCTCCTTGCTTTCATACACTCTCTCCCTCTCGCTGTCTATCGTGCTCTCTCCTTGCTTTCATACACTCTCTCCTCTCGCTGTCTATCGTGCTCTCTCCTTGCTTTCATACACTCTCCCTCTCGCTGTCTATCGTGCTCTCTCCTTGCTTTCATACACTCTCTCCCTCTCTGTCTGTCTATCACATCTCTCTCTCCTTGCTTTCATACACTCTCCCTCTCGCTGTCTATCGTGCTCTCTCCTTGCTTTCATACACTCTCCCTCTCGCTGTCTATCGTGCTCTCTCCTTGCTTTCATACACTCTCTCCCTCTCGCTGTCTATCATGCTCTCTCCTTGCTTTCATACACTCTCTCCCTCTCGCTGTCTATCATGCTCTCTTGCTTTCATACACTCTCCCTCTCGCTGTCTATCATGCTCTCTCCTTGCTTTCATACACTCTCCCTCTCGCTGTCTATCGTGCTCTCTCCTTGCTTTCATACACTCTCCCTCTCGCTGTCTATCGTGCTCTCTCCTTGCTTTCATACACTCTCTCCCTCTCGCTGTCCATCGTGCTCTCTCCTTGCTTTCATACACTCTCCCTCTCGCTGTCTATCGTGCTCTCTCCTTGCTTTCATACACTCTCTCTCGCTCTCGCTCTATATCGTGCTCTCTCCTTGCTTTCATACACTCTCTCCCTCTCGCTGTCTCTATCGCTGTCTATCTCTCCTTGCTTTCATACACCTCTCCCTCTCGCTGTCTATCGTGCTGCTTTCATACACTCTCCCTCTCGCTGTCTCTGCTCTCTCCTTGCTTTCATACACTCTCCCTCTCTGTCTATCGTGCTCTCTCCTTGCTTTCATCGTGCTCTCCCTGCTTTCATGCTGTCTATCTGCTCTCTCCTTGCTTTCATACACTCTCTCTCTCGCTGTCTATCGTGCTCTCTCCTTGCTTTCATACACTCTCCCTCTCGCTGTCTATCGTGCTCTCTCCTTGCTTTCATACACTCTCCCTCTCGCTGTCTATCGTGCTCTCTCCTTGCTTTCATGCACTCTCTCCCTCTTGCTGTCTATCGTGCTCTCTCCTTGCTTTCATGCACTCTCTCTCTCGCTGTCTATCGTGCCCTCTCCTTGCTTTCATGCACTCTCTCTCGCTGTCTATCATGCCTTCTCCTTGCTTTCATGCACTCTGTCTCGCTGTCTATCATGCCCTCTCCTTGCTTTCATGCACTCTCTCTCGCTATCTATCGTGCCCTATCCTTGCTTTCATGCACTCTCTCTCACTGTCTATCATGCCCTCTCCTTGCTTTCATTTTTCACCCTGTATCAGCCCTTTTTGCACGATCAAATTTTTACCAGTCCAAGTAAGTTTAGGTAAATGTGCAGTAGCGAGACTAATGTTGTATACTTCACTGTTACAGAAATAATTTGGGACTGTCCCAGGGTGACCTTAATAGCAAGGTGGGTGTATTACTGAGGTGACTGTAAAACGGGGTTTCACTGTACATCCAGGAAAGTTGGTCATATACGTCCTAGTTACCATCTCACTGTCCTGTTGTCAGCTATTGAATGGCACCAATTGAACGTTGTATGAAAAAGTTTAGTGTGGTAATTGCTGCCATCTGGTTGAAATAAAAATTATAAAAAAATAATGCAGCTTGTTGTGTCATGTGACATTGAAAACTGTGACGCAGTCAAAATATTAGAAAAGGTTTTGTGACAGCTATGGTAACAAATACTAAAATATGAAATATTGATATAGTAGCAAATAAAGTAGCTTTGTTAATACAAGAATTTTCACAGATAATTTGTTCACATAATATAGAACAAGTCTTCAGAATTCCATGTTGCAGGATCGTATATTTTTAGGTTTTTATTGTGTAATTACTAATTAGTTATAATTACCTAATATCCGTTTTAGTTTTGATGCCATTGACAAATTTGGAGGAATCACACGACGGAGTCACCTAATGTAGGAATTTGTTCTACACCGAACAGTTATAATGTTAAAGATTATAAATAAGTATTCAATGTAAAACAATTTCTTTCAAACATTGTTCCTGTTTCAATATTAATTTATTTTCATTTCTCTTTTTCTGTATAGCTTTGCTTTAGCACTATTGACCTTGACCTGATAAAATAGCATTAGTGTCATGTCGAATGTTGCTGGAGTGTCACAATTCTACAATGTACAACATATGTTGTGTGAGATTATCATCACAACTTAATATTTTATCACATTCAATCACATTCCTCGTTGCCTCTGTTGTTCTGTCAACTTGCCGCTGTGATCAGCCATGACGTGAAATCAATACTTTGTAATTGTGTGGGGAAACCGCACAAGCCCTTGGGAATGTGCAACGCAGATGAAATCACAAGAGCTATAAAAAAATGCTTACAGTCTGTTGAGATCTGCCACGACAATTTCTGTTTGTGCTTTTAATGCTGACTAGTGGGTTTATAAATAAGCTGTAAGCAGGAGAGATTGAGCAGGGGGTAATGTCGACCGTATCCTTTGTTTTCTCCATACAAATGCATATATAGGCTTTGTTTAACTTCAGTCTGGCCATCAGTTTAGAAAACAAGCTCTCCTTCGGTAACATCTGGTGCTAACAATAACTGTTGCAATTATTTGATGATGAGAAAATGCAAGTTTTCGATTTAATCTGCTTGGCACTTTCGTCGGGTTTTGTCTGTGAAATTAGAAAATATTGATTTTTACCTTTTCACTAGCAGTGGTAGGAGGTTGCTATGGCTACAGAGTGAAACCCTTTATTTAAAAGTCCCTCCCTCAATTGATTTAGACTCACAAGTGTGGTTGCTGATGTCTGACAAACAGCAGTGAGTGAACAGTTTAAGTAATACCTGCCGCTGGTTGAATAAACGGATGCATACTTCTATTAAAATCATCGAAAGAGTTACTTCAGCTGTTACATTGAGTAACTTATAATGAAAGTGCAAATTAGCCTTTTCTGATAAAGCATTAGGACCTTTCTGTCATTTTTATGCTGAATTTTCAATGGACTCATTAACATTGTTTAAGTAATAATTTTTGGATGACTTCACTAAGTATTTCTTACTAATGAACTAGCACAAACATGTCTAAAGATAAAACATAATTTGACATTTGGTCAGAATACATTTGGTAACAACATATAGTCACAAGATATTTAATTACACAACAGTTTTCAGTTTTCAATTTCATTACAAGCCTGTATGACATTAGGCCGCGTGACTTACATCAAAAGTGTAGCACTATTTGCCTAACATTTGAAAGTTATCGAGGTGTTTCCCTCCTGGGTGGCAAGAAAGGCAGGCAATACTGTCTCCAAGAGCTGTCATATTGAGACTGCAAAGTTCTTAGTAAGGTTGTTTTTGAAGAAAAGTACTCATTACTATCTACAAGAAAATACAATTATGACATTCATGACAGCCTATGAGTGTTCAATGTAGGTGTGTATTGCTACTTCATGTGAGGTTAATATTATGAAAACTCATTTAGTATTGACTTGTTTCAGCCTGTTGTAACTTGAAATTGATTTGTTCATTCACAAAACATTGATGACTTTGGAAGCAATGCTGACTGCCAAGATCAGTTTGTTTTAAAGGCAGGATCATTAAACTAACTCGCTGCTCCCCCACCACAGGGCTCCCTCTCAGTCATTAATTGTTAACATGGCAGACAGTCTTAAATATTTATACATGGATAGATAGATACAATTACAAACATTTGTTTGTTGCCATGACAACATGGCTGAAACAACACTGAATGTATGAAGTCAAACACTTTCTGCAAGAAATAATAGTGAATTTAGCATGTATATTCAACAGAATACATTAAAAAGGTGTTTTAGTCCCAATAATGACATAACATTTGTTGTATATCTTGTACAGTATCAACGAATTGCATGAGTCGGTAGTTTATTATTATTATTATGATCTATTGTTCTTATACACATTTACCATGTAACATCATTCACATTGACCAACCAGATCTATACGTTTCACGTCAAAGTAAGAACACAATCATAGACTTGTGCCAACTCAGATGGAGCTTTTAACACTATGCTACACAGTAGTGCAGCAGTCAGAACTCTGCACTCTCGACTGAGAGAACGCAGGTTTGAATCCTGTGCTGCAGTGTCACACCTTGGGCAAGTTCGTTTACTCTACATTGCTTCAGTTCACTCAGCTGTATGAAAGAGTACCTTGCTATAGACAGTGGTGGGTATTTGTGTATGAATAGTCGTTGCTCATTAATCACAGCATGGCTGAATGCTTCCCAGAGAAGTCGAGATGGTGTTCGATTGAACAGGTCTGCCATGGAGTAAAGTGTAAAGCGCTTTGAGCAGTCCTGATGAATGGATACTGCGCTATATAAGAACTTATCTTTTAATTTACATTTGCTGGTTTGCGCTGCGTGCTCAAAAAGACATAGTCATGGTAACTGAAATACTAAAAGCAATGAAAAATGCAAGTATCCACTACTGTCATATTGCAGCCATTTCCAAAAAAATACTACTTTTAATGCACCACCTTGTGACTAACCTCAGGGTCTATATGGGGCCATGAAATCCTTGAAAACCTAGAATTACATCACTCCCAATTCAAGGCCTTGATATCCTTGAATTCTGGCTTGCAGCCTTGAAAAAGCCTTGATTATGCTCTGCTTCTGGCCTTTGTTCACTGGTAGCCAGTGCATTCCCTGCTGGTCTCAGCCTGAGAGTCAGGTTGCCCTATCTGCGAATTTTGCATAATCCATGGCACTGCTGTTGGCTACAGTTGCCCACTGACCCTGGTAGCCTTTGTTCATCAGTAGCCCCCCCCCTCTAACAAAGGAGCATTTCTGCTGCCAATCTGCTTACATTTCACAACTATTGCCCATACCCATGGACCCTTTTTATGATGCAGGGATTCCTGTTCACTCAGAATGATTTTCCTTGACCAATAACTTTTTTATTGGTATGGGTGTTATGTACTTAGATTTTAGCGGCTCATGATTTAGATCATCATAAGGCAGTCAAAGCATTCCACCCAGATCTGTTTGTTATTTGTCAGCATTTTGATGTCACTTTATTTTTTCTTCACCTGCTGTAAGTCGCAGTGGTCAACCGTCGCGGTCAATGGTCTGGTGCCAGTTCATTATCGGTTAAATAGCCTTGAATTTTCTTTTTATTAACCTTGAAAAACCTTGAAATAGTCTTGAATTTTGTATGTGCCATTGTGTACAGACCCTGTAACCTCTGTACACAGGAACCTAACTATTAAAGTCACCCTTGGGACTGGATAAAAGTAACCTGAATAGCAGGTGGAGGTGTTATTAGTAGGACAAATTTACAATGATTTACAGTATATAGAAATAATATGAGACTATCGTAGACCTTAATTGTGAGGTGTCTGTAATACAGAGGAGACCATAAAGCAAGATTCGACTGTACTTGTTAAAAATGGCCACAACTCAAACTTCCACCTAGTGGCAGTGTGAGGTATTAGAACCGACTGTCTCCACCCAAAGGAAATCGTGTAAATCTTCCTCATTCCACAC
Organism: Paraescarpia echinospica; assembly: GCA_020002185.1. Lineage (NCBI taxonomy): Eukaryota > Metazoa > Annelida > Polychaeta > Sabellida > Siboglinidae > Paraescarpia > Paraescarpia echinospica. Next base: position 33,134,939 of record CM034544.1, read on the forward strand.
AACATGTCACTGCTCCATCAGTGCACCCACAAAACATCCATTTTGGGTCTGATATTTCCAGGAAGAGCTACCAGGGGTTTCAATATAGCTTGTGTCTAACTCCCGACAATCATTTCCAAGTAATATGTACGTTCAAGAAAACACCTCAGGATCTGTACTTAGTTCAGGGTACCTGGTATTGTGTTTCCTGGATAACATGTTGAGCAGTATATGTACAATGTACTTAATGTGTTGTATTTTCAGGAAAACATGTTAGGATTCAGAATCTGTACTTAGTTCAGTAAACTGTTATGCTTTCAGGAGAGCACCTGAGGACCTGTACTTAGCTCATTGAACTGTTGTGCTTTCAGGAGAGCAGCTGGAGATCGGTATTCATTTCAGTGAAATGTGTTGTTTTTAGGACAATACCTCACGACCTCTACTAAGTTCAGTGATATGTGTTGTTTTTTAGGACAACACCTGAGGATCTGTACTAAGTTCAGTGAACTGCGTTGTGTTTTAGGAGAGCATCTGAGGATCTGTCCGCAGGGCTTCACGTGTTGCACACAGCAGATGGAACACAAACTGAGCACGCAGAGTCGCCAGGAATTTGACCACATCATGGCAGACAAGATCAGTGTTCTGAGAAACACTTTCATCTCCCGCACTGCCAAATTCGATGGTGAGTCGTCGGTTGCTATGGTTACCCTTCTTTGCAGGAGTGCAATGCAGCGTGAAAGCATCGGGAATTGGCCGAATCAGATTACAAGAATTTCAGTTGCTTATTAATGATGCAGTGGCCCTCTACTTCACTGGGTGGTGGATAAACCTGTAACATGGTAAGTAGCTTGCAATTTGCCTGTCTCAGAACTGTTTTTGTGCGCACAGATGTTCTTGTTTGATGTGGGAGAGTAGCCGTGTGAAGTCATTGTCTCTGTCACAGTGTGGCGGTTGTTACTTAAGAGAGTGACAGGGGCATCATTCACCCCTTGTGTGGTCCCGGCTTCCAATGAAAGGTAGAAAAGACCCTGAAATTTAATGTCTCATCCAAAAGACATATATTTCCATCTATTACCCCGGTGTCAGGGGAGGGTGGTGAGTTGTACCCTACTTTATACAATGTCTTGGTGGACCTCAGTCTGGGGTGAAACCCTCCCAACCTGGTCACGGGGTGAATGCCAATAAACCACGGTGACATTTTAAAGTTTATAAACTGGTTATTTCCGTTTCATTACGTATAATGGTACTAAAATCTGAATATGTAATGAAATTATTTTTACAAAATCCATGACGTTGCACATGTCAAAGTGATTTCTTTGGATTAGTAGCTGTTTTAGTTATTTTTTATGAAAAACATTTATATTTTATTTATATATAATGTAGAAATTCTGTCAAATTTGATCAAATATCTGAGTATTAAGCCATATTATACATTGGGGCATATTAACACCGACAGTTGCAGTATGGCATTTTAAACGCCAATCACAGTGTGAATTTTTTTTATAAAGAAACACCTCATTATATCATTCCTCTGCACTTGAGAATGTCATAAGACGTGGGTTGAGGTGCCTGGGAAACGCCATCTCCCATGATGTAGGAGTATCCCCCAGGCTGGCTGTGATAACATGCTTAGTGTCATGTCTTTTATCTGATGTTGGCATTCTAAGAAAACTGCTGTGTATTGAAAGAAGTGGTTGCTTGGTAATGGTTCACTTGCTCATACTTGACAGCCATTGCCAACATTCCCCAGACAACCCTCCACACAAATCCGCCATCTGGGGTGATTGTTAGGTACCCCTACCACAGGGACAAAGAATACAAAATTATACAGATAAAATGGAACTACATGATGTCAAACCGTAAAACGATACACTGTGGTAATAAGAACTTTACATATTATCCATGATTTCTTTGTAAATATGTTACAAATTTGTTACAAAGTATTTTGGCAGAAAAAAAACTCAGAAAGCAATTTAGAAACTTCCATGCTTTGTTGATACAGTGGATTCTCTATATATCCATCTATCTATCTATTAAGGCCAGCTTTGGGACTGGACAAAAGTGACCTGAATAGTGAGGTGACAATATTAGCAAGACTAATATCCTATACTTGATTATTATGGAAATAATTTGGGAGTGTCTCGGGTGACCTTAATTGCGAGGTGGCTGTATTACTGAGGTAACTGTAAAACAAGATTCCCCTGTACATTCAGGCAATATGGCCGGAGTAGTTGTCTTTGACATACACAATCAGAGTAGAACAGGGTGAGATCAGTGAGGCAGGAGAACACTATATTATGTAAGGATCAAAAACATCTGACTTGAACATAATTCTATCATTATCTGCTGTTTATGTAAACCTAGCCATTCAGTTCTCACACCATGTAAACACACAAATCTAAACATTCAAACTTTAAACAGAAAGCGGTCAAGTTGTGTTTAAGAAATAAGGTTGTTGGAAACATATTGTGCTGTTAAGATGTATGCGTTAAAGAATTGTTTATGATTACGTAACATGATTTTTACGATAAACATAATCTTTATACTTTTAATCTTTGCATGTCACGATGCATAAATAAATCGGAACCAACTCAGAAAACAGAGAAGGCGTGAGAATCCGTCTACGAGGCAGCCGTTTACACCATTACAGTTGTCAACCAGGTCTATATATTTAGCACTGAGCGAGATAAACTTCCACCAGCATAAGCAGGCTCTCTGTGTCAAAGCACAGTCTAGTTCACTTGGTAAAATAAAAACTTTCACTCTATGTTGAATTTCTGGTGTTCAAGATAATTGCCCCAGTAATTTTGGCTGTCAGAGATAACACGGTGTCAGTTTACCCTGTGAAAAAGAAGGTGGGTGATAAGACTGGGGTATTGTTTGGCTTGTAGTGTTGCCAGCACTGGCGTTATGTAAATGACACCTGCGCTCATCAGATATGATTAAGGTGATAATAAAGAGAGTGATGCTACTAGTGTCACCAGGACTACTATACTGCTCTTTCATTTGTTACTGGCTGTCTCACATGTTTTGCACTTTCCCTGTCCGTGTCTGCCCACTTGACCCCTTTGAATAGACTCCCACCATACCCCCTTTGAATTTAGTTCTATTTAAACCCTCTTGTGAAATCACTCACATTCAATCCCTTTGAATTTAATGCAGCCAACACCATTGAATATCATCCAAAACCTAGCTCCTTGAATTTATTCCCACCTAATCCTCCTGACTTGAATTTACTCCCCCCCAGTCCTATTGAATTTAAAACCCACCCGATCCTTTTTAATCCCCCCAAGATCCATGGTTGGATCTATTTGTAAGATTTCACCTTTTCTGTGTGGAGAACATTTCATGTCTTGCCATTTTCATGTCAGATACCATTTATTATTAAACCACATCAGTGAAGCTTAAAAAGCACATGCACAAACGTATGCATGTATATACTTTCTCTTACATGCACACGCACGCACGCACGCACACATGCATGTACAGGCCAATCAACTGGCTTGTCCCCATCTTCTACACATCTCAGTAACATGCATTCAGTGTTCAATTCTATGCTCTAGATAACTCCTGAATGACTCATATTTATAAATTGATGTTGTTTTGAGTAAGTCCCCATAGTATGTTTTGAGTAGACCCCAGAATGGCAGGAATTATAAATTCTTTGTTTTTTTGACATTAATTGCCCTGCTACATAAGCCGGTTTGGTTCTTGTTACAACTGCCAGACATGAGCCTGCAATGTGGGTGGGGTATGTTAGGGTCATGTACCCTGTGAACCTGCTATAGTGGTTGACAGGTCATAATACCCTTGTGTAGGGGTTATGAATCTTTCACACCCTGTTGAGTTGCTGACTCCTTTATGTAGATGTGTCTAGTTTATCACACCCTATAGTGATATGGTCAGACCCTTAAAGGGGTTGTTTTTGGCCCAGAATAGATAGACCTCACAAATCTTTGTGTTTATTCCCACAGCTTTTTTCTCTGTAAATGAAACGAGTCATGAAGAATGAAATATTTTTATTCACACTTCACTTTTATTGTTTCATATTTATTATTATATCTTGTAATTTTAAACTATTATTACTAGTATTATTTTTCATGTTCTTATTTATTATTGAAATTTTTTATATGTAAGTATATTTTAATGTTTTAATCATAATTGGTACTTTTATATTTTAATATTGTAATGCACCCTTGAATGGCCTTAAGTACCAGATTTATGGTGCAGACAAATGGTGTTGTAGTAGTAGTAGTAGAAGTAGTAGTAGTAGTAGTAGAAGAAGTAGTAGTAGTAGTAGTAGTAGTAGTAGA
>CM034544.1:33140230-33301404 GCA_020002185.1 Paraescarpia echinospica
TCCATCACATGTTAACCCTCTCCTTCCCACTCATCCTGGCTCTGTTACCTTTCCTGGTCATACAAATGAGTGAACCTGTTCTACACCTATATGGCCCTCCAGACATTAACCCTTTGTGTCTGGAGGGTAACACTTGTGTCATTGCTAGTACTGCTGCAGTTACCTAGATCTAGATAACAATACAAGGGTTGTTCTCAGGTTCTACCCTCAACTCTCACCAGCATTATTGGCACTGATGCGTACTTGCCTGCAAATTCAATCTAATGTTCCTATTACTGGGTTTGCATTTACTTGAATACGCAGGCGACCTCATTCGCATAAAAAAACACTTGAATATTTATGCTTTTTCTTTACCGAAGACGTGATTTTGAGGGTTATTTCAGGTCGGCACACAGAGTCTTGTGTGTTTAGTATGCTGACGACACCTGCTTTAAACACTTGTCCATTCATTAGCCTGGGATTGTCAAATGTCAGATGTAACCAGATTTTTGACAAGAAACTGTCTGAAAACATCGCGATCCAAAACAATTTTCACGGTTGAGTAGGTTTTATTAAAATTAAATCAGTAGTTAATAAGAGTTCAAATTAGATATGTGGTGATGACCTCTGTCATACAACGCAGTCCGCTGAGTGATAATGTGGTCAGTTTGTTACATGGGATAGCAGGACTCAATACTTGATTGATTGATTATGAATTTATTAGTCATAAATCATTTGATTTGTTGAGTTATCTTGTGGCTGGAGGGTGGTGTCGGGTAACAGTGACACGGGCAGTTGACTCTGTCTGATTCAGTGCTTCCTACCTATGGCCATCTCAACTACCTGATTACGGTACCATTCATGATGAATATCTCTCAAATTAAATCTTTGCTGGTTGCTTCGGGCTGTTCAATACATGGCCCTTGGCAAGAAGCCTATCCAGCGTTTTACAACAGAATTGGAAAGTTCATGAAATTACCCTCAGTTTGCCATTTCAAACTGTATTATATTAGTACCCTAACTTTGGTGGCAGTGTGTTGGCATCTAGTAATTGACGATGTATTAAACAAGAACAAAGGTAGTTATTTTGAGTTATTTATTTACAGAATTATTAAATAAATAACTACTTGTAAAGTCACACGTTTGCTTTTCTGCAATGGAAAGATGGAAACATGAGTTGAGTAATGAAACAGTCTTCAGAGGGCACCTCTGTTTCTTTGTGTTCGAGCAGGAACGAGTTTGAGATGAAGTAACGACGATGTAATTGTGGCGCTTGGCTTGTTCTTCCATGGACACATGTTAGCTAGTTGACGAGTTAAAGATGTTTTGAATAAATGAAGTCCTTGTTGTTTCTTCAATGACTGGGGGGAATCTTGAGTGATGTTATGAGCAGTGACACTCATACATTTACACAAGTCAACCACATTGAGACATTCGCTCAAGTTAAACAAGATTGTTCAAACAAATTGTGTTCATGTTAATCAGAGTATGTAAATTTGATAAGAATATCTTCCATTACATGTTATAGATTATGATTGCTAAAGGAAAGGGTTAGCAAGTTCAGTAATCGTAACACTAATGTCTAAATATACATGTCAGGGGTAAACTTACACACAAGTCAATGACTTCCTGTTTACCCCCTTCAAACACTGTACAGTGTACATTCTCACTTGTATTATAGTTAAACTTGTTTGTCTTGTATATATTGTTGTTGTTTTTGAATAAACAATTAAATTAATTAATATTGATATGATTAACCGGGACTTCAACTTGACCTCTATTTGTGTGTCGTAGACCACTTCTTGTCGCTGGTGCGCGAGGCACAGAACCAAACGGAGTCGGTATTTGCGCGGAACTACAACGGTATCCCCCTCTCCCAACGTCACTCACTCGTCACGGCTCTCTTCACTGACATCACAGCATATGTCAAGCGGCGCCACCTGGTGAACACAGTCAACAGTGTGACGAAGTTCTTCGACGGCCTCTTTCCCCTAGTCTTTGAGAACATCCTCAATGACCCCAGTCAGCTACAATTGACGACCCCCTACCGTGAGTGTCTACGCAGCATGCAGCAGGAACTGCGCCCCTTCGGTGACACCCCACATAAGTTCGCACACCGCCTCGCCAAGTCAACGGGGATCGTCCGCGCATTCCTTGATGCGCTGGCGACAGGGTTTGATACGTTGAATGCGACAGAGAACCTGCCGCTGGAACTGTCATGCACACGCGCACTCACACGCATGCTCTACTGCCCGCACTGTGACGGCCTCGTCCGTGTGCGTCCGTGTCGCAACCTGTGCTACAACGTGGCACGCGGTTGTCTCGCCAGCATATCAGAGCTCGACCGCCATTGGAATGGTTACATCGTTGCCGTGGAGACGGTCGCCGCAGAAATGAAAGGGTATTACAACCCGGAGGAAGTGTTGTCGTCAGTTGCCATGACAATCTCGGAGGCTGTAATGCACACAATGGAGACAGGTCATAAGTACTACGCAAAGGTATGTTCCACCTCTTATTTACCCTAACGGGCATTTATTAATCATGAATAACAATTTGTATAATTTGTGTCTAAAGAATAATAATTAAATAATAGTAGGTTGTGCAAGTCCAGGGAATAGTGAATCTATCCAATCCATCTTATCCCCATGGCAACAGGAGATCCAATCTCACTTATCCCCATGGCAACAGGAGATCCTAGACTACTACTCATCCCCATGGTGACAGGAAATCCAATCCCTCTTATCCCCATGGCAACAGGAGATCCTAGACTACTACTCATTCCCATGGTGACAGGAGATCCGATCTCACTTATCCCCATGGCGACAGGAGACCTTATCCCAGGGGGAGGGCACTACCCTTACATGTAGGTAGGGGTGTGCAGCCGAAGGTCACTTATCCCTACCCTTGATAAGGGCATCCAATATCAAAAAGTATACCGTTGTTCTAGGGAGAACATGTGAAAAACAGACCCTTGATCTATGGAGCCTCGGTAAAAACGACCCTTGAAGTTGGCACGTCCACAGTACTGCTAGTATAGGCAGTGCCCCCCTGGACTTATCCCCATGGCGACAGTAGATCCTATCCCACTTATCCCCATGGTGACAGTAGATCCTATCCAACTTATCCCCAATGGCCGCAGAAGATCCAAACCTACTTATCCCCATGACAACAGAAGATCCTATCCCACTTATCCCAGTGTTTCCCCTGGTATATAACAAGCGAGGCGGGCCGCCTCGCTGTTTTTCTATGCCGCCTCGCCCAAAATATGCAGAATTTGCCGCCTCGTAGCTATGTCATACGCCCATTCTTTTTCGTTCTTTCGCGATATATTCAGCGTCAGCGAGCGGCGCAAAATGACATCACAAAGTCACTTATGTTCCTGCAAAATCACAGATTTGTAGCAATGTCGTTTAGTCGTCTTAACGTCGCTCAGAGCAGTTAGGATTTAACTCCATTGGACAACGTGAAAGATGTCAGTTGTCCAATCACGGAATATTCCTGCGGGATCCCCGGTGTCTCCAATGGTGACACGTTGCGGAATTTTGACATACTAGAAATCTAGACATTCATGTAAAATGGCGCCCAAACGGTAACTTGCGTTTTGGTTTATGACGGTGGTGGGAGTGAAAACCTTGCAGGCGGATGGCACTACGTCACTTGTCGGCACTTGTGTCGAATCTGGACTCTTTTGAAGCCCAAATAAAAACCGTGCATCCTATTCACTAATCGGCACTTGTATCGAATCCGGACCCTGTTGAAGCTCAAACAGTGACCTGGTTTGCGCTACTCTGTGCCGCTGAGCTTGTGGCCGTGCGTTACCGCACAGCGCGCTTAAAATGAGAGATACAGTATACAACAGCGTATGTTGATAGAAACCGGGGCGCTATTTACGCCTCAAATGGACGTAAGACGCAATATACTTAAATGTAAATATGCCTAGGATAATGCTGTATGACGGAACTATAGTGTATCTCACTGATGTATCAAAGTTAAGCAAAACTCAAGTTATAACGGCGAAATCAAAGTGGGTCCGGATTCGACGCAAATGCCCACAAGTCTATTCAACTAATAATATGTTCTATGCGGTTTTGTTTGAGCAAAATAAGGAATGTGATTCGTAAGATATCTTTGTGCTAAATATATGATACATATTCAGACAAAGTTGTGCAAACTAACTTTTGGGAAAGTTGATTTGAGTGAAATACTTACGAATATCAACCACCGAAGTTCACATCTCATAAAAAATGGCTACTACCCAAAACCGTGTTTACTAACGGGTTATCAATAACTTGGGTTAGACAATGATATGTTTGCACAGTAATTGGATATACTAAACAACTTATACTGTTTTATAAAAAGGACACAGTTTGAGAAACGTTCTTGCGATTAATATAATAGAAACATACTTTTGTGGCATTCCAGAAATCACTGTTTAATTAATTGTATAGCATTCTAGCAACAAATAAAATATCTTTTGAACATAAACCACCAATTTACCATATTATTATGATATTAAAATTATTTAAAGGTGATGATGAAAGAGTCTTCAGATGATACCACTGGATGCTTCCCAGAGAAGTCGAGATGGTGTTCGACTGAACAGGTCTGCCGGGGAGTAAAGTGTAAAGCGCTTTCAGCAGTCCAGCGCTATATAAGAACTTACCTTTTACTTTTTTACTGACTCTGTCAGCGAGGTAACAAGGCCTAGGGTTAGTGCAAGAAAAACATAATCATAACCAAGTACCAGTGGTCAAGTGGAAACCACACCTCAACACGATGAAACAGTCATGATTACTGACTTTTATCAATCATGATTACTACATTACTACACAAGTAGTGTCTTGTTGTTTTATATCTTCCCCTCTATATTCAATAGTAAAGGTTAAAACGTACCTCAGAATGCACCATTTTAAAGCTAGTTTTAAAAAATCTCCGGGGGAGCATGCCCCCAGACCCCCCTAGCAACGCTTCGCGCTTGCGGCGCTCGCATACCCCACTCCTACCACCTCACCCATCATTTTACCCAGGGTAAACACTTATCCCCATGGCCGCAGAAGATCCAAACCTACTTATCCCCATGGCGACAGAAGATCCGATCCTGTCTCATCCCAAGTGATAGTAGTGATAGTAGTGATAGTCCTATTCATGAATCATCCTCTATGTCCCAGTAGTTTATTTATGGCTGATGTAGGACTAAATCAAAAGTTGGCAGAAAACAGAAATTAATGTTTTACGAGAAGGTTGTGAAGTGGGGAGGACCGATAAGTATCATGGCAGCAGTCACTGACATAGGCATTTGTAATAAACTTGCAAGCCAAATAACACTGATATCAGTAGTACCCTGTTGGTCAACAGGGGGCGCTGTGATCAACACAAATTGACAGCGAAATAACGTTTACAACTTCCTTTGGTTGATATTTTCATTGAGTTGGACAATACATTAAATGTGTATTTCTTCTGAAGTCAACAATTTAACCACTTTCTCAGTATGGTTATTGTCGGTTGCCTTCTTCAGCAACTGAATTCTGGGAAAATCCTCTTCCTGTGTGAGTTGGCAATATGATCACTGTGCCATCTGGTGGGTAGAAAAAGAATCCAACATCCAGTTCCAGAAGACATCTGGAAGAAAATAGCCAAAGGTTGTCAAAATGTTGATCGTGATGCTATCTGTTTGTCCATGAATGTGGATGAAGACATGTCGTGTGCATTCAGCCTTTCTCAAACAAGGGCTTGAGAACCCAAAGTAGGCCACAATGTAGTTGTTGTCAGAATATCTTGCACTCTACAACAAACAATAACATTAAATTGCGGTCTGTCCCCAAGCGTCCATGTTGACTGATGTTACACTATCTGTATTGAGATCCTACTTCATAATCACAGAGCGGAACATTGTACTTCCTGTGACACTCACTGGCTGTGTCTTGGCTCTCACTTGATACAATGTGTGACATGCCTAGGGGAAGCTCCCACAAAGGGTGTGGGAAACATGACCCGAATCCCTTTGGGGAGATCCATGTAGTGATCTAACCTCAATACTAGAGGGCAGGGCTTCTGTCTCTCACCCATAATGACTGCCTTAGACTTGTGTCAACCCCAAAATCTATCAACCATTCTTTAGGGATCATCTCAGAACGTTGATGTCCTATATTAGATTATTTAGCTCAGCCCCATCCCTCTCAGACGAAAGTGGGTGAACTTTGATATGATGATAGCGTCATACCAATAGATTAACAGTATCGGTCAGAAGTATAAAATATCGATGTTAGATACCAGATGAAACTGCCTCAGACCTCCCCTCCCCAAACAAAAGTAATTTTGTTTCATATCAGACATTCTGAGATGATGCTTTAGGTTGTGTCTGTCAACTCATCTATACATGTACTAAGTAGTTATATATTTTGGTGTTTCAAATACATGGTGGTTCTCATAGTAATTTTTACTAACATGATATATTTATTATACAAATGATCAGACCTTTAAAATATCCTTAACAGATTAAGTCCATTTTGAGTCACAATCAGTCAGGTCTAGCGTGAACAAATACTCAAGGAACACGTTCAGTCAGTTTTTTATAATATCAAAAACGTTTATTTTGTTTGGCATTAGATAATTCGCTATTAATGTTTACATTATTCTTACCATGTATAGCTGGACCACTTTGCTTAATTTTGTCAGTCAGAAATAATCTGTTCATTTCGGCAATAAAAAGCTAAACAAGAGATTTGCATAAATGAGCTAGTATGTTATAGTTGACACTAGGTTTGGTGAATTTATCACGAAATGAGCCCGAAACGAGAAGATGAATATTTATTTAGTGAATGGCCCTGTCGGTGGAAGATAGGGTCGTATAGTGTAAGGGAAGTGGTCAACAGCAAGGTTTGTGGTTGTGTGACCTCTTGCATTCTGCTCTACAAACACAAGGCCGCCTTATAAAGTGCCGACTGTCCATGTCATTGTCAGGCCATTGCCGGCGTTTGAGTCACTTTCAACTGGTTCAGTTTCCCCCATGTATTACCATGGTGATGATGTCTTTGTGTTGTAAATGGGATGATTCACTCTCGTCTCCGTGTGTAACATCTACCTAGTGATTACTGTGTATCAGGTACTCCACTTGTGAATCTGTACCTTGGGTTGTCATATGTACCACACAGGCACCAATACCCCAGGCCATGCATCAACATATGTAGATCTCAGATCTAATGAGGACATAGTTCAGTAGAAGTGCATCATCAAACACTTGTTGCATTGTAGAGAGGTGCCGATATCTTGCAGATAGTTTAGGAGCTATCTAGTTTAGGAGCTATCTAGTTTAGGAGCTATCTAGTTTAGGAGCTATCTAGTTTAGGAGCTATCTAGTTTAGGAGCTATCTAGTTTAGGAGCCATGTTGATCTTGCTTAGAAAGACTTTCTATTTTTATCTAATTTTGTTCCTTAGGGTTTTGTGGTTGTACTGCTGCACTGGTCTCCCTGTTATTACCCTCTACTGCTCCCAATCAGCAACCCCCCCTCCCTCCCCCTTTCATCTTCCTCCATCCCTCTCAAATCCCTCCTCATCTCATCTCTGCTGTGGTCTCCCCCTCCTGCAGTTTTGGTCTTTCCCTGTCTCCTCATCCTAGCTGTATCTAGAGACCCGTCCATCTGTTATCGAGGTGGGTAGAGTTGGTTTCTGGACAGGTTGAAATTTGAATTTGGATGGGTGGAAATTTGAGGAGCAAAAAAAGCTTATCCGTTATTGACTGTTACTGTTATTAATGTTCGTTATGCTATACAAATGTGTTGATACACGCATGTACACATGTATGTGTGTGTGTATGTGTGTGTGTGTATATATATATACACACAGACACATTTTTTATCGGTCCAAAAATGTCTTGGTAGATACATGCATTTGCACATGTATATGTATGTACAGTCCAGTGCAACTGTGCATATATATACAGTGTATGTATATATATATATATATATATATATATATGGAATGTACATACATGTATGCATGCAAATACATATATCTGCCAACACATTTTTGGACTAGTAATAATTTGATGGTTCATAAAGGCCTGCACCTCTCTGATAGGCTGCACACCTCTCTGATAGGCTGCACACCTCCATTCACATTAGTTGATCTGTCCACATCATTCGACTTCTTACTAATCTTCCCATTAAGCCGAACTGCATTCCCATATCTTCCCTCAGGTTATCCATCCTCCTTCTACCCATCCTCCTTCTACCCATCCTCCTACTCATCCACCCTGCCTCTGTAATTCCCACACCCAATTATTCTCTCAAACTTGTAGCTTTAGTTGTTGCTCTGTTAGGGTCACTCAATGTGTTGTCGTTGAACTAACTTTTTTGAACTTATTACGGCCAGTTTAGGTTTCAAACTGACTATCCAATGAGAATGTATATTTCCCAAAATGTATTGGTCCATAGCTTTGCTAAGTAATGGTATCCATGGAAACCAGTGGCAGTTGGAAGCATGTAAGATATGTTTACATCTGGCTAAAGACTAAACTTAAACGTGACATTGATTCATGAGCTGATGACAGGTCGTTATTTACTTCCTGCTTCTTTCTACATGAATGCAACTTGCTGATAATTTTCACATGGTACCATTGGTGATTTTACGCTTCCTGGAAAGTTGTTTTTGTACACATATGTGGCACTCTTTTTGCTGTGTACATATAGTAAAACCTAGCTGGCAACACAACGAGTTTGTCAGTGACTGTATGATCCCTTGCATGTAGACATGCACGATATGGTTGTTTTGGATGTCATTTCATAGGGAGCATTGTTTGTTTTGATTTTCTGGAGAAAAAGGTGGACAATTATATCCGCCAGGTTGATAACTAAACAGATATTAACATATTTGATTTGTTAGAAGTCAAAAGACAAATATGGAAAGAGCATTATAATACATGAAGATTGTTGCCATTTGATGAGAAGCTAGCGATCTGTCACTACCAGGGAAGTAGCTGGGAGCTGTAATAACTACACATTGAAAACCTTTCAACTTCTGATATCACATTTCTCTGATGACATAGTGTAAGCGTCAACCAATAAATGATTAAACATGATTCTTACAGATGAATGTTCAACATACACAGTGTGTTGAATTTGAGAAAAGCAAGCAAATGATACATTGATTGCCTAGGTATATGACAAACTAATTTATACGAGCAATTTATGAATAAAAATGTCTCACGGGTCTTGTGAAGCCCTCAAGATTGGCACAGAGGTCATCATTATAATTTTATATTAGCTGACATTTAGAATGATTCAGTGTAATGAGGGAGTACGTCAGGCACAACCCTGGGAGCTTGTTCCCCGGCTTCCTCCCACTTCATCATAACTTTCCCCCAGCCTTGATCCTAGGGGAATGAACAGCCCATCTTTCAAGTTCATCCCAGGGAAAAGGGAAGCCATCCTTCATTCATGAACCTATGGATGCAGGATAGATGGATGGAGACACTGTTTAATAACTCACTGATATTGCTGTCTCATAAATAAGATGTGAGATTGACAGGTGTCAATTAACACCCACTAATCATTCTGTGTGAGAGTGCACTCAATGTCACTCTCTCCTAGACCATTAGTACAACATTCAACAAGACTGTCATTCATAACAACCACATGACAAGTGCACAGGGAAAGCATTGGCTTATCAAAAGTCAATTATTTTCACAATTAAGAATAAACAACTTAAAACTCTTCTCTTCAACCATAAGTACGTTTAATAATATTTGTCCTTTTAGTAGTACAGTTGTGTTAGTTGGGGACCTTAATGCTATTCTTATCTGGTTTTTGAAAAGAATGTAATGTTTTCATGTCGTTCGTAGACAGACAGACACATTTTATTTTGGCCAATGACATACATGTACAAATGTACAAATTGAAATTATTTACGAAAATGTGAAGGTCAAGGAGACTGCCATTAAGACATAACATGTCGCTAACATGGGAGCCTCCATTAAGAAAGAAATTAAACTAACATTGATGGCTGCCGATTTACCTTTTACGATTTATGCATGATATTGCAGGTGTACACTTAATTGGCTTGTGTAACAACACCTGGCACCAGACCCAGCTAGGCCAAGTACTTGAAGTAGCCTTGTCTCAATACGTCTTAATTGGCTTGTGTAACAACACCTGGCACCAGACCCAGCTAGGCCAAGTACTTGAAGTAGCCTTGTCTCAATACGTCTTAATTGGCTTGTGTAACAACACCTGGCACCAGACCCAACTAGGCCAAGTACTTGAAGTAGCCTTGTCTCAATACGTCTTAATTGGCTTGTGTAACAACACCTGGCACCAGACCCAGCTAGGCCAAGTACTTGAAGTAGCCTTGTCTCAATACGTCTTAATTGGCTTGTGTAACAACACCTGGCACCAGACCCAGCTAGGCCAAGTACTTGAAGTAGCCTTGTCTCAATACGTCTTAATTGGCTTGTGTAACAACACCTGGCACCAGACCCAGCTAGGCCAAGTACATGAAGTAGCCTTGTCTCAATATGTCTTAATTGGCTTGTGTAACAACACCTGGCACCAGACCCAACTAGGCCAAGTACTTGAAGTAGCCTTGTCTCAATACGTCTTAATTGGCTTGTGTAACAACACCTGGCACCAGACCCAGCTAGGCCAAGTACTTGAAGTAGCCTTGTCTCAATACGTCTTAATTGGCTTGTGTAACAACACCTGGCACCAGACCCAGCTAGGCCAAGTACTTGAAGTAGCCTTGTCTCAATACGTCTTAATTGGCTTGTGTAACAACACCTGGCACCAGACCCAGCTAGGCCAAGTACTTGAAGTAGCCTTATCTCAATACGTCTTAATTGGCTTGTGTAACAACACCTGGCACCAGACCCAACTAGGCCAAGTACATGAAGTAGCCTTGTCTCAATATGTCTTAATTGGCTTGTGTAACAACACCTGGCACCAGACCCAACTAGGCCAAGTACATGAAGTAGCCTTGTCTCAATATGTCTTAATTGGCTTGTGTAACAACACCTGGCACCAGACCCAACTAGGCCAAGTACTTGAAGTAGCCTTGTCTCAATACGTCTTAATTGGCTTGTGTAACAACACCTGGCACCAGACCCAGCTAGGCCAAGTACTTGAAGTAGCCTTGTCTCAATACGTCTTAATTGGCTTGTGTAACAACACCTGGCACCAGACCCAGCTAGGCCAAGTACTTGAAGTAGCCTTGTCTCAATACGTCTTAATTGGCTTGTGTAACAACACCTGGCACCAGACCCAGCTAGGCCAAGTACTTGAAGTAGCCTTGTCTCAATACGTCTTAATTGGCTTGTGTAACAACACCTGGCACCAGACCCAGCTAGGCCAAGTACTTGAAGTAGCCTTGTCTCAATACGTCTTAATTGGCTTGTGTAACAACACTTGGCACCAGACCCAGCTAGGCCAAGTACTTGAAGTAGCCTTGTCTCAATACGTCTTAATTGGCTTGTGTAACAACACCTGGCACCAGACCCAGCTAGGCCAAGTACTTGAAGTAGCCTTGTCTCAATACGTCTTAATTGGCTTGTGTAACAACACCTGGCACCAGACCCAGCTAGGCCAAGTACTTGAAGTAGCCTTGTCTCAATACGTCTTAATTGGCTTGTGTAACAACACCTGGCATCAGACCCAGCTAGGCCAAGTACTTGAAGTAGCCTTGTCTCAATACGTCTTAATTGGCTTGTGTAACAACACCTGGCACCAGACCCAGCTAGGCCAAGTACTTGAAGTAGCCTTGTCTCAATACGTGTTACTGCCAGCACAGATATAGGTATAATAGTCCAGGACACTGCATGGTACTTAGAGTTCGTAGGAGTACTTTTTATGTCAAGTATATTTGATTTTTCAGGTATATAACATGTATACCAGAGAGAGAGATTAAACTATCAGGTAGAGGATTATCATGTGAAAACATCATGTTCAAACAACGCATCATTAGTAATAATTGGTCAAATGGAAATATATAATTTACAGTGTACTTGCATTTTATAAAAGTGTCTTCTTCTTAATTAAAGAAACTACTGATTCTTTTTTAAATTTAAGAGTCCATATAGCTATGTTTACTGTCAAAAGTACTGCCAAGACACTAACAAGGTTCTTGGTTAGGCTGTTTAGCCAAAATAGAGATACTGAAATGTTTTTTTTAACAAACTAGATATCTGGAAGATAATAAAAAATAGATGCAGTGAAACATATTTTAAAACAAATCCGATATCTTGGAAGGATTACTTAACCAAATCGGATACATACCGGAATGTTTTTAAAACCAAATAAGATATCCTGAGAAGGTTATTGTAGCCAAAACAGATACTGAACCATTTTTTTAAACCGAGTCAGATATCCTGTTAGGTTTATTTAATCACAACATATATCCTGAAACGGCTAAAAAATGAATAAGCATTTGTGGAAGTGTTATTTATGAGCAGTGGGGATGTTTGTTTAACCCAGTTGGAACACTGGGTGACAGTGAACTCCCTATGGTGATAGACAGGTACAGTTGAGGGTGTCTAAGTTAGTTCAAACTAGCTGTAGTTGTGTACGAGGGTGACTCACCAACTAACACAACGACAACACCAAGGAGATGTTTTGTAGGTTGCAGCAACACCAAATCTCTACATGACGTCATTTTATAAACAGTTCACTCGCACTTTGTTCCAATCCACAGTTTTATCCAACAAACAAAAGGATTTGAGTGCTTTCTCAGGTTGCGCACAAACTTTTTGTAATTCACTCCCCAGTAATGTTAGGTTAGTAGGAAATATAGAAAAATTAAGAGAACTTTCGTCCATGCTTACAGTATTTTTTATTTCACCATTTTCATCCATCAGTACTGTATATGTTTATTTAATAGTGATTATGGGATGGCCTTCTCTTTTAATGTGCTTAGGTTTCAGTTGATTTAAGCATGATAGAAGTTTTCTTTTTATTATTAATATTAAAATTGACATAGAAATTCCGCCTTCATGGCTTGTTATATTACAACAAATGTGGGTTTCCCCTCCGAATGTTCTGGCCATAACTCACGGCCACCATCAGTGGCCTGGCTTCACACCAGGCGGGTCACATGACCAGCATCATGTGACCCGCCCATAGTGAAACCAGTAAATTATGTCATTTTAACATTAGTGTTATTTCAAGGATTGAGTGATGAGATCAAAGTATTAGAAAACGTGCCAAGAACATTTTAATGTAGAGGAATATTTTGGACTTGTCTTAGAGTACATAGTAGAGTGACCCCCCCCAAGGTCACGGAGGTCATGGGTGAAAGGTAAGATTGTGTGAGAGAAGAGATTGTGTGTGAGAGGTGAGATTGTATGAGGGAGGTGAGATTGTGTGAGAGGTGTTATTGTGTGAGAGGTGTTATTGTGTGAGAGGTGAGATTGTGTGAGAG
Organism: Paraescarpia echinospica; assembly: GCA_020002185.1. Lineage (NCBI taxonomy): Eukaryota > Metazoa > Annelida > Polychaeta > Sabellida > Siboglinidae > Paraescarpia > Paraescarpia echinospica. The sequence goes on from CM034544.1 coordinate 33,153,615, forward strand.
AGGTAAGATTGTGTGAAAGGTGAGCTTGTGTGAGAGGTGAGGTTGTGTGAGAGGTGAAATTATGTGAGAGGTGATATCGTGTGAGAGGTGATATCGTGGGAGAGGTGAGATGGTTTGAGAGGTGAGATTGTGAGGGGTGAGATTATGTGAGAGGTGAGATTGTGTGAGAGAGGTGAAGTTGTGTGAGAGGTGAGATTATGCGAGAGGTGAGATTGTGCCAGAGGTGAGATTGTGGGACAGGTGAGATTGTGGGAGAGGTGATGTTGTATGAGAGGTGAGATTGTGTGAGAGGTGAGATTGTGTGAGAGGTGAGGTTGTGTGAGAGATGAAGTTGTATGAGAGGTGAGATTGTGCGAGACGTGAGATTGTGGGAGAGGTGAGGTTGTATGAGAGGTGAGGTTGTATGAGAGGTAAGGTTGTGTGAGAAGTGAGGTAGTGTGAGAGGTGAGGTTGTGTGAGCAGTGCGATTGTGTGAGATTGTGTAAGAGGTGAGATTGTGTGAGACTGTGAGAGAGGAGTGATTGTGAGAGGTAAGATTGTTGACAGGTGAGTAGAGTCTAACTAACAATGTGTATCTGTGCCATCTGCTGTGTCTGTCTTATCTTGTTCTGTCTCTGTCCTGAGGCCAGTCATTGTCCTTCCCTGTCTCACCCATTGTCTGTGCCAGGCCTTGTGTCCTGGTGCATGTCTGTTCACTGTCACCACCCAATCATGTCCTCATAGATGTCATGGCTGATACACTCAATGACAGCTCAGTTTGTCCCACTTTGTCAGTGCTTACCTTCCAGACAGGCTCTAGACTCTACATGCTGGGGACAGTGTCCCACTGTAGACTACAGCCTGGGGACACTGTCCACTGTAGACTATAGCCTGGGGACATTGTCCCACTGTAGACTACAGCCTGGGGACACTGTCCACTGTAGACTATAGCCTGGGGACACTGTCCCACTGTAGACTACAGCCTGGGGACACTGTCCACTGTAGACTATAGCCTGGGGACACTGTCCCACTGTAGACTACAGCCTGGGGACACTGTCCACTGTAGACTATAGCCTGGGGACACTGTCCCACTGTAGACTACAGCCTGGGGACACTGTCCACTGTAGACTATAGCCTGGGGACACTGTCCCACTGTAGACTACAGCCTGGGGACACTGTCCACTGTAGACTATAGCCTGGGGACACTGTCCCACTGTAGACTACAGCCTGGGGACACTGTCCACTGTAGACTATAGCCTGGGGACACTGTCCCACTGTAGACTACAGCCTGGGGACATTGTCCCACTGTAGACTACAGCCTGGAGACAATGTCCCACTGTAGACTACAGCCTGGGGACACTGTCCCACTGTAGACTATAGCCTGGGGACACTGTCCCACTGTAGACTACAGCCTGAGGACACTGTCCCACTGTAGACACAACAATGGACACCGTCCCTCACAGTTTGTGAGGTTCTTATGGTGGGGGAGACTTCCTTACTGCACACCGAGAAATATCTGCCAGAATGGGGAAGTTGTAATTGGGATCAAAGATAATGAAATGTTATGGTATGATCATCCGTCTGTTGGAAGTTGTTATGTCAGATCCGTGTAACACCAGCCCCGGTCTCCCCTGGCAACAGTTGCCATGTAGATATATAACTTTGGTATATTTTCCATGTAACAGTGTCATTCAGATTCTACAAGTGTCCATATATCACAGTGAATGCAGTAGTGATGTCCTTAACATTTGTTTACAGGTTGTTGACAAATGTGGACATTTGCGAAGTACACACACCAATGTCACACTTGCGACGCAGCCGATCAAACTCCAGCCAGACCGCGCCACCAGTACTCATGTAGATGGCAGCACCAAGCTGCAGCACCCGGGAAAGAGCAACGAGTTGTCAAGCCGAATGTCAACGTTTGTTCATAGTCTTACGTCATCCAAAGGGTTCTTTCACAACCTCGCTGACACCCTGTGCAAGTCTGGGCGATTCTCAGCACAGCGCGACCAACAGTGCTGGAACGGACACGCACTCGCCCCGTAAGTACAGCACAGGTAGCGTCCCCTAGTGAGACCGGCCTCATGTAGTGGTGTCTTTGTATCAGTCTTGGTCTAACAGACCCACCCCCAGTTCCCACCCCCTGTCTCCAGTCTCCACCCCCAGTCCCCACCCCAGTTTCCACCACCAATTCCCACACCAGTCCTCCCAGGCCCCATCTCCAGGGTTCAGGGGAAGTCATCCATTTATCTTTAGCTCATAATGCAGTGATAGATGTTTGAAAATGCATTAAACACTATTTCTTGAGTGAAATGCAATTTTTTAATTATGCTGGTAGGTTATGACAGACAGGTTACTTTAATGATGCATATCAGGAATTTTTTAAAGATGTTTAAAACAATTAGATGACATTGATGTTGGCAACAGTGAACCGTGTGTAAGCTGATTATATTTGATTTCCCCTGCTCCATTTAGATGAAAAGTCATCAGTACTACTACTTAATCCTTGTACTCTTTAACTGGACTTCAATAAGCAAGCGGTGAACTATGTTTAACCATCTTAAAAGCAGTTTTAATATGCCTTCAGATTTAACTACCCATATTGCATTGCGGCAAATACTTGAAAGCTTCTTTACGTAAATCCATATATTATTTTTATTGAAGGATCATAAAAAATGAGCTCTTATTTTATTAACCTTAACAAAGAATTATACTTCCCAGATGTGTTTAATGCCACTCCATCTGGTGGCCAGTCTGATGATTTCCACAGACTGCCACTCCATCTGGTGGCCAGTCTGAATACACCCACAAACTATCGCTCTATCTGGTAGCCAGTCTGAATATACCCACAAACTATCACTCCATCTGGTGGCCAGTCTGAATATACCCACAAACTATCGCTCAATCTGGTGGCCAGTCTGAATATACCCACAAACTATCGCTCCATCTGGTAGCCAGTCTGAATATACCCACAAACTATCGCTCCATCTGGTAGCCAATCTGAATATACCCACAAACTATCACTCCATCTGGTGGCCAGTCTGAATATACCCACAAACTATCACTCCATCTGGTGGCCAGTCTGAATATACCCACAAACTATCGCTCCATCTGGTGGCCAGTCTGAATATACCCACAAACTATCACTCCATCTGGTGGCCAGTCTGAATATACCCACAAACTATCACTCCATCTGGTGGCCAGTCTGAATATACCCACAAACTATCACTCCATCTGGTGGCCAGTCTGAATATACCCACAAACTATCACTCCATCTGGTGGCCAGTCTGAATATACCCACAAACTATCACTCCATCTGGTGGCCAGTCTGAATATACCCACAAACTATCGCTCCATCTGGTGGCCAGTCTGAATATACCCACAAACTATCGCTCCATCTGGTAGCCAGTCTGAATATACCCACAAACTATCACTCCATCTGGTGGCCAGTCTGAATATACCCACAAACTATCACTCCATCTGGTGGCCAGTCTGAATATACCCACAAACTATCACTCCATCTGGTGGCCAGTCTGAATATACCCACAAACTATCACTCCATCTGGTGGCCAGTCTGAATATACCTACAAACTATCACTCCATCTGGTGGCCAGTCTGAATATACCTACAAACTATCACTCCATCTGGTGGCCAGTCTGAATATACCCACAAACTATCGCTCCATCTGGTAGCCAGTCTGAATATACCCACAAACTATCACTCCATCTGGTGGCCAGTCTGAATATACCCACAAACTATCGCTCCATCTGGTAGCCAGTCTGAATATACCCACAAACTATCACTCCATCTGGTGACCAGTCTGAATACACCCACAAACTATCGCTCCATCTGGTGGCCAGTCTGAATATACCCACAAACTATCACTCCATCTGGTAGCCAGTCTGAATATACCCACAAACTATCACTCCATCTGGTGGCCAGTCTGAATACACCCACAAACTATCGCTCCATCTGGTGGCCAGTCTGAATATACCCACAAACTATCACTCCATCTGGTAGCCGCAATGCATTGACATGTTTTTGCGTACATTTTTGCCCCTTTGTTCACTAGTTGTATAGTATTATCAGTATGGTTTACCCTGGTATGTAGTTCCTTTTTTATCAATCAGCTACCTACAGGTTTCTAAGTGTATTTTTGGGACTATGATAATTTATAATTTGTGTTTAATCCTCCGTAGTCTGTACGTTCCCGTAGTTCTGACTGTTTATTAGACAAAAACAGGGCACATTAAACTGTCATTTCCGGTGTCATAACCATTGGACCGTTGACAGCTGGTGAACCTACTCAAGCTGTCAGTAACGACGTTAGCCACAAATGGTGTATTTACTTGGCTAGTCTCGTCACCCTTGCTGGATTATCCCCATTGCTGAGTTTTCCCCATTGCTGGATTCACTCCATTGCTGTATTCACCCCATTGCTGTATTCACCCCATTGCTGTATTAACCCCATTGATTGATTCAATCCCTTTACTGGATTCATCCCCTTGCTGGATTCATCTCGCTTATGGATTCACCTTCATCCCATAGTGCACCCCTCATAGTGGGTGGAGAACATTTTATATTTATATTTTATGTCCACACCCCTTTGAGGAATTAACTGTCAGTTACAGATCATTAGTGCCATTGCCATGTCCCCTGAACCAGCTGATGATTACAGCACTGTGTGCAACTCACATGGAATGTGGTATTTCTGTCCCGGTCAAGACAACTATGACATGTTTGAGAGCAGAGAGTGCAGACCAAGCAAGGCGACCAACTTGAAGACAGGAGAAAGCCTTCTAAGTACAGCCACTCATGCATATGTTAAACACTGGCAAATTGCTTCACTTATGTGCCTGGCACGGTCAAAGGTCACAGCTCATTTTTTGTGCGCCTTTGAAAGCGAGCCAAGTTAATGGCAATGAGTGCACAGACAAAGGAATATATATTAGTCAGGCGCATATTCATTATTAGCAGTGTGAGAGAGATTTACATTTCCTTGAATCTGGGGATAAGTGGAGAGTTAGGTGGGAGGCTAAGGGGGTTCACTGACAACTGCCTGTAGATCATCCTGACTTGTTACGTCACAACATCGCAGCAAATGTCCAATTGTCGCCATCTATCAGGCTACAAAATTCACCAGATTTTGTCGCTGATCTGATTAACATCAGAAGTATTTTCTTGTTGCCTTTCATTCCATGATATACTTATGTAATGTAATTTAACACAATGTTTTTCCATTTCCATGTTGAAATGGAATATGGCTTTATTTCGTCATGGAATTGTTTCAATATGGCAAAATTTCTTGCAAAATTCCAACATTCTGTAATGTTTGGAAGATTGCGTATGATATGACCAGACTGAATAAGTACGATTTAAATTTGTTGAATCATAATGAGTCTTTTCTCGAGAGATGTGCCTCATAATACAATGGTCTGAAAGAAAAGAAATGCAGTTAAAAGCACTGCCAATTATTAGCAACGGCTCATATGATAATTCATGTATTTACACAAAACATCTTTCTCGTGCAATGACTTTTTTATTTCCCCTCCTCCCTAACAAAAATGTCTCAAAAATCAGTAATCCTAACAATAAAATTGGTGTGGCCTAATTCTGCTTCTGTTGCACCTGTTGACTTAAACTGGTATTAATGCACATTAATGGGTTTGTGGATATCAGAACTTGGCGGTGCATGCTGGGTAATGCATTGGCAGCCCTGTCATGTGAGTTAAATCATGTTAAGCTGTATATTTTGTGGTTCTTGTATTTGATTATATAAAGCACATTTGGTATACTCAATTTGTTATAATTGAACCAGTATGGCAATTTTATACATCTGGAGAATAAATTTATGCTAGGAATAGTTGCCCAAGACCTCATTTCTACATGTTCAGTTCTGTCTTGCATATATGGAATATCGTGATTAGATTGAGTGTAAAAAATCGCGGTCATTTGATTGCGTGTTATTGCCTGTCTTACATCTTGTATTCAGGGGCTGGCGGTGTTTTTAACTGTTACTAAACACAATACAACTTTTGGACTGTGAACCTATGAGATCTCCCCTTTTTCACGTCTCCACTGTATTGCCCAATAAGAAGCCAATCTATTTTTGAAATGACTATCAGAGTATGTAGCAATTAGTTGCTATGTGGGTACCGTGTTTAGTTAATAAAAGAATTATTCACTGTGGAGAGGAGTAGAAATAGTCTTACTGTTTTGCAGCATATTGGAGTGTGGTTTTAGATTACAACTTGGCATCTCCTTCAGGCAGGTAACATATAATTAACCTGTCTCACATTACACAAAACAACCTTCATTCCCCTTCAACTATCCTATGTGACTATGAAAGTGCAGTTTGGCGAGATTGTTTCTCTCTTGTTAAGGACAATGTTTCAGATATCATTTTAAAAGTAACAATGGCTTATCAATCATTTGTTTTGGTTCCCATTTTTTACATGCTGGCTTTGTGCATCATTTTTTAACTGCTTGGTCATTCTAGTTTCACACATTTTTGTATTGCATGTTGGTGCTATTTCAGTTCCCTTTTTGTTACATTTGGTTTATTTTATATTGTTTCATCTTGTTAATATCTGTATACGAATATGACGACTTGTTTAACATGTCATTCTCATACTTCCTTCCCTTTTATTCTTCCCATTTTTCATCCCAGTGCAGGGAACAAACCAAGGCATATATCTTTAACCTACGACCACTTCTATTATGGCAGAACCCACAATCCTTAAATTCTGCAGATTCCTGTTTCCCTCTCTCCACAACATTTGTCTCCCATCAGATGTGTCTGCCTCCCATTGGGGCTACCTTTCTTCTTCCTTTCATCCAATCCCACCAATCCCAGGTTCCCATTCCATCAGACGCAGCTAATCCTGGCCTAAGTGTACCCGCAATGCCAGAGTGACCATCTAGTGTACAGCCATTATATCTCAACATTAAGGAACAATTTATTTCCCTTCTGGGTTCTTTAATATTGATATCGGTGTTGATAAAACGACTGTTACCTTTTCAATTAACATGCACAATTAAAAATAGTTATGAGCAGGGAAAATAGCATATTTCTGCCATGCCATATTGTGCACCATTTCATTTATATCTCTAGTTGGTAGTTGACAGCACACGCCAGATTCATTGATGGAAGAATCCCTTGTGTGGAGGCACAAAATCCAGTTGCTTTGTGCTAAAAATAACGGGGCATCTTTCAGTTTGCATTGTGCAAAAATAACGCCATCTTTCAGTTTTTGTTTCATAATAAAAGGATCAGATTTGATGAAAATGCCACTGTGGGTCGGTAACAGGGCAACAGACAAAATATCCAGTTTTAATTAAAACCGATTCGTAATTTTGCGAACAGCATGTGTTTGCATGACTCATGTTTAGTGTTGGGTTAAATGTGAAAATCAATACTGGTCTGTAGCCTTCATGAATGCTACAGATGCTATAGCTGGGCAGCCCACAATGTAGCCACTTTAGTCTTTCAATATAATATGTTAAGTGACATTTAGGCCAATTTTGGTATATTCCCAATTTATTTAGGCCAATTTATTTCTGCCAATCTCAAATCACTGAGCCATGAAATGTGCTCTTTGTTGCTTTAAAGTTTACAGCGATGCAGATGTTTTAAGGTGAGTTTTGTCTTGTTTGAAATGAAATATTGTATTTTATAATTATTATGATAAGTTTTCATTACAAATTACAGAATGTATATAAATATATGCACAAAACTTTGCTGAGCCAAACCAGACCCTCTAATCTTTACAAGATTTGGCCAAGCATAACCATAGTAAACATTACTTAACCATTCATTTTCCATATGTTCAATTCCTAAAGATTTACATGAGCATTCTCTTTAGAAATTGGTAACTGTTTATGTGAGTTCATGATGACTCTTCATTGTGATATTGACTCAGTGTCAGGGGTACCAGTTAAACATTTAAAAAAACAGTTAAAATTTCCAGATTTTTCCCTAATATTAAAAGTTAAATGTTCATGTTTGTTTTTGTATAGAGTTGTTTCTTAAAATCGGAAACAGAGGGAGCATTGCTGAATTATATAATTTTCAAAAATCCAAATTTGCAGTCAACTCCTTGTAATGATAACGTAATGCAGCAAAATAGTGGTCTGACCCCAACATGTTAGAGTGTGGTGTGGGGGGTCCCTACACCTCTCCACAACATGAGGTCCACACCCGGGTGACTTCAACACCCAATATTTTATCCTGTCTAGCACCCTCCCTGGTGAATGATTCACACCCTCCTTGGGTATACCTAACTTCCCTGGTGACATATATATCACTCTGTAAGGTGTAAGTCTATATATGAATGTGTGTTAGCACACCCCCTATGGGGCATACACTAGCCCTACCCTATGGGGGACTTCCTTACCCTAGTTTGTCTTACCCCAAGTTAGCAGAGGTCTACATTCGTGACTGTGACATGCATTTGAGCCCACTAGACATCCATTGAACCCCGCCATAAAGACACCCTGGACTGGAATGTGAGGGTGTGTGTCACTATTCGGTGTCACTTTGAAATGATACCTTTGAAACAATACCTTGCGACTCATTTACATAAGAAACTTTTTCTAACACTTCGACACATCCGCTGGTTGAGACATGGTTTTATTTGCAACAACGACCGATCCTCATGTCGTGTAACCGTGTTTCATTTGAATTAATTCTCCATTCTGTTGTTGACTTGTTGAGAACTGAACAGTGTTAATAAAATCAGTTTGTCTGTAAACATTTGTCATACATACTGGTCATCAAATGGCCTCCTGCTAAGTGTGACAATGGTTGTCATGGTAACAGTCTAAAGGCTGTCATGTCTAGTATTAATACATGATGTTGTGTGGAAGATGGTGGGATAGTGTGATTGCTGCCTTGGGATTGTGAGGGACAGTTGATTGTCATCCGAATGTGACAGCTCACTTGATAGATTGAGTGCTTGAGACAGTCTGAGAAAGTGACCAGTGTCCACTAATGTTCCGCCAGACAGTTGCTTAGTTAGATCTACTTATAATCAAGCTTGTCTATATATGCGGGTATGTCAATATTTTCCTTTTAGGCAGCTTGAACCTTGAGTGCCAAACTTTCATGGGTTAATCTATGACCCCACGAATAGTACCTGTCTCTTTTCAAAATGTATGTAAAGATTCTCACCTTTTATGGGGTAAATTAGTTCGGAACCTAAAACGTATTGTGCACATAATGTGCAAAACGTCACTTAACAATCCCAGGAACCACGCGAACATGGCAAATACTTCAGGAAAACAGCCCCTGCGTCATGGATTTGGCAACATGGAGCAGACGCTGACATAATAATGCTTATATCTACCCTGATGATCGTAGCATGGCAATACAAATATTATTTGACAATTATACACTATCACGACTACCAGGTAGGGCATATTGGTGGACGTAAACTTAACTTTCTCTCCGATCTTTGATGTTTTGAACAAGCAGTGAGTATCTGCAAACACAGACACCGCAGTCTAACCTTTCTGTAATCACGCTCCACTTAGCTACAGACAGTACTGACCAGTGAGCAGTCGAAGACTTGGTGCGATAGTGCAACGGCACAGTGGTGCGATGGTGCAATGGTGCGATGGTGCGAGTCACTTACCCAAGTTCTTTCCCCTACTGCTGTAGTCGGTTACCATTTGTAATCAAACACTCAATTTCACTATTACATCAGTTAATTGTGCATGATACCTGTTGAGGTAACTTTATATGGCAGACAGACCATTTAGACAGAGATATTGACTTTTTACGGCACATTAACAGCCAAATAGGAACAGCTGAATGCAAAATATAACAGATACGTTCAATTAAAATCTAGATGTAAATTACATTTTATGCAAAGTGTAGAAGTTTTAATTTTGAATGTTTGCTACTGAATATTCTAAAGTTACCACATTGCTAATTTAGTATGTCAATATTATATTGCATAAGGTATAGTTTCAGTTTGTAGCGTATTAATTCTTGAAATGTGGATGATCTGGATGTAATTCATGTCTGGTCGCTGCGGTGATATGATGGGTGTAAAATTACGAATACCTGGAAAAAGTGTTTAATAACACATTCCGTGTAGAAAGAACAATGAGAAGATAATTGACTTTCATAGAATTCCTTGCGTAATTTTGTCAGCTACATTGTCTGTGATTAACGCTGATGCCACGGGCTGTCACTGCATTAGCACATCATTATGTTAGCAGGAAAATGTGGTTCAGAGTAAAAAGGGAATTACAGGGAAAAGAAATAGTCTGTCCACAAATGGATGTGTCCTGACTCATGTGGAAGTATAATAGAAATAGTAGTCTGTCCCCAAATGGATGTGTCCTGACTTGTGTGGAATTATAATAGAAATAGTGGTCTGTCCCCAAATGGACGTGTCCTGACTTGTGTGGAATTATAATATAAATAATGGTCTGTCCCCAAATGGATATGTCCTGATTTGTGTGGAATTATAATAAGAATAGTGGTCTGTCTCCAAATGGTCGTGTCCTGACATTTGTGTGGAATTATAATAGAAATAGTGGTCTGTCTCCAAATAGATGTGTCCTGTCTTGTGTGGAATTATAATAGAAATAATGGTCTGTCCCCAAATGGATGTGTCCTGACTTGTGTGGAATTATAATAGAAATAGTGGTCTGTCCCCAAATGGATATGTCCTGATTTGTGTGGAATTATAATAGAAATAGTGGTCTGTCCCCAAATGGATATGTCCTAATTTGTGTGGAATTATAATAGAAATAGTGGCATGTCCCCAAATGGATGTGTCCTGACTTTTAACAAGATTTAACAAGATTGCCACCCAGAGAATTAACTCTAGGTGCAGGTGCACAAGGAAGCCCTTTGGCTTATCGAGAGTCCGACCCTTTTATCTATGTGTATCCCGCCCATCTGAGGTATGTGTCGATTTTATTTTTAAACATATTCACGCTACTAGCACCCACACAATCAGCAAATAATCTGTTCCATTCATTTACAGTCCTTTGTGAAAATAAAAACTTTCTTATATCTAATCTACTCTGCTCCTTTGCTAATGTAACTTCATGTCCTCTAGTCCTTCTATCTTTCTTAACTGAAAAAAAATATTTCTATCAATATTTTCATAACCATTCATTATTTTAAACACTTCTATCTGATTTCCTCTCAATCTCCTGGTCTCTAGTGTTGTTAAGCCGCATTTATTTAGGCGTATTTCATAGCTAAGATCCCTCAGTTTTGGTATCATTTTAGTTGCTCTCCTCTGCACTCTTTCTAGTATATCTATGTCCTTCCTGCGATATGGCCTCCACGCTTGAATACAATATTCTAAATGAGGCCTAACTATTGTTTTGTACAGCGATATTATTAGCTCTTTTTCCTTATACGTTATGTTTCACCTAATTAATCCAAGGATTTGATTTCCCTTTGAAGCTGCAATTCCGCACTGCTCTGAAACGTTCATATCAGCAATAATGGTTAACCCTAAGTCCTTTTCTTTTACAGTAGTACTTAGTACAGTACCCCCATTGTATATTCTACCTCTTCGTTCTCATGTCCTGCGTGGTGACATTTACATTTCCCAGAATTGAACAGCATTTGCCACTTTTCAGACCATTTGATCAACTTGTCAAGATCATCTTGTAAATGTTGTCTATCTCCATCACTTTTAATCCTTCTAAACACTTTTGTATCATCCGCAAATTTCAACACCTTGCTTGTTATTTCATCATCCAAATCGTTGATATATATTAAGAATAATATAGATCCTAGTACTGATCCCTGTGGTACCCCACTCAATACCGATTTCCAGTTTGAAGCCTCCCCATCAACTACTACACGTTGTCTTCTGTAAATCAGCCATTTTTCTATCCAGTTTATTATACCATTTCCTATGCCATGGGCCTTTAGTTTAAGCAGTAACCTTTGATGTTGTACTTTGTCGAAAGCTTTTTAAAAATCTAAGTAGACAATATCTATTGGTGATCCCTCATCTACCCACTTAGTGATGTTTTCCAAAAAACATAACATATTTGTTGCTTGACTTGTGTGGAATTATAATAGAAATAGTGGTCTGTCCCCAATTGGATGTGTGGTGTATAATAGATGTTATGTCATCCACAAGCACATTGCAGGGACTATCTGGTGACCCATTGACACACAGTGACAGGTGTGGGTGTATCCTAGTGGATGACATCATGACACATGACAATGATGACATGTGACAATAAATGACAGACGGCCCAGTCTTCACCACCAGCTCACTTTAGACTTGACACAATCATGTCATCGCATACGGGAGGAAAAAGTTGTGTCTGATGCATTGGGCGGGAGTAGGGAGTGTCAGCTGACCTGTCCATCATTTCCCGTCACCATCCCACCTTTTCCCCTTGCTCCCTGTCATCCCTCCTGGCAGGTAATTGATGTGGGAAGTGTGAGGAGGCAGGGTATTACATCACCCCGTCTTTACCTAGTTTCACTCATGCAGCATGTATCAGTTCTATAGCAGCTCCCTCTTCCCGTCCTCCTCCTTTTCTCATTTCTCTCTATCTCCCTCCTCCCTTTCTCTCCCTTCTTCCCTCTCCCCTCCCTCTCTAGTTCTCCTTCCTCTATCCTATCTGTCTGCCGTCCTTGCTAGCACTATCTCTCCCTATATTCCTTCTTCCTCTCTTCCTCCCTAAACACCCTTGTCTTCTGACCCTCCGTTCCCCTTCTTTCCATCTTTCTTCCCGTCCCTCAGTTGGTCCTTTCCTTTCTGCCTCTCTCCTCTTGCCCTCCCCCCATTCTTTCCAACATCACACCCCCTTTCTGTCTTCTCTCCCTTCCTTGCACCCTCCCTCACTCCAACCTCTCCCTCACTCCAACCTCTCCCTCACTCCAACCCCTCACTCATTCCAACCCCTCTCTCACTCCAACCCCTCCCTCACTCCAACTCCTCACTCATTCCAACCCCTCTCTCACTCCAACCCCTCCCTCACTCCAACCCTTCCCTCACTCCAACCCTTCCCTCACTCCAATCCCTCCCACACTCCAACCCCTCCCTCACTCCAATCCCTCCCTCACTCCGCCCCTCCTCACGCATCCCTCTTCACTGAACTCTCCCTACTCCAACCCTCCCTCACTCCAACCCTCCTCACCCAACCCTCCCCTCACCCAACCCCTCCCACACTCCAACCCTCCCTCACTCCCCACCCTCCCTCACTTCAACCTCCTCACTCCAACCCTCCCCTCACTCCAACCCTCCTCACCTAACCCCTCACTCATTCCAACCCCTCCCTCATTCCAACCCCTCCTCACTCCAACCCCTCCCTCACTCCAACCCCTCCCACACTCCAACCCCTTACTCATTCCAACCCCTCCTCACTCCAACCCTCCTCACTCCCAACCCTCCTCACTCCAACCTCTCCTTACTCCAACCCTCCTCACTCCAACCCTCCCTCACCCAACCCTCCCACACTCCAACCCTCCCTCACTCCAACCATTCCCTCACTTCAACCCTCCCTCACCCAACCCTCCCCTCACTCCAACCCTCCCACACCCAACTGCCCTCACTTCAACCCTCCCTCACTCCAACCCTCCCTCATTCCAACCCCCTCCCCACATTCCAACCCTCACTCATTCCAACCCTCCCACACTCCAACCCTCCCACACCTCCAAATCCTCCCTCACTTCAACCCCTTTCTCACTCCAACCCCTCCTCACCCAACTCCTCACCTATTCCAACCTCACTCATTCCAACCCTCACTCATTCCAACCCCTCCCCACACTCCAACCCTCCCACACCCAACCCTCCCTCACCCAACCCCTCCCACACCCAACCCTCCCACCTCCAACCCCTCCCTCACCCAGCAACCCCCTCCCTCACTCCAACCCCTCCCTCACTCCAACCCCTCCCTCACCCAACCCTCCCCTCACTCCAACCCCTCCCCCACCCAACCCCTCACCATTCCAACCCTCCCTCACCCAACCCCCTCCCCACCCAACCCCTCCCACACCCAACCCCTTCCCCTCACTCCAACCCTCCTCACCCAACCCTCCCTCTCCACTCTGCCCCCTCCCCTCGCCTCTTGCCCCCTCCCTCCACCTTGCCCCTCCCTCCTCACCCTTGCCCCACCCCTCCTCACCCCCTGCCCCTCCCTCTCACCCCTTGCCCCCACCCTCCCTCCCTCACGCTTGCCCCTTCTCCTCCTCACCCTTGCCCTCCATCACCCATGCCCCTCTGCATTCTCCGACCAGATAAGTGCCCACCCCCCGTCACCTCTGGATGTACCACAAAATAATGCAACTCGTCCAAGTGTTTTATAACCAATTATTAATAGAATATTGACTCTTATTCTTGTCTCTGCCTGCAGATATAACAAGACGTGCCTCTATCGGCATTTCGACCGGCCAAATGGCTTAGTAATCCCAAGTTCAAGATCCAGGACGTCAGCCATTGTGGTGACACTCGCCGACAAGTTGATTCATATCAAGAAGGTTTGTGCCATTGTTAACACTACAACATAGATCATATCAGTGCATCGGGATATTCGGACATAGGCGAAATTACTTCATCGGCCTCATCCCCACCCTCCCTTCAGACAAAGCTTGTCAACATTGATTTGTTGATATGAACATACAGCATTGAGTGAAACTGCCTGCACCCCCTTTCTCTCAAACGAAAGTAATTTCATCTTATATCAGACATCGACATTCTGAGATAGTCCCTTAAAGGTCCCTTCTAAGATAAATGTTCCTCTTCTTCTTCGATTCGCACTCATTTCAAAGTTAAATCTATCTACTACTAACTGTGACAGACTAGTTCATTTATAAAAATTTGTTTTTAGCTTTAGTGAAATTATTGGATAAACTGTTAAATAATTGTTGATAGGGTTTGGTAACATTTTGTAAAAATAACAGCACATTGGTCCAGTTGTATATAATGTTAAGGCAATGGCTGTTCACACTATTACAAGTTTCCCAATATGTAGTGATCAGTATCAATTCCTCTTATCATTTTAGCAACCCTGAAATACAACTGGACATATACTACCCTCTTTACCTACTGCAGATTTTTATGTATGTGTTTTACAATGAGCTAAATCAATTGTGAAGAGTTTTAAGTAGGCTTCTCAAGTGGACAGTAAGTAGATTGTCATCTCTTCCAGCTGACCCATGTAAGGAGTTTATAATATTAGTAAAGTTGTTCCTGCTAGAAGTTACATACTCATCTTTGTTTCCCAGTTGTATATTTACACTCTCCTGTTTTGTGTCACTAGTTACATACAGTACACATCCTGCTACAGTTGTATATTTACAGTCTCCTGTTTTGTGTCACTAGTTACATACAGTACACATCCTGCTACAGTTGTATATTTACACTCTCCTGTTTTGTGTCACTAGTTATATACAGTACACATCCTACTACAGTTGTATATTTACACTCTCCTGTTTTGTGTCACTAGTTACATACAGTACACATCCTACTACAGTTGTATATTTACACTCTCCTGTTTTGTGTCACTAGTTACATACAATACACATCCTGCTACAGTTGTATATTTACACCCTCCTGTTTTGTGTCACTAGTTACATACAGTACACGTCCTACTACAGTTGTATATTTACACTCCTGTTTTGTGTCACTAGTTACATACAGTACACATCCTACTACAGTTGTATATTTACACTCTCCTGTTTTGTGTCACTAGTTACATACAGTACACATCCTACTACAGTTGTATATTTACACTCTCCTGTGTTGTGTCACTTGTTACATACAGTACACATCCTACTACAGTTGTATATTTACACTTTCCTGTGTTGTGTCACTTGTTACATACAGTACACATCCTACTACAGTTGTATATTTACACTCTCCTTTGTTGTGTCACTTGTTACATACAGTACACATCCTACTACAGTTGTATATTTACACTCTCCTGTGTTGTGTCACTTGTTACATACAGTACACATCCTACTACAGTTGTATATTTACACTCTCCTGTGTTGTGTCACTTGTTACATACAGTACACATCCTACTACAGTTGTATATTTACACTCTCCTTTGTTGTGTCACTTGTTACATACAGTACACATCCTACTACAGTTGTATATTTACACTCTCCTGTGTTGTGTCACTTGTTACATACAGTACACATCCTACTACAGTTGTATATTTACACTCTCCTGTTTTGTGTCACTAGTTACATACAGTACACATCCTACTACAGTTGTATATTTACACTCTCCTGTGTTGTGTCACTTGTTACATACAGTACACATCCTACTACAGTTGTATATTTACACTCTCCTTTGTTGTGTCACTAGTTACATACAGTACACATCCTACTACAGTTGTATATTTACACTCTCCTGTGTTGTGTCACTTGTTACATACAGTACACATCCTACTACAGTTGTATATTTACACTCTCCTGTTTTGTGTCACTAGTTACATACAGTACACATCCTACTACAGTTGTATATTTACACTCTCCTTTGTTGTGTCACTTGTTACATACAGTACACATCCTACTACAGTTGTATATTTACACTCTCCTGTGTTGTGTCACTAGTTACATACAGTACACATCCTACTACAGTTGTATATTTACACTCTCCTGTTTTGTGTCACTAGTTACATACAGTACACATCCTACTACAGTTGTATATTTACACTCTCCTGTGTTGTGTCACTTGTTACATACAGTATACGTCCTACTACAGTTGTATATTTACACTCTCCTGTTTTGTGTCACTAGTTACATACAGTACACAACCTACTACAGTTGTATATTGACACTCCCCTGTGTTGTGTCACTAGTTACATACAGTACACATCCTACTACAGTTGTATATTTACACTCTCCTGTGTTGTGTCACTTGTTACATACAGTACACGTCCTACTACAGTTGTATATTTACAGTTTTGTGTCACTAGTTACATACAGTACACATCCTACTACAGTTGTATATTGACACTCCCCTGTGTTGTATCACTAGTTACATACAGTACACATCCTACTACAGTTGTATATTTACACTCTCCTGTTTTGTGTCACTAGTTACATACAGTACACATCCTACTACAGTTGTATATTTACAGTCTCCTGTTTTGTGTCACTAGTTACATACAGTACACATCCTACTACAGTTGTATATTTACACTCTCCTGTTTTGTGTCACTAGTTACATACAGTACACATCCTACTACAGTTGTATATTTACACTCTCCTGTTTTGTGTCACTAGTTACATACAGTACACATCCTACTACAGTTGTATATTTACAGTCTCCTGTTTTGTGTCACTAGTTACATACAGTACACATCCTTCTACAGTTGTATATTTACACTCTCCTGTTTTGTGTCACTAGTTACATACAGTACACATCCTACTACAGTTGTATATTTACACTCTCCTGTTTTGTGTCACTAGTTACATACAGTACACATCCTACTACAGTTGTATATTTACAGTCTCCTGTTTTGTGTCACTAGTTACATACAGTACACATCCTACTACAGTTGTATATTTACACTGTTTGTGTCACTTGTTACATACAGTACACATCCTACTACAGTTGTATATTTACACTCTCCTGTTTTGTGTCACTAGTTACATACAGTACACATCCTACTACAAGTTGTATATTTACACTCTCCTGTTTTGTGTCACTAGTTACATACAGTACACATCCTACTACAGTTGTATATTTACACTCTCCTGTGTTGTGTCACTTGTTACATACAGTACACATCCTACTACAGTTGTATATTTACACTCTCCTGTTTTGTGTCACTAGTTACATACAGTACACATACTACTACAGTTGTATATTTACACTCTCCTGTTTTGTGTCACTAGTTACATACAGTACACATCCTACTACAGTTGTATATTTACACTCTCCTGTTTTGTGTCACTAGTTACATACAGTACACATCCTACTACAGTTGTATATTTACACTCTCCTGTTTTGTGTCACTAGTTACATAAAGTACACATCCTACTACAGTTGTATATTTACACTCTCCTGTTTTGTGTCACTAGTTACATACTGTACACGTCCTACTACAGTTGTATATTTACACTCTCCTGTTTTGTGTCACTAGTTACATACAGTACACATCCTACTACAGTTGTATATTTACACTCTCCTGTTTTGTGTCACTAGTTACAGTACACATCCTACTACAGTTGTATATTTACACTCTCCTGTTTTGTGTCACTAGTTACATACAGTACACATCCTACTACAGTTGTATATTTACAGTCTCCTGTTTTGTGTCACTAGTTACATACAGTACACATCCTACTACAGTTGTATATTTACACTCTCCTGTTTTGTGTCACTAGTTACACACAGTACACATCCTACTACAGTTGTATATTTACACTCTCCTGTTTTGTGTCACTAGTTACATACAGTGCACATCCTACTACAGTTGTATATTGACACTCCCCTGTGTTGTGTCACTAGTTACATACAGTACACATCCTACTACAGTTGTATATTGACACTCTCCTGTGTTGTGTCACTTGTTACATACAATACACATCCTACTACAGTTGTATATTTACACTCTCCTGTTTTGTGTCACTAGTTACATACAGTACACATCCTACTACAGTTGTATATTTACACTCTCCTGTTTTGTGTCACTAGTTACATACAGTACACATCCTACTACAGTTGTATATTTACACTCTCCTGTTTTGTGTCACTAGTTACATACAGTACACATCCTACTACAGTTGTATATTTACACTCTCCTGTTTTGTGTCACTTGTTACATACAGTACACATCCTACTACAAGTTGTATATTTACACTCTCCTGTTTTGTGTCACTAGTTACATACAGTACACATCCTACTACAGTTGTATATTTACACTCTCCTGTGTTGTGTCACTTGTTACATACAGTACACATCCTACTACAGTTGTATATTTACACTCTCCTGTTTTGTGTCACTAGTTACATACAGTACACATCCTACTACAGTTGTATATTTACACTCTCCTGTGTTGTGTCACTTGTTACATACAGTACACATCCTACTACAGTTGTATATTTACACTCTCCTGTTGTTGTGTCACTAGTTACATACAGTACACATCCTACTACAGTTGTATATTTACACTCTCCTGTTTTGTGTCACTAGTTACATACAGTACACATCCTACTACAGTTGTATATTTACACTCTCCTGTTTTGTGTCACTAGTTACATACAGTACACATCCTACTACAGTTGTATATTTACACTCTCCTGTTTTGTGTCACTAGTTACATACAGTACACATCCTACTACAAGTTGTATATTTACACTCTCCTGTTTTGTGTCACTAGTTACATACAGTACACATCCTACTACAGTTGTATATTTACACTCTCCTGTGTTGTGTCACTTGTTACATACAGTACACATCCTACTACAGTTGTATATTTACACTCTCCTGTGTTGTGTCACTTGTTACATACAGTACACATCCTACTACAGTTGTATATTTACACTCTCCTGTTTTGTGTCACTAGTTACATACAGTACACATCCTACTACAGTTGTATATTTACACTCTCCTGTTTTGTGTCACTAGTTACATAAAGTACACATCCTACTACAGTTGTATATTTACACTCTCCTGTTTTGTGTCACTAGTTACATAAAGTACACATCCTACTACAGTTGTATATTTACACTCTCCTGTTTTGTGTCACTAGTTACATACTGTACACGTCCTACTACAGTTGTATATTTACACTCTCCTGTTTTGTGTCACTAGTTACATACAGTACACATCCTACTACAGTTGTATATTGACACTCTCCTGTGTTGTGTCACTTGTTACATACAGTACACATCCTACTACAGTTGTATATTTACACTCTCCTGTTTTGTGTCACTAGTTACATACAGTACACATCCTACTACAGTTGTATATTTACACTCTCCTGTTTTGTGTCACTAGTTACATACAGTACACATCCTACTACAGTTGTATATTTACACTCTCCTGTTTTGTGTCACTAGTTACATACAGTACACATCCTACTACAGTTGTATATTTACTCTCTCCTGTGTTGTGTCACTAGTTACATACAGTACACATCCTACTACAGTTGTATATTTACACTCTCCTGTGTTGTGTCACTTGTTACATACAGTACACATCCTACTACAGTTGTATATTTACACTCTCCTTTGTTGTGTCACTTGTTACATACAGTACACATCCTACTACAGTTGTATATTTACACTCTCCTGTTTTGTGTCACTAGTTACATACAGTACACATCCTACTACAGTTGTATATTTACACTCTCCTGTTGTGTGTCACTTGTTACATACAGTACACATCCTACTACAGTTGTATATTTACACTCTCCTTTTGTGTCAGTTACATACAGTACACATCCTACTACAGTTGTATATTTACACTCTCCTGTTTTGTGTCACTAGTTACATACAGTACACATCCTACTACAGTTTATATTTACACTCTCCTGTGTTGTGTCACTAGTTACATACAGTACACATCCTACTACAGTTGTATATTTACACTCTCCTGTTTTGTGTCACTAGTTACATACAGTACACATCCTACTACAGTTGTATATTTACAGTCTCCTGTTTTGTGTCACTAGTTACATACAGTACACATCCTACTACAGTTGTATATTTACACTCTCCTGTTTTGTGTCACTAGTTACATACAGTACACATCCTACTACAGTTGTATATTTACACTCTCCTGTTTTGTGTCACTAGTTACATACAGTACACATCCTACTACAGTTGTATATTTACACTCTCCTGTGTTGTGTCACTTGTTACATACAGTACACATCCTACTACAGTTGTATATTTACACTCTCCTGTTTTGTGTCACTAGTTACATACAGTACACATCCTACTACAGTTGTGTATTTACACTCTCCTGTTTTGTGTCACTAGTTACATACAGTACACATCCTACTACAGTTGTATATTTACACTCTCCTGTTTTATGTCACTAGTTACATAAAGTACACATCCTACTACAGTTGTGTATTTACACTCTCCTGTTTTGTGTCACTAGTTACATACAGTACACATCCTACTACAGTTGTATATTTACACTCTCCTGTTTTATGTCACTAGTTACATAAAGTACACATCCTACTACAGTTGTATATTTACATTCTCCTGTTTTGTGTCACTAGTTACATACTGTACACGTCCTACTACAGTTGTATATTTACACTCTCCTGTTTTGTGTCACTAGTTACATACAGTACACATCCTACTACAGTTGTATATTTACACTCTCCTGTGTTGTGTCACTTGTTACATACTGTACACATCCTACTACAGTTGTATATTTACACTCTCCTGTTTTGTGTCACTAGTTACATACAGTACACATCCTACGACAGTTGTATATTTACACTCTCCTGTTTTGTGTCACTAGTTACATACAGTACACATCCTACTACAGTTGTATATTTACACTCTCCTGTGTTGTGTCACTTGTTACATACAGTACATATCCTACTAGTTGTATATTTACACTCTCCTGTTTTGTGTCACTAGTTACATACAGTACACATCCTACTACAGTTGTATATTTACACTCTTCTGTGTTGTGTCACTTGTTACATACAGTACACATCCTACTTCAACTGATGACAATCACATCAGATCTTTATCCAAACTTTGTGCTGGTTGATTTAATCAAAGATTCTGTTACAAGTGATGTTATTCAGTTACTATTTTTGTCTCTTTGATAGACACCTGCTCAGTTCATTTGTTGTACTTGTTTCAGACTCATTCAGCAAACAATAACTTACCCAATTCCAATTATGACATATTACTTCATCTGTACAATTGTGTTACAGTTTTTGTAAAAACATCAAACAAACTATTCAACATCTTTTTGCTAGATTCTGTCAAAGTTCAGCATTAACCCAGTAAAATGGCAGAGTGATCTAGCTGTAGAAAATTACACGGGATTGCATGTACTGTTCTGTACTATAGTTTTATTATGCATATTTTGACGAAGTTTTACCACTTTCTTTCTAACAAGTTTTATACTAGACCAGTGTGGAGAATACCATTATCAATTAATATTAACCACTGTTAAATGCATGCTTTCTTGTGTGATTTTATAAATGTGCAAAATACCCATCCATCGGAAAGATAACTTGATACTGGGTAGTTTATAAACGGCTCCACATGAACGTCTTGATAGTTATACCAAGCAACCAAATCATAGGTTCATTATTATAAGCCAGAGGATGCTACATACGCACCGCACCTATGCAGAATACGGCTTCACAAAGTATTCATGCCGGATGTTTAATGAAGATTACATAACTTTTTAACAGTTTTTCGCAGTGCTATATATGCATGTTTTCTACAATCATTGGCAGCTACATAAGCCATTTAGTATAATACTTCACCGGCTCTTAAAAGACTAGGGTCCTTCCTGCAATCATAGATAAATTGTTGAGAGTTTGACGTGTGAAGTGTAAAATGTGTGGAAGGTAGAGTGCGTCAAACATTTATATGACACATACATGGGTCAGTTATAATTAGATGTCATTATTGTTAGTGGGCATAATTGGCTGAAGTGAATGATTGCTATGCCATTGAAGGCATTTGTTCTCCCCTGGACAGACAGACCCAATGTCTACTTGTATCACACAACTGCCTTGTAAAAACTTGCTTTTGGGATTATATAACAACCTTTGTACTAATTGAAACTGTTCCTGTCACTGAGGCAAATGTCAATACATCGCCTGTGAGTCATTGTTATTATGGGAAAACAGCCATGATTGAACTGCCAGCCGGATCAGGCAGCCACAAATGTTTTCTTTCGTTTCTGTACTGTAGATGCCGTGAGACAGCCCATGTATGCCAATACATATATATTGGTGCATAAATACGTAATTTTACAAATTACATTGAATGCAGCAATTGCCATTCTACAGCATGCTGTCGAATGTGTACCCTTCAGACCTCTGAAATGAGCATCATGTGTATGGCCTCAATCAACCAGAGTCTAGCTAAGCCACGTAGCAATGCTGTTATAAATAAACATTGTGCATGGCTGATTACTGTGCTTTATGATGTACTAAAAGTCCCTACTTGTGATGTTACACAGTCTGTAGATAAACAAAAGTTATAGTCATGGTTATATCATCTAATGGGAAACTAAAAGTGGAAAGTAAGCATCAAACATTTAAACATTTGTGAATTTAGATCACATTGTCATTTCTGTCCATTAAACTGTCTTCTGGGCTCAGTGGAATATTTCTCCAATGGTTTTCTGTAAACTTTTGCTGCACATTAAACATCAATTAACAGAGTTAGCACTGGAAATTCATGATTTCTTTTTAATTTAGCCGTTATCTCTTTACAAATATTGACCTAGTCATTCATCAAGCAATGTAAACATGTTCGTCCATCAGAAACATTCAAATTAAATATGTAACGCTCAAATTATTTTAAAAACTAGTTCATTTAAACACATTTGGGTGAAAAGACAGATAGTTTTCATTACAGTATATATCATATTTTATAATCAAAACATGTTCAGACTTAGTAGCTTTAGATCAGCCATGTCTGTTTCTCATTTGTTAATATAATCTTCTTAATACTAGAATAAATATGTTAAAAATACACTGCTGCCAACTTGCATTTCGTAAGCATGAAGCACTGTTGACAGTTGCCTATGAAATGTTCATCTTGTAAAGAAAACATTCAAAATAATAAATACCAGTTATTGGCAAGTTGGGCTAACTGCAATTGCTCTTTCAAGGTGTCAATGTACTATTCCATTGCAAGTGGGCCAAAGTACAACTGTTTCAGCAAACTCCCTACACATACTGTTACCACCCCTGACTTTTGAGGGGGATTGTGGGTAATAGAACAGACAATGTTGATTTATCAAAACATTTACCTATATAGAGACTTACCTTTTTATATTTTCTCAACATGACATGTGGTGTTTGTTATTCACAATTATTTCTATAGCCATTATAATTATATAATAAATTACATAATTATAATTATATTAAACAAACAAACTATATTAATTTACCTATGATATTACAAATGTTTGGTCTGCAATAATCTATAGTCGAACCTCACAACCACCTCGGTTATACAACCACCTTGCATACAGTAAAATATAGGAAATTAGTTCCGCTAGTAAGGTCACCTCGCTATTCAGGTCACTTTCTCCCAGTCCCAAGGGTGGCCTTAATAAGGAGGTATTTGTAAGTTTTGTGGAGCGCCGTGGCGCAGTGGCTAGAGCTTTGGACTCTCGACCAAGAGAACCCGGGTTCAAATCCTGTGCTGCCATGTTGAACCTTGAGTTCGTTCACTCTACATTGCTCCCGTTCACTCAGATGTATGAATGAGTACCTGGCTATAGACAGAGGTGGGTATTTGTGTACGAATAGTCTTCGTGTGCGAATAGTCTTCGTGCATTAATTGCAGCATGACTGAATGCTTCCCAGAGAAGTTCAGATGGTGGTCAGTTGAACAGGTCTGCCAGGGAGTAAAGTGTAAAGTGCTTTGAGCAGTCCTGAGGACTGGATACTGCGCTATATAAGAACTGACCTTTATGTGTTATGTTGTTGTTGCTGCAGACAATAGACAGCAAGTCGTTGAGTGAGGCGATGCAGGCAGATGATTGGACGGTGCAGCATGACAGCGAGCGGCGGGGGAGCGGGGACGGACACGCTGGCTGGTCCACGGATGACAGCGACTACGCCGACGGACGGTCCGGCAGTGGCAGTGGGGACAGGGACGACGACTACTGGAATGGAAGACGTACGTCACCCTTCGCATCTTCCCACCACATCTCCCACCCTCACCTTGTCACCCTCTGTGTCTTCCCTCCACATCTCCCACCCTCACCTTGTCACCCTCCGTATCTTCCCTCCACATCTCCAACCCTCACCTTGTCACCCTCCATATCTTCCCTACACAACATCGCTCACCCTCCCCTTGTCACCCTCTGTGTCTTCCCTCCACGTCTCCCACCCTCACCTTGTCACCCTCCGTATCTTCCCTCCACATCTCCAACCCTCACCATGTCACCCTCTGTGTCTTCCCTACACAACATCTCTCACCTTGTCTCCCTCCATATCTTCCCTACACAACATCTCCCACCCTCACCTTGTCACCCTCTGTGTCTTCCCTCCACGTCTCTCACCCTCACCTTGTCACCCTCCGTATCTTCCCTCCACATCTCCAACCCTCACCATGTCACCCTCTGTGTCTTCCCTACACAACATCTCTCACCTTGTCACCCTCCATATCTTCCCTACACAACATCGCTCACCCTCCCCTTGTCACTCTCCATACCTTCCCTCCACAATATGTCCACCCTACCCTTGTCACTCTCCATATCTTCCCTCCACAATATCTGCACCCTCACCTTGTCACCCTCCATATCTTCCCTACACAATATCTCCAACCTCCCCTTGTCACCCTCCATATCTTCCCTACACAACATCTCTCACCCTCCCCTTGTCACTCTCCATATCTTCCCTCCAAATATCTCCACCCTCCCCTTGTCACCCTCCATATCTTCCCTCCAAATATCTCCACCCTCCCCTTGTCACCTTCCATATCTTCCCTCCACAATATCTCCACTCTCACCTTGTCACCCTCCATATCTTCCCTACACAACAACTCCCACCCTCACTTTGTCACCCTGCGTACCTTCCCTACACACCCTCTCCCACCCTCACCTTGTCACATGGTCTTCCCACAGTGCCAGTTTACTGTGTCTCTTCCCACAGTCTTTTTATTCTCTTGTGTTAATTTACCTCTTACCTTCCTGTTAATCAGTTTACCCTTTCTGAGTGTCTGTGTCTGGTACCTCTTTGTCTAACATCACGTTCATGCAGGTAGTGGATTCAAAAAGATAACTTACAGTCTTACACCATTTCCAAATTAGTTACATCATACTTGACATGATAGTTCAATTGTTTACAATATTTGTATCATCATAGTGTAAGTTTCCTGGACTTGGTTTGAAATGTTACTTCAAGATATCTGACAAGATTGTAGTGAAAGATGTAAATACTGTTTTAACCAAACATTGGGGTTTTCTTAGGTTTAAATTTAAATATAATACTGCATGTAATCTTAACTGACAGACCTTAGGCTTGGCCCTCTATAATAACACAATATATATATATATATATATTGTTATAACGATTAATATCTAAAAGAACAAACCCAGAGAAAACAGACCCTCCATGCCCTGCCCAGGGGCGGATCCAGAGGTGGTAGTCCGGGGGGGGGGCACACAAAAATCTACTGGCGACCGAACCAAAGGCAAAAATTTGTCACTGCTGCGCCGCCGAAACTTCAGCATCTCTGCTGTCTTGGCTAGACCAGTGACACCGGATGATGGTGGGGTGCTATTGAAACATTTTCTGTGGGGTAAACAGTTTCTCACCCATGTGCTTGTTTCCCGACAGCACCCTACCGCAGAGAAGATGGCAAGAAACAGTCAGAGGAAGACATCTACATTAATGAGGTTGCAGACAAGTTGAGCCCCACATCACCGCCTCCCTCTGCAGGCACCAGGTGGCAGCACACGCCACTGGCATCCCTCGCCATAGCTGTCTTTGTGTCGTTGCTTCTCGCTCACGTCTCTTCAGTCACCGGATGAACTGTGGAAGAGACAACATCTGCCGACAGAACAGACCATATTTTGCTCGCACGGCTAGCGTCAGGGACGCGCAGAGGTGGCGCCATCTGTCGGCTGGGGTCAACCGAAACTCTGTCTCGCTTTACAGAGCGGAACGCAGCTGCAGCTGAATGATTGTGATACAATGTGTAATTTGATGACGCGTAGCGGAATATTGATGTTGTTATTTTTTTAATCTTTGGGAAATGCTTTCGCTGGACGTTTCTACAAATTAGCTCAGCAGATTTGTCGAGAAATTATTTTTAGAACCTCCTGTAATTTGTGCGCGGCTTCTGCGACGTGATAGCGTCAGATAGGAATTTAGTGACGCTTGTCTTGGTACTGCGTATTTTTGTTTACAAGAACATTTCATAC
This sequence comes from Paraescarpia echinospica, assembly GCA_020002185.1. Classification (NCBI taxonomy): domain Eukaryota; kingdom Metazoa; phylum Annelida; class Polychaeta; order Sabellida; family Siboglinidae; genus Paraescarpia; species Paraescarpia echinospica. Next base: position 33,180,656 of record CM034544.1, read on the forward strand.
AGTTAATATGAGGCTTTCTGCATTAGATATTACAAGTGTTTTATCTGAATTGACTCTGATCTTAAAACAGATGAACAACACTGAATGATGGTGCTATTTCAAATATTCTGCAGATTTTGATAGGTGGTAGACTTGTAAGAATGTTATATTCCACTAATCCTATGTACGTTTATAGCACAATAACATGTATTTATGCATGGCACATTATGTCAACAAATGTTAGATGAAAAAATCTGACGTAAAATTCTTGTTACGATAAAATGCGATCACAGGTTGTCAAATCTCAACTTGTGATGGTGGCAAATGGCTGTTACTGTTTTGTGTTTTGACCACGAGAAACATGACATACTTATTATTACAACTAGTCTCATCTAGAATGCCTATTAGGAACAAATATTCCATTCGTGTATAAATTTAGTTTACAGCTGTATTATTCATTGTGTGTATACTAGTGTTGTAGGTTAATACTGCGACAGTTGCCATGGTCGCATGGTGAAACTGATATGATGGCCCCGATACATGTTTCCACATTAATTACATGTTATAGTGACATGTATGAAACATTTGTAATGACCCTTGAAATACTCTTGTATCTGTCAGGTCTACATCTGCCACTTTCTACATAATGGTGTCAGAAGTGGGACATTGGTTTCAGAAGTGAGACATTGATTGTCAGTAGTGAGACATTGGTGTCAGAAGTGGGAACTGTTAAGTGACCATGGCAGCTGTCCCAATACATTGTTTCCCAGTAAAATGGGAGGTTGGAATGATGCAAACTTACGACACAAAATACTAGTTTGGATGTTACAGGGTGTGTGCAGTTTTATTAGAAAGGCTTAAAATTTATCATGTCATTTTAGGCCTTGAAAGGTATTAAAATAGGAATTTTCAATGAAACATTTGTAATAGGTATTCAGTTTAATTCAGCAAACAAGGCCTAACCTATGATTTGATAAAGGTGGTATTGACTGTGAGTGATGTTTCTTTTTTTAAATGTACAATTTAATCACTAAATAAATAATTGGCTTATAGAAGGTGTATGAATGAAATTGTGTTGAGATTCTGTATTGAATTTGTTAGGAGAATGCCTTGAGTTTTTAAAATATTTTGTCATGAAAAGGTTTTAAATGTGATGCTGGATGTTGCGCACACCCTGTGTAAGTTTATTGTCGTAGTCATGTGATGTGACGTCAACTACATGACACAAGGCAATGAGTGGCCATATTGTGTGATGACTCTATTACGAATTGTCACCAAGTGAATGATGCCTTTTCAGCAGATTACATTTCATCAAGACATGTTGTCAACAGACATTGTTTCATCCTGTGACCGTGTTACCATTCCGTGTCATCAGGAGATATAGTAGATGGTTATGTGTCAACGTACAGTGTCATCAGTTGGTTGTGTCAATTGATGTATGATGATGTCGCATGTGGTGGTTCTTAGGGTACTCTCTGTTTTATTTTATGCATGATCCCTGACGGCATACGCGTCAACAAGTGTGTCAATAAGTGTCATGACAGTGTGTCAGTATGTGTCATGACAGTATGTCAGCGTTTTCCACATTGTCATTGTTTCATGGTGTGCTCTAGGAACATGTCCGTATGTTTTTTGGTACTGCATTACTGTATCGTCTTACCGTACAATATTAACTTGCCATCTTACCATATGGTCATACCATACCGTATGGTCTTACCATACCATCTTATCATACTGTCTTACTATACCGTATGGTCTTACCATACTGTCTTACCATACCGTATGGTCTTACCATACCATCTTACCGTACTGTCTTACCATAACATATGGTCTTACCATACCATCTTACAATACTGTCTTACCATACTGTATGATCTTACCATACCATCTTACCGTACTGTCTTACCATACCATATGGTCTTACCATATCATCTTACCATACTGTCTTACCATACTGTATGATCTTACCATACCATCTTACCGTACTGTCTTGTGATACGGTCTTACCATTCTTATTGTATACTGCTGTCTTTCTGTATATCAGGTCTCTTGTACAAACTCAGCAGTCTAGACTAGTCTGGTGTCACATGTGACACAAACATGTCACTGAATGTCACACCAGTTGACCCAGCTAAGTTCATGGTGCCTGATGTCAGGCGTCACATGACTCGAGCAGATATTCAATCTTCCCCTGATGGCATCGCAAGGCAATTGATGACACATTAAAGGGAATAACATTGGCAATGACCTGTGATGGTTATTTTGTCATTGTGTGTGTGTCATTGTGTGTCATTGTGTGTCAAAGTGTGTCTATGTGTGTCATTGGGCTGATTCCGTGGGTGGTTGTCGTGTGTGAAAGTTTTAAATCTATTGCATAATTGTATGAGGTTATAATGCCCTTGTAAGGAGTCCAGGAGGGCACAACAGTTGATTTCCCCACAAGAAGTGAAAGGAAATGTCCACATTTCTGAGCATGTACAGTCCACAAGTATGATTCACAGGCATATACGTGGTCACTGTTCTTGTGATCACGTGACTGTGGTTTCTGGACATTGTCTTAAACGTTGGCAATTTGTGTAGGAGATGTCAAGTGTATGTTATTGTTAAGAAGGTCGTATGTTATGTTAAGCAGGTTTTCTGTTATGTTAAGCAAGTTGTGTGTCATGTCAAGCAACTCATGTTGTGTCTGTTCTTTATATAAGCAATGTGCTTCTTCAATTTCTTTGCTTAAGTTAAAGATCCTTCCTCAATTAAACTGTTTTGCTCATTTTAGAATCAGTGCTAAAAGAATTAAACCTATCTATTATCCACTGTGACATGTTAACTGTTTTGTGCAAGTGTATTGTTTCATTTTGATGAAATCATTGGACACAGGTTAAATATATTTGATTGGGGCTTGTCAAAAATGGGCAAAATTGATCTGTCTATGTGTATTTATATATTATGACATGCTTCACACTTTTGCGAGTTGCCTGATGAAATTATCAAAGTAATTTCTTTCAGTGATTTTAACAAAGTATACACTAATTGAACTGACTGTGCATGTGACTTGATTTGAACTTCATTGAACCAGAGCTGTGATGGCTTAAATCAATAATTGAGAAGGGATTTTAACATGAATAAATGTGAATCTGTGTTTGTCCGCAATCATAACAAATGTGTTTGCACAAAACTACAGCGTCCACTGTGTACGAACCTTGTTGTGAGTGCGCACAGTATGGTGCGCACTCTATGATGCGCACTCCTATGATGCACACACATTTATACGTATGTGACTGTACATAATATATACACTACAGATTGTATATCCATGTACCAACTGTGTTTACATTCAGATTATATCACAACAAGCTACTTGTCTATTGTTATGTATTCATCCTGTACATAATAAATCGCACTATAGTGCATGCCGATAGATAACTGGTGCATGCTGATAATACTTACAGATTACCAGTAATGTCCATCACAATGGCAGCCAGAAAATTTGGCAAAATCATGTGCCATCTCTTGTTAGGTTTTGACCAGTTTTCACGAGAATATATAACTAGTACAGGTCCGCTTAAATTTGTGATAGAATCGGCGGGCAATGTCTTGTGCTGTGGAACAATCAGTCTGGCTGAATGAGGTCATTAGTGCTTGCGTCCTATGTCGGCTTGCTTCCTATTAAAGACACAGCCCGCTATTAATGTGTTACATTGTCGCTTCAATGTAGTTGTAAAGGACACAGCCCGCTATTGTCTTCTGTTGCTGCTTCTGTCTAACTTATTTATGTCGATTCTTTGCTCCGTGTGAACTTCGCACTAATATATGCCAATAAACAGTTCAGAAATGTTCTAAATGTCTTTGTTTTGTTGTGTTGGAGTAGCATGGATGTAATCTTACTTTTGTGACGTACGTAAGTCCTTTCCATTGTTTACCTTTGTTGTAGATAAAATATCTGGTGCAATAAACAGTAAACATTGCTTTTAATATTATCACAATTATTCAGTGTTTTTAGCTGTTCCCTCTTCAAGAGTGTGCCAACTTTAACATTTTAATGACTACGTGGAATGAACTTGTCAATTTCTTTGAAACTTAGTATACGTAATCTTTATGCTCTTGTTAAGTACCTGGTATTGTGCCAAATATGAAGTCTGTTTACTGCGAATCAAGTCACCTAAGCCTGTTCAAGCATGGTCGTCTGCATGTCGCAAAACAACCAACTTCTCAGATGTTGGTAACATCATGGAAAGGAGATGGTGCTGACCTGGTGTAGGCCTTTAGCACTGTAGGTGGCCGTGTGAGTTGATGTTTCATGCTGTGCCTGAAATTGCAAACGCGGAATTTAATATATTTTGATGTAACCTTAAAATAATAATCCTATCTACAAACATGTTGCCGGATGTACCAAACAATTTATTTTGTTTCCTTTTTTAGTTTTATCGCTAACCGACGATCGAATATATAGCACAGAATTTAGCATTTGCAATATTCAAACAGCAGTAATGAAAAAACTAAAACTAAATCATGTACATCCAGTGGCATTTCTTTGGATAAGATTATTATCTTTAAGGTGCTATCAACAAATATTAAATTAGTTTATTTCATTTACAGCAGGTTTATGTGAAATTGCAATAATTGTCAGTTATTCCCAGGTGGCGTCATTGGAATTGTGTTAAAAGTAATATCTCCACCATGCATTGCCCTAATAGACCAAAGCAGGATTGTTTTATAATTGAGTTTGTAGTGTCGCCATCTTCCGATCAAAATGTAGCGCAGTAGTAACTGGTGGCGCCTCTGGTGTATAATATCTAACTAGAATGTGCAAATGTATGTACGCAGATAATGTGTGAACAGTTTCCTCTTAGACGACTTGAACTTCGAGCACCAAAATTTCAGGGATTAATTTATGACCGCAGGTCTTGGACTAACACCTCTATTTTGTTATATACACCATATATGTAAAGGTTTCTCCGCTTTTACCTTTTAAAGGTAAATCCATTGTTCATAATGTGAAACGTAATGCGCGCGTAAAGCGTAAAACGTCACTTGATAAAAAGGGTTACAATCACAGTATCCAGGCGCGCGAGGCAAAATACTTCGGTAAATCGGCACCTACGTCATTGACTAGGTTGCTTGGCAACATGAATTAGAAGCTGACACAATAGGCTTACGTCTACCCTCATGCCAATACCATAGCAATACGAATTTTAGTTGACAATTCTACACTGTCAAGACTAGGGCCTATCGATGGACGTGAACTTCACTGAAGCCATCGCATAATACCTGCGCGAGCGCGTTATGGTATTTATGTAATTGTTAGGATGCTGTGTGTTTTCTAAAATTTGGTAAATGTTGCTATCACGACTATCACGTATGAACAACCAAATAATCCCGTCGGGGAAAGCATTTTTGAAAGTAACACTAGCCTAATACGTGGAACAAAATAATGTACTTTTTAGAAAATCAGGCTCTTTAATTTCGATATGACTGTTATAACTGCATACTGCCTAAATGTTATACATCAATGCGTTATTTCCATAATTTAATATAATTTAAGACATGTTGTAAAGGTTATAAAGCAGCTACGATGTTGTAAAGGTTATAAAGCAGATACGATGGTGTAAAGGTTATAAAGCAGATACGATGTTGTAAAGGTTATAAAGCAGATACGATGTTATAAAGGTTATAAAGCAGATACGATGTTGTAAAGGTTATAAAGCAGATACGATGTTATAAAGGTTATAAAGCAGATACGATGTTCTAAAGGTTATAAAGCAGATACGATGTTATAAAGGTTATAAAGCAGATTCGATGTTGTAAAAGTTGTAAAGCAGATACGATGTTGTAAAGGTTATAAAGCAGATACGATGTTATAAAGGTTATAAAGTAGATACGATGTTGTAAAGGTTATAAAGCAGATGCGATGTTGTAAAGGTTATAAAGCAGATACGATAAGCAGATTGCGAAGAAGCTGTTTGGTGTAACATAGTTATAAGAAACTCAACGATAACGGTGGGGTTAGTTTCTCGAAGTCCAAACATAAGTGTAGAAGAGAATGAAAAAGTACAAAACGCTATAAGGGAAGTTAACAAACTGGACTGTATTATTATGGGAAATTTTAACCATTGTCATATACAATGGAAATCTCTACAGAGTACGGGGAGTGAGGACCACAAGTTTTTAGTTTTAGTACAAGACAGTTTCCTTTCTCAATTTCTCAACAAGTGTTAGAGCCAACCAGGGGTGAGAATGTGTTAGACACAGGTTTGTCCTCACAGAATGAATTAGTTGACAATGTCATATTATGCGAGCCACTGGGAAGTAGTGATCACAACCAGATACATTTTACCATTAAAGTAAAATCAGAAAGAAATAAAAAGCAGTTCAGAAGAAATGTTCACAAAGGAAGATATAAGGTAATTAGGAAATATTTAGCAAAGATAGACTGGAACAACACACTGAAGAATAAGTCAGCAACAGAATGCTGGAATATCTTAAAGAGTGAAATTAAGTGCATCGTCGATAAATTTGTTCCTTTAAAAAACAAGGGAAACGGTCCAGAAAGAAAAACTTATCGAAAGAAGCCATTATAAAAATTAAGTACAAACAAACGATGTGGAAGTTACATAGACGTACTGGAAATAACGAAGACTACAACATTTATAAAGAAGCACTAAACCAAGCTACAACTGAAATTCGAAATTCGAAGAGAAGCTGTGAAAAAATTAGCTTGTAATATAAAACAAGACAGCAAGAGTTTTATGCATATGTTCGGAGCAAACAGAAAGTTCAGGATAAGGTCGGTCCTCTAGAAGATAGTGCTGGAAATATAACATCAGAGGAATTCTTAATGGCAGAAGACCTGAATGAGTATTTTAGTTCAGTGTTTACAAGGGAAGATATTAGTTCACTTCCAGTACCAGAGGCTAAGTTCAAGGGGGGAATCAGACTATTTAGGACAGTTAATTGTAACCCCGGAAATGGTAGCTAAGAAAATAGGGGCTATGAAGGATAATAAATCACCTGGAATGGATGGGATTACGCCGGCCAAACTACTATTGGAAATTGTAGAACAAATTAGTGTACCGCTTGCTACAGTTTTCAACTTGTCTTTAGAAGAGGGATTGGTTCCTTTAGAATGGAAAGAAGCAAACATTATACCGTTATTTAAAAAAGGTTCCAGAAACAAGTCAGAAAACTACAGACCAGTGAGTTTAACGTCGGTGTTTTGCAAATTATTAGAAAGACTAATTAAAGATCACATGGTGGATTTTCTTGTTAAACATAACTTGATAAACTCATCTCAACTTGGGTTTCTAAAAGCGAGGTCATGCTTAGCAAATATGTTATGTTTTTTGGAAGACATCACTATGTGGATAGACGAGGGATCACCAGTTGATATAATCTACTTAGATTTTCAGAAAGCTTTCGACAAAGTGCCACATCAAAGATTACTGCTTAAACTAAAGGCCCACGGCATAGGAAATGGTATAATAAACTGGATAGAAAAATGGCTGATTGACAGAAGACAACGTGTAGTAGTTGATGGGGATTCTTCAAAATGGAAATCAGTTTTGAGTGGGGTACCACAGGGATCAGTACTGGGACCTATACTATTCTTAATATATATCAACGATTTGGACGATGATATAACAAGCAAGGTGTTGAAATTTGCGGATGATACAACATTTTTAGAAGGATTAAACGTGATGAAGCTAGACAGCATTTACAAGATGATCTTGACAAGTTGATCAAATGGTCTGAAAAATTGCAAATGTTGTTCAATTTTGGGAAATGTAAATGCCTCCACACAGGACATGGGAACGAAGATGTACAATATAGATTGGGAGGTTCTGTACTAAGTACTACTGTAAAAGAAAAGGACTTAGGTTTAACCATTAGTGCTGATATGAAGGTTTCAGAGCAGTGCGGAATTGCAGCTTCAAAGGGAAATCAAATCCTTGGATTAATTAGGCGAAACATAACGTATAAGGAAAAAGAGCTAATAATACCGCTGTACAAAACAATAGTTAGGCCTTATTTATAATATTGTATTCAAGCGTGGAGGCCTTATCGCAGGAAGGACATAGATATGCTAGAAAGAGTGCAGAGGAGAGCAATTAAAATGATACAAAAACTGAGGGATTTTAGTTACGAAATACGCCTAAAAGAATGTGGTTTAACAACACTAGAGACCTGGAGATTGAGAGGAGATCAGATAGAAGTGTTTAAAGTATTGAATGGTTATGAAAATATTGATAGAAATATGTTTTTCTCAATTAAGAAAGATAGAAGGACCAGAGGACATGAAGTTACATTAGTAAAGGAGCAGTGTAGATTAGATATAAGAAAATTCTCATTTTCACAAAGGACTGTAAATTATTGGAACAGATTATCTCCTGATTGTGTTGGTGCTAATAGCGTGAATATGTTTAAAAATAAAATCGACGCATACCTTAAAAGGGAGGGATACACGTATATGAAAAGTATTGGACTCTCGATAAGCCTAAAGGCTTCCTTGTTCACTTGCCATCTAGAGTGAATTTTATGGATGGCAATCTTGTTAAATCTTGTTAAAGATCAAGCAACACCTGTACGTATATATAAGATCCTGTCCAATCAGGAACATACCTTAAAGAGGACATCATGAGAAAAAGGAGAACACATCGACGCGGTTCTCCTGGATTTCAGGTAACCCATTTGACAAGGTGTCCTACAAGTTGCTCGCTATCAAGCTGAAACGCTGCGGTGTCAGAGAAAGCCTCCTTCCGTGGACCTAGAGCATCATCGCCGGTAGAAGTCAGCAAGTACTGGTAGAAGGTCATTCGTCTGCGCCATCCCCTGTCGTCTCAGGTGTCCCACAAGGAAGTATGCTAGGACCCCTCATCTTCCTTCACTACATCAACGACATGCCACAGAAGGTTGTCTCCATCTGCCGTCTCTCCGCAGACGACAGCCTCCTGTATAGAAAAACCAAGAACAAAGACGAAATCCAGATCCTGCCGGATTACCTAGACAAACCGAAAGAGTGGGGGCAGGACTGGAATATGACATTCAGCTCAAGCAAGTGTGAGGTCATTGGAATCACACAAAAGCCAAATCCAATTGCCCTTACCTATGCCATCTACGTAGCAATCTTACCTAGTTAAAGAACGAAAAGTTCCTTGGAGTCACAATACTTGAAACCTGACCCGGCTACCTATGTCAAAGTCAGCACACAGAAGGCAAACAACAGCCTTGCCTTCCGACGGAGGAACCTCCGTGGCTGTCCATCAAAGATGCGTGGTCCCCCCCCCCTCCCCACACCAGAACCAAACACCCAGCGACTGGAACCTATCAAACGACGGGCTGCAAGATTCGAGCCTGGCCACCAGTATTCCCATTGAAATGAGCCACAACCTTGGCTGGAAATCCTTACAGCACAGAAGGACCTCCAAGATAACCACGATGTACTGTGTGCCACAGCGCCTTCTAGACAACATCAGCCACGTGTCTTTATCCATTTACACTGGGAATTATACACTACAATCTGCGCTGTTGCATCCTCTACTGCAGGACTGTCGGACTGAGTGCATATCCCCAATCATAGACACCGTCAATGAAAGGTTGGCCGCTCTGGACGTTTAGGCAAATCGCACTTTTATCTCGTTCACTTTTAGTCAGCACTACAGTCTGGCACTTGTTTTATTCAGAACTTAACATGGTTATATTTGTTTTAACCTGCTCCACATCTGTTTTGTTTATAATCACCAACTTCATTCACATTGTATATGACGACAACAGTGCGACAATGCTGCAGACTGTTAGTTAGTTAGTTACGTAGGAAGGCAGGTAGATATAGATATTCAAGCATCGAAGTGCATGAGTAATTTTTTATGTATTATTACAACAGCACGTATGGTAAAACTTGCTTTGTACCTAAATAGAAGAAGAGGAAGAAGAAGAAGAAGAACAACAACAACAACTACAACAACTACAACAACAACAACTACAACTACAACAACAACAACTACAACAACAATTGCAGCAACAACTACAATAACAACTACAACAACATCAGCAACAACTACGCCAACAACCACAACAACAATTACAACAACAACAACTACAACAACAATTGCAACAACAACTACAACAACAACAATAAAAACTACAACAACATCAGCAACAACTACAATTACGCCAACAACGACAACAACAATTACAACATCAACAATTACAACAACAACTACAACAACTACAACAACAACAACTACAACAATAATTGCAGCAACAACTACAACAACTACTACAACTACAATAAAAACTACAACAACATCAGCAACAACTACAACTACGCCAACAACTACAACAACAATTACAACAACAACTACTACAACTACAACTACAATTACAACTACAATAACTACAACTAGAACAACAACTACAACTATAATTACAACTATTATAACAACAACTACTACTACAACATCAACAACAATAACAATAACAACAACAACAACAACAACATCAACTACAACAACAATAACTATTACAACAACAACAACTACAATAATAACAACAACAACAAAAAGAACCTAACTACATATTGTATTCAGCAAAGAATACATTGTATGAAAAGATGCTTGCTTTACGGCATGATAATCGCAGCAACGTGTTAGGTGTTTAATTGTATATTTTATAAGTAAATATGTCAGCGATTCATAAATTTAAATACAAACACTGCATGTAATCTTAACTGACAGACCTTAGGCCTGGCCCTCTATAACAACACAATATATTGTTATAATGATTAATATCTAAAAGAACAAACCCAGAGAAAACAGACCCTCCATGCCCCGCCCAAGGGCGGATCCAGAGGTGATAGTCCAGGGGGGCACAAAAACCTCTACTGGCGGCCGGACCAAAAGCAGAAATTTGTTGCTGCTGTGCCGCCGAAACTTCAGCGTCTCCTCTGTCTCGGCTAGACTAGTGACATCGGAAGAACTGAGGGGTGCTATTGAAACAGTTTCGTCGCTGCTGCGCGGCCGTATATTCAGCTCTTCTTCAGCTTCTCCGCTGGCTCGGCTGTGACGTCGGAAGACGCGGAGGGGTACTACTGAAAAATGTTTGCCGCCGCATCGGCGTATCTTCAGCCGTATTGGGGACACATTTCAAAAGGTCTAGGGGGCACGGTCAAGTGGGCCCTTTCAAAACGGTCTGCGGGCACGCAAAATGTCGTAAGTCTAGGGAGCACGTGCCCCCAGGCCCCCAGGATCCGCCTATGAAGCCATGCCATGCCATGCCATGCCGTAAATATACCGACACCGTCGAAATTCACATTTTGATACCATCTATTCTAATTATCGTTATATTGTTGATCGGCAGATGGCGCCACAGCGTCCCGCACATCACGTTATTTCTAACCAGCTGAGCACTCGGCATTGCATGGTGAAAATACATTTTCCAGATAAAGCTGCATCTACACAAGTGGTTATGTACAAATATAAACTTAGTGAGCACTTCGGAAATCCTATGCCCTGGAATTTGACCATTCCTCAAATCATTTGCATTGAAATCTGACAACCATTCTTTATACAAAAGAACACTGAAAATTTACTCAACCCCAAATCTCCATTTAAATCTGACTCACCTCCAAAATGCAGTGCTTTCAAACCAGAGTCTAGTCTAGCCCCACCCATATTTAAAGAACCAACTGCATCGATTACTCGTGTATCAAATATTAAAATATCGTCGAAGCTGTTGCTGCTGTTGACGATTTTTTCGCGAAGACGTTCAACATTTTGGCACGGAAACAGATGGGTAGATGGGTGTTGTTGAACATTTTTGCGGAACAATTACTACATTGTATTATGCAATTATGTAAATTAAACTCGGAAGTTGTAACTCGAAAAGCAAAACAAAATTGTTTAAAACCCAAACAATATTGTGGGTGGTTTGAACCTGCCACTCTCGATATCACAACCCCCGGTTAAGACGTCTATGTATTTAAAAGTCTATCTGATTATCCCACCGAAACTAAGCACACACACACACACTCACACGCACACACACACGCACGCACACATACACAAACACACACACACACACTCACACTCACACACATTTTTTAAGGTTTCTTGTTTTGTGCTATGCAATTTATGGGGCGTGCATCTCCAAGTCTCTATAGAGCCACCCTCGGTCCTTCCATCGCAGACACATGCGCATATAGGCTACCCATAAAGCATTGGAGTTTGGGCCAAAGTGAACCAGTGGATCAAAGTGAAACATTCTGTGTTTATATTAGAAAGTGGAAACACTTTTCCGTGCAGCGGTATACCAGTAGTCCGCTGATAAAACTGATGACTGTGCGGATATGTCTCTTTCCACCAGATGTCTCCACTTCCTTGTCTAAATAAAACATGTTCCACTTTGCCCCGATGGTTCATTTTGTCCCCATCTCCCCCAATGTCACGTTGTTACGGAACGTTTTTGATATGTCCCATCCATAGTAACTCTTCGTACCGCTAGCCTCTTCCCCGTAAAACTACGTTCGTTTTGAGAACGCCCCCATGTGTTATATTTATGTTTGTATTAATTGCATGTTTGCATTAATGAGTAGTGGACAGGTAGAACATGAGGATGCTTACAACGTATTGAAGAGTATCAGCACCTGCACATGTTTTTACCCCTGTGTAACTCTTTATAACCCTTAGTAGACTCCCCTGCCCACCTGAGCGTGACGTACTTTATGGATGGCCCCATATTGCCTGGCAGCTACTAGTAAGTTAAGCCCTTAATAGCATACGTGGCATAGTTCACAAATAGGCTGTTTCAGCAGTATTCGTGACGCCGCACCGAGCGGGGGACCGTCTCAAAACCACGGACACTTCATTCTGTTGTCAGTCCGGAAGCAGCGACGAAATAGTGATATGTCCCGATAAGTCACGAGCACTACACAAGTGAACCGAGAGTGGGTGATGTCACAGAAAATACACTTTAGGGGAATTTTGTGATGGCAACAATCGGCGTGTGTTGACATCTTGGGGAAATACCCAGCTGTCATCTTATTCTCAAGTCAATGTCACGAAGAAAGACTTCACAAGCCACGCCCGCTGACCTCTCGCTGGGTCGGTTGAAGTGTTGGCTGTCATTGCTCTGATCTCCGAGATATGTCGCTAGACGCTACAGACATTGTATCTTGAACTGAAACATCATTTCTGGAAATGATTTTTAGAAGCGTTATATTTTTTCTTTGACGAAAATGATGAATGAATGGAATGATTATGTTTTTGAAATTACATTTCTTAAAGTTGCTATAAACTCTAAATATACGCTTAGATGTAATTTTGGCGTCGAGTACAGACACTTACGCGCACATACACACACACACACGCACGCACATACGCACGCACGCGCACACACACTTGCACGCACACACGCACGCGCGCGCGCGCGCACACACACACACACATGGATATTATGTCGTGCAATTCATTCCAAATTTGTCTGTTGTTAACATATTTATAGGGCATAATGTTTTTTTACATGTTTTTGTATGATTTAAACATGGCAACTTAGACGTACCACACCTACTGGCACAACAATGACACAAAATACAATAAAGGGAATTTACAGCCAGTCTGTGATTTTTTTTCAATTTTGGTCTGCATCTAACTTAACAATATCATACTTCATGGGCAGCAAGAATATTATACTTCATGTTTGAATCTTACGAACAAAATCATCTTAAGAAAAAAAATATACCATGTTAACAATCTAAGTAGATATTTAACAAATCCAGGTGTTTTTAATGTCACTAGGCAGACATTAATAATAAATTAAACAGTGCCTCACAGTTCCATAAGCATTCGTTAAGTTAACCACTGAAAACTAGTCCGTAGTTAGAAAACATATCAGTTTGTCTGGCCTGGAGCAAGGCAGGGGGCATAAGTATTAGCAGGATCTTCGCTGTAGTAATTGTGTTTCGTCCCACTTGTTGTCTTGCTCGGTAGTTATTGTGGAAACCGTCCAACATCAAAGATCAATTCCATGAACTTGCTGCTAGCGCCGCCTGCCTTCAGTAGAGCCGGCGTTCACTTTTTAATTGTTTCGCATATAGTTTGAACGTTCCGTTTGTGACACATTCAAACTGCGAGTACTGTATTGGTTTTATTAAACGCAGCTGTGCAGATGGTCTACCGTAAGAGTATCTATGCTAGTGTTCGAACATGATTTCAATGAATGAGGGCCGGACATCCTCGGTTGTGAAAGGGAATGCACGGCGACTGTCATTGGCTAACTCTTGGGAAGCCTTAGTGATGTTTCGTATTGTTACCATACATACATGCTCTTAATTTATTATCTCAAATGAAATATAAACTAACAATATTGTACTCCATGTTTTAACCGTTATGGCTGTATTGAATATATACCGTTATAAATTTATAATCAAGAATCAGAAATTACGGGAAGAAAATTGAAGTCCCACACGCATCCTTTTCAGTTTGAGAGGGGCTGATTTAATGGTCAAACATTGCGAAACTGATATTTATTAATATTGTACACTGTACATTTTGGCAGGCCAATAAAGCAGTAAATGAAACTCGCTTGATTTAGACCATCGCGTATAAAGTTATTTGATGTTCAAATAGACGTAGTATGTTACTAAAGGTAAGTTCTTATATAGCGCAGTATCCAGTCCTCAGGACTGCTCAAAGCGCTTAACACTTTAATCCCTGGCAGACCTGTTCAATCAAACACCATCCTCGACTTCTCTGGGAAGCATCCAGCCACGCTGCAATTAATGCGCGAAGATTATTTGTACACAAATATCTACCACTGTCCATAGCCAGGTACTCATTCATACAGCTGAGTGAACTGAAGCAATGTAGAGTAAACAAACTTGTCCAAGGTTCGACATCGCCGCACAGGATTCAAACCCGTGTTCTCTCAGTCGAGATTCCAGAGCTCTTACCGCTACGCTACTGCGCTCCACACCAAGCGCAGTTTTTAGTTAAACAATCGAAAGAATTGAAGTTAATCTTTTATATTGAATAGAATGTGAATATCACCTTAAATGACTTGGTATAGAGCTTTGCTATTGCCAAATATTGTATCTTCCAAAGTGGCCGCTATAAGCAATTTACACTCCGGTAATATTTACAGATTTATTGAATTTTATTTGATCATCCTCGCGAGCCAGGGTTGGTAGTTGACTACACTGCCACTGTCACGTGTCACTAATGTATGGGAGTTAGCTGAATAAGTTGTACTTTGACCTAGTAGTTGACTACACTGTCACTGACACGTGTCACTAATGTATGGGAGTTAGCTGAATCAGTTGTACTTTGTCCTAGTAGTTGACTACACTGTCACTGACACGTGTCACTAATGTATGGGAGTTAGCTGAATAAGTTGTACTTTGACCTAGTAGTTGACTACACTGTCACTGACACGTGTCACTAATGTATGGGAGTTAGCTGAATAAGTTGTACTTTGACCTAGTAGTTGACTACACTGTCACTGACACGTGTCATTAATGTATGGGAGTTAGCTGAATCAGTTGTACTTTGTCCTAGTAGTTGACTACACTATCACTAACACGTGTCACTAATGTATGGGAGTTAGCTGAATCAGTTGGACTTTGTCCTAGTAGTTGACTACACTGCCACTGACACGTGTCACTAATGTAAGGGGGTTAGCTGAATCAGTTGTACTTTGTCCTAGTAGTTGACTACACTACCACTGACACATGTCACTAATGTAAGGGAGTTAGCTCAATCGGTTGTACTTTGTCCTAGTTGTTGACTACACTACCACTGACACATGTCACAAATGTAAGGGAGTTAGCTGAATCGGTTGTACTTTGTCCTAGTAGTTGACTACACTACTATTGACATATGTCACTAATGAAAGGGGGTTACCTAAATCAGTTGGACTTTGCCCTAGTAGTTGACTACATTACCACTGACACATGTCACTAATGTATGGGAGTTAGCTGAATCAGTTGTACTTTGTCCTAGTAGTTGACTACACTACTACCGACATGTCACTAATGAAAGGGGGTTAGCTGAATCAATTGGACTTTGCCCTAGTAGTTGACTACATTACCACTGACACATGTCACTAATGTATGGGAGTTAGCTGAATCAGTTGTACTTTGTCCTAGTAGTTGGCTACACTACTACCGACACATGTCACTAGTGTATGGGAGTTAGCTGATTCAGTTGTATTTTGCCCTAGTAGTTGACTACACCACTACAGACATATGTCACTAATGTATGGGGGTTAGCTGAATCAGGTGTACTTTGCCCTAGTAGTTGACTACACTACCCCTGACATATATCGCTAATGTATGGGAGTTAGCTGAATCGGTTGTACTTTGCCCTAGTAGTTGATTCAGTCGGTTGATACTGTAGCCATGACAGCTCGCGCCCCTTAACAAAGGGCACCTCCAGCAAATCCCAATATAATTACAGCAATGTTGTGTTTTAAAGGGATGTTTTATCGTTAAATCATGTTATACTATAATATTATTAATAGTATTTACATTACAAATTATACATTATAACACACCAGTGACTCATAGGGGTCGGAACGTGGTGAATATGAAGGATTAAAGCGCACCTAAACCCTTCAACTGCACCCCATTTACATAAATATTGGCGTGCTAAACATATATTCAGCCCTCGCTCAAAACATTGGGGGTTCATTTCCCCAAGCCCCTCGCTTCCGACGCATCACGTAAACTCCCAAAAATATTTTAGTGAATAAGTTGTTGTTGTTGTTGTTCAAAAGTTGTTACTCTCTAACATATTTGGCCGGTGAAAATGTTAGAATACGTTGTAGGTAGTTTAAACTGTATAATGTGGAAAACCTCCCAATCAATAGACGGCAATGCAGTGTTGCAAATACCAATATTCAACTAATTCCAAACTTAATATAATGCATAGTTTTCAAAATAAATATTCGTCAACGCCGTGGTTTGAATAACTGAACATCCGCTAATGTCGTGTTTTCAATATCAGTAGTCGTCAGTATTGTATCTTAATTAGTCTAACTGGTTGACGCCAATGGCTTGTTTGGAATACCAATATTAGCCAATGTCGTGGTTTGAATAATTATCCACTAGTGTTGTGTTTTGAATATATGTAATCTCCAATGTCACGTTTTCTATATCCGCAATCTGCAATTTAAATATAAGTATCAGGGCAACGGTTCTTTATCCCTGGATCGCGACCCAAAATTGGGTCGCCAAGCCATTTCGCGTGGGTCGCCAAGAGTTTCCAGTAACTCCGAACTTCCTTTTATTATCCTGCTTTCCCGTACCAGATGTATGCGAGACGAATTATTTATTTCAGATGTTGTATGGATTTGAAACGACATATGAAGTAATATTATACGGCATTTTAAATTCACGCCACATCTGAAGTAATGTGTTTGTCAAGGATGCATCTAATATCCTCCAACTTTTGTAGAAATCGTATACTCCGTCCGCTATATTTTTCTATTTGCTTTTCTTCCGTGTTTAGCTAGCATTAATAAATGTTCTCATTTCTCATTTATTCAGTGTGCATGCTTGCTGAACAAGGAAGTAGTATGTTAGACCTACTACTGACGGGAGACACCACCATGTGAATGCCACTGGCGGGAGACACCACCATGTGAATGCCACTGACGGAGACATCACCATGTGAATGCCACTGACGGGAGACACTGACGGGAGACACCACCATGTGAATGCCACTGACGGAGACATCACCATGTGAATGCCACTGACGGAGACATCACCATGTGAATGCCACTGACGGAGACATCACCATGTGAATGCCACTGACGGAGACATCACCATGTGAATGCCACTAACGGAGACATCACCATGTGAATGCCACTGACGGAGACATCACCATGTGAATGCCACTGACGGCGTGTGGATGTAGGAAAATGGTCTCATTTCTCTGTGGAATCCCTATTTATTTCATCACTAATTATTTATTCATTTATCCGTCAAGTTAACTTGTGATAAATGCGACCGGTTAAAATTGCTGCCCTCGAAGCCTAGTCGTCAATACATTGTCTGGGGTCTTATGCATGAACCGAGACAATGAGCGTTCTTGGACTATTTACGAACGTCGGGACTTTGACGGGATAATCGCTATGCATGAACACAGACAACTAGAAGTCTCGGACTTTCCGCTGGACGAAACGACACGATTTTTAGGCCCGCGATAACGCTGGCCTAAACGCAGTTGTCTCTGACTATTTCGTAATTAATGGCTGCCATTGGCATTGTATTTTATGTGATCGGATGAGTTGATGAGACCAATTACTGCATTCTAGCGCCACAACAGCAATAGCCAATACAAATGTCACAATGAATCAATGAATTCTTTAATCGAACAGAATCAAACCACTTTTCAGGTAAGTCAGGACTCAGAGTAGTTATTATCGAACTTTACCGTGCATATAGTGTCTGTAACGACTAATGCGTGTCCAATCGATAAACTTTATCAGAGATACCGGGTATCACTGGATCTTTCATTACATACGTTGTTAGTCGGATATAGTCACTGGAAGTATGATAATCCGACCAAAAGTTATTATGTTCGACGAAATATTAGGCCCTACGCAAAAAGGATTTTCGGACGACGCATTTTACTAGAACATCTATCAGAAAAGGTGGTAGGTCTACTACCGGTACCGCATCGCCGTCGAGGCAAATCGGCGATAGTGATGAAAGCAAATATTTCACCTTTTTGTCCGACTGTCTACGTAATTGTACTCGACTTTTTTGAATCTTTCAAATACGCTTATATTAGTATAGACCATTCCATAAATAATAAAGCATGTTTCCGTCGTTGAACTATCGTATGTCACAGTAAACATCTTTTCTAACAACTTGTTTGCATTTCATCGATGTAATATAACGGCTATATATAGTTATTTAGAATATTGATAATTTTTGCAAGTGTGCTTAGATTGTTTACAAAACAGCATGTCAAACCTAGCATTCGATTCGACCAGCGATACTGTAGGCTAGCCAGTGCCAGTGCAGTGTAGCGATTAATTTTTCAAACAAGGGTCAAGGCCATTTTTAATACGAATAAATAATATTCGAATCATGATAAATTAAAATACGAATATTCAAGAGCAGGACATACTACGCATTTTCGAGTAACCAATATTTTATTAGATATGTATGGTGAGGTAAACAATGTTTCCATAATTTATCAAACCAAGAATCCGGTAAGCCTACTTATTATGACCAGTTACTTATGTATATTCAAGGAATTTCATTATACACAACTATAATTTATAAATGTTATTGAAACAAAAACAAATGGCCGCATGTTCATAGATTTCATTGCATATATGACATGAATAAGGAACACAAGCAATGTGTTGCTTCGTTCCATTTGATACGTAATGTATACATGTTTCATATTACTGCTACATCTGTGCTATACTTAACATTATGTATCAATAAAGATTATTATTATAAAAACAAATGGCCGCATGTTCATAGCATTAATATTGTTTGTCATAACACCTGAGCTACTGGGATATTTACTAGCTCTGATAAGACTGTCTGTAGTGTAGGCCAAGTTTCATGTCACTGTACAGTGTGCCTTTTTCATGACATCTTGTCACACTACTCGAATATCAGGAGGGAGCTTTTTAGTTTTTACAATTTAAAAATTAAGGATGCAGGATTTTGACCAGTGACAAAGGACATGTAACAATCACATGTAATTAAATGTAGACATACAATTACAAATCATCCTTCATCACCAACGTTGAAGGTATACACTAAAAATTGTATTTTCAGCAGAATACACAAACAATTGGTGTCTAATTAATGTGTTTAAATATATTTTATTACTTGTGTTAAAAAAATCCAAATGGTAACAATAGCATAACTGATATTCAAATAGTTCATTCTGCCATACATTCTGACACTTCAGCATTGCAGTACAATATCTTCTGTCGTACGCTGGCAGTCAAGTATATAAATGGTGCACACTAATTGTCTTATTGCCAAAACTGGGTTGACATAACTTGCTATTGAAATAAAAGGATAAGATTTTTTTTAAGAGGTAGTTACATTCTATCCATTTCGCATGCTATGTTTCATTGATGATGCATCCTGGTTGCTTTAATTGTTCTATTTATAGGGCGAGCTATATTTTAGCTGTACCATTTCTGCGATTGCACCCTATTTCTTCATTTCACTATGCAGCCATTTTAAAATTAGAAAACGTTCTCCTTCAGAACTGGATACTCTGCATCTGCTATCAGGAGTCAGCCATTCTTTCTTCTTGTCTGCTTGATGAAGCCAATCTACTGGCGGTTGCCGATGAACCATTAGGAGGAAGGTGGATCACTGGATGTCATGGACCACAACCACTGTTTCCCACAGGGACGTCTTCAGGTACAGCATTTAACACACTATGACCAGCATCTGGAACAATGTTGATGTAACCAAATAAAAACCGTGTGACTGGTAGATGATTAAAAACAAATGAAGACGTGTACTAGTATGCATTTAAATATAGCATATAACTGGACTTCTATCAGATTTCTTATTAATTTATGTAAAAAGAGGTTAAATTATATTTACTTTTAAAATGATCTAGCCTCTTTATTTTCTATATGAATTTATATAAATGTTGTAGCATGTGCTTTTTCATAGCAATAAAAGTTATTCACAATAATAAAACATGGTGTTTAGTGAAATTACAAAACAATTGACACACCCATTCCTAATTTCCTTTAGTGACCATATGTGATGAGGCCACATACTGGTATCATTTGTCTCTCGCGATGTTTTTAACTAACACATTTATTTTATAATTGAAATTATGATGTGTACCATATTAATCACTCTTTATTCCCACAACTTTTCCTTGGGCTATGAAGTATTTTCCATTTAACTGGATTTAATGGGAATACAATATGTAGACACATTATCACCCACATATAATTACGTCCTGTAAACCTTTGTAGATTGGCAATAAATAACGTACCGGTACATTACAATAATTGTGTTATGAACTGAAGAAGCTGATCAATCAAACATAGTAGGAAATGGTCTCGTCATATTCTTGAATATCTTAGTTTTGTAGATGACATGACTATTTCTCACTAGTGTGTTGCAAATTACGACTTACCTAGAGTACATATATGCTGTTAATCATAAGCAGACTTTCTTGTCCAGGAGTAGATGATGATGGGACAACCAGTGTTACTACAACATACACCCAATATATGGGATCAGTGGATGTACACATCCAGTACTGTTTCATTGTAAAATACATACACCAGAAGGGGTTGAGACTCCCACACAACACTGAAATACCACTGCCACCAAGTGTATACTATATTGCTCTATCTGTAAAAGGCCTACTGAGATGCTATGGCAAATTTGACCACTAAAAGCACTCTACAGAGTTATGGTGTGTCATTGATCTTCATCTGTTACCTTAACTGATTTGCCAGAGTAATGCTACGAACAAATGTATTGTTACTGAAACAAGACACAAATATTATAAATAATTTAAGGTGATGTAAATTTTAATGCAAGATTACAGGACACTTACCCTCCGAACCATCCGCCATCTTGGTGTTGATGATGAGCCTCGCCAAGTTCTCATAATGCACCTCAGGTAGAGGTTCTCCATGACTCTGGTTTTATTTGACCCGTCTTTGTTAAACGGCTTGTTTCATGTCTTTTCATCTCTTTTTTACCTGGGCCACTGTGTGCCCACTACCACCCACAACATTCATTTTTTCGGCAATCATCTGCCAGATCACCTCTGTTTGCTAAGACTTAAGAGTAATTCCATTTCGAAAATGAAAAAACTTCCTTTAGCAGTTTCTACAAGAATATTATAATACTACGACTGCATCATGAAAAATGACCCTGCAGAAACATGACACAAAGATAAAGACTTCGGCTTGATAATACTAAACAAATTTGAGATACTATTTAAATTAAAGTGTGTGCCAAAACGTCCAAAAAGGCAAATCCTATGCTAGTTATGGTCCACGATGAGTGCAGTATGGCCACAAGAAGAGAAAGCATGACTGCATCATGAGAAATTACCCTATAGAAATAGCACACAAAAGAAAGACTTTTTAGTAATAATAACAGACCAACTGGAAGTAAAGGAGCAGTGTGCTGAGCCTAAACTAAGACATCCAAAATTGCAAGAAGGCAAACTCTATGCTAGGTGCATCTACATGGTGAACACTGAGCCATGAAATATAAGACGAAGGAGTGATTAGCAGAGGACGACCAGAATGATACTGGAATTGCGTAATATGAACTTCTTTAAGAGATTGAAAGCATTTGACATCACTACTCGAGTCAATTGAGACAAGGTATACTGGTGGGAGCAGAAATCGTGCGTCCTAATGCGTTATGCCGTTTTGATAAAAACTTGAACAAAAATTAATATTTCCGTATCAATGTAGCCATATTCTAAATCTTTAATACGTGTGTTTTCAGTGCAGTGAAACAAACTGTTAGAAAAATCGTTTTGAGTAAGTTCTTACGAAAACAGACAGGCGGAATACAAATATCGTAATTTACTCAGTCACAAACTGACAAAGACGCGTAGGACCAGGCCAAAAATCGTGCATCCTATCTGCGCTGTATAAATCGCTCTTTGGCCAGAACGTGTCACTTGAACCATTGCAAGTATATTAAAATAGGCTAATAGCGTGAAGAGATTTCAGTGACACGTATTCTGACCTGTCACTGCGACTGAATGGAATAGAGAAATCATTTACGGAGGCAGCGCCAGCGACAGCGGTTCATGTCATCATGACATGATATTGATAATCATAATAATGTCAACCAACATTGATTGCAGCAAAAAAGGACACATGGACATATACCTCAGGAATAGGGAGAAGAGTACATGAATCAATGTCTGACTCCCTTCCTTGTTATATCCACGATTACACTGTAAAACATGAGGATCAGCGTAAAATCAGGGTAAATATCATGACACTTATAAGCTACGTGTTTACAATTCGAATCACACGAACGTTACCCGGAAGGAAGTAACGGGAGGCGCCTGCGCTCTTCGCAAAACTATTTGGGGTTTCCCGGGATCCCCTCGTCTAAAATTAGCCCAACACCAAACGTCGGGACAATCGCGTTAAAGTGTATGACTTTATTGTCTCGGCCTAACGTCCGGTCCATGCATAGCAACTTCGCGACGGCAGAAGTCCCGACGTTTATTGTCTCGGACAATGGCATTGCCTCAGACTATTAGTTGTCTCGGTTCATGCATAAGACCCCTGGAACATTAGGCTTTTTAGTTGTCATTAGTTAATATAATATAGTGGCAATGTCGAATAACCGGGTGGGCGAATGGGTTGCTGGAAAAACGTATTAGAGCAATTTGACAAAACATCCTTTATTCAAGTACTAATGCGTAAACATTAAGGTAATTGATTAGTGTAATTATATTACAATCAAACACATTGTAGCAAAATAGAGGCTCTATACATACACACATGTCATTATAAACAAATTAAATACCCCTTTGCTATGGAATTAGTTGCTCTTCGAATACTGCATATCATTATAATATGTACACTATCACATAACAACGTGGTTACTTCGGCACTGTAAGCAGACGTCATATATAATATGTACACTATCACATAACAACGTGGTTACTTCGGCACTGGAAGTAGACGTCATATATATAATATGTACACTATCACATAACAGCGCGGTTACTTCGGCACTGGAAGTAGACGTCATATATAACCGGATATTTTGGTTTTCGTGGATTCCTGAGTGAGCAAGTGGAATGTGAAGTTGCACCTGCCTCCGATTACATAATAATATCAATGTAGCCACAAGTAAAACGTAGAAGATTTCTTAAACCACCCTTCGTTTCATGTGTCAGTTTGTGTCGGAACCTATAACGACATGTATGTTTCTGATTGGCTGCGAGTGGCATCATCTAGACAGCCTCGCTACCACAAAAGACACGGCCGCCGGCGAAATTACTTTACGACCGGAAACAGCCGATGAAATCCAACGCTATTTACAGCGGTATTTACAGCAAAACAGCTTGACGAAACAGGAATCATTCGATTCTGAAGAGATCGACGTGCGATGCGGTGTCTGCGGTGACAGACAAATGTTGCTTGTGAGACGCCGACAGAAACAGCTCGTCGCCACGTCGCAGGTAAATCAATGACACCATGACACTCGTGTGACACACACTGCGCCTGTGCGGGTTCGTGCACACCCTCTCCTGTCTGTCCTCCATAATGTCGATGATGCCCAGCGACGGGAATCTCGGGTTCTCTCGCGAGAGTCGCACGGAGAAAACGTGTGAAGCGCCATCTGACGACTTGTTGGGCGGTAGGAAGAGCATGCGACTGCTGAAGTAGTAGAGGCCCGTGCGCATTACCGTCAACCGGCCTCGCTTGCAGTCCACCTCAATACCTTTGCGCACCACACTCATCGCCGGCCGCCCGCTCCAGTCCCGCAGCACCTGGTAGTCTGAAGATAGACGACATAATTTTATATATTTTATTTATATATGTGTTTGTGTGTGTGTGCGTGAGTGTGTGTGTGCGTGCGTGCGTGCGTGCGTGCGTGAGTGCATGCGTGCGAGTAGTGTATGTGTTGTGTGTGTGCGTGTGTGCGTGCGTGCGTGTGTGTGGGTGGGTGTGTGTGTGTGTGTTTAACAGTAAGTAGTTAGGTAATATAACTGTATTAATGTATGCTGTCAAGTGATATATAATTATTCGCAGTCATAATATTATCTTAAGTCACATGATACGGTTTGGAATCATGTGGTAGATATGTTTGCAATCACGTGGTGTACCAGTCGGGTGTTAGAAACATAATAGGTTAAGTGATGTGACGGTAATAGGTGATATAACTACATGCTGTCTGGTGATATAACTCTATGCAGTTAGATAGTAATACTCTAGGTTGTCGTGTGGTGTAACAATATGCAGTGAGGTGACAGGGCAGCGCGCAGTCGTCATAAAAATGTATGCACTCAAACCATTTCTAACTGCATGGTATCAAGTGATAGAACCGTATACAGTCACGTGGTAGAACCGTATATAGTCACGTGGTAGAACTGTATACAGTCACGTGGTAGAACTGTATACAGTCACGTGGTAGAACCGTAGATAGTCACGTGGTAGAACTGTATGTAGTCACGTGGTAGAACTGTATGTAGTCACGTGGTAGAACTGTATGTAGTCACGTGGTAGAACTGTATACAATCACGTGGTAGAACTGTATATAGTCACGTGGTAGAACTATATAATAGTCACGTGGTAGAACTGTACACAGTCACATGGTACAACTGTACACATTCACGTGGTAGAACTGTATATAGTCACGTGGTAGAACTGTATACAGTCACGTGGTAGAACTGTATATAGTCACGTGGTAGAACTGTATATAGCCACGTGGTAGAACTGTATACAGTCACATGGTACAACCGTCTACAGTCACGTGGTAGAACCGTCTACAGTCACGTACACAATTATGTGGTAGAACACTATTCAAGGTGATTGAACTGCGTGTCATCATTGTGCTAGAACAGTATGCGATCACCTGACAAAACAGTATGCTACCATGTGATAGAACAGTAAGCCATTATGTCATAGAATAGTACGTTATCGTGTCATATAACCACATTGACCTTATGATCAAAATGGCAGGCAACGAAGAGCGTGTCACGACGTCGTGTCGTGACTTGTAGACACTGTGAAACAAATATGAAAGATCACTTGTGATAGAATCTAAGTACCAATTTAGCGACAACTTCCAAACTTCCTCAATCGTGATGAATTCACAAAATGTCTTGGAATTTCACTGGAGACTATGGTTCTGCCCTCCACGTCCACTAAATATGGAGGCGGGTGCAAATCGAGGTTTTCTGAGATTATTAAGGTGTTTTCTTGTTGGCGACCGTAAAAGGGGGTGCAGTTGGAGAGCAGACATATGTTCTACCCCCCTCCCCCAGTTAGGGGTGCGTTGTTTCAACAGCAGTTCAACAACAATTATCAACATCACACACCCCGTGTCCCCGTGTCTTCCGATGTCAAGATCTGACAGCAGAGTGGTGCTGAAGCTCCAGTTCTCAGCCCCCTCCCCCGATATTAATTTCTTTCCCGCGCCACTGACAGCCACTAGACACACATGACGCCAAGCGTTCGATGCACGCGGCAATTGTGGTTATAGTATCATTAAGCTTCGATTTGATATATGTTGGCCCACTCTTTCTCTCTGAAGATCCGGGTGAATCTAGCCTCGGTATGGGCTGTTAGACTTCAATTATTTTGTTTTCATTCCAAGATAACATGATAACTCGAAACCGTCTTACAAAAATACGGATGTGTCTAGGGTCGTGGTAATTAGTCCAACATAAGTAAATCATACAGTGCTGGTAACAAAGTGTTTAAAACAGGTCAACTGTTCGCTGCCATAGAGAAACAATATCTACACACCGTCCTGATTTGAATCTCCGACGTCGTCTTTGCCTTGCGCCAGACTCACGTGTACTGCGTAGGGGTTATCGGTGGACGTCAGCACCGTCGAATTGGCGGGAATAACACCTTGAAAGCGTTCAGCGACGAATGGCGGGGGAGCTGTGGACAAAACACAAGACAATGTACCGAATGTCACCAACGAGTCACATACACTTATCTGACATGTCACACGACGTGTCATTGAGAGCACTGGCATGATGATCAACACTATCGAAATAGCTATGTGGAATCGTCACACATAATGTTTAGTTCTACCCCGTCATCTAGTTTTTCCGCATAGTTGGCTCAAACGTGTACGTGTGTATGTGCGCACGTACGTGCGTGTATTTGTGTGTGCACACTGTGGATGTGTGATTGCGTTTGTGCGTGCGTGCCTGCATGTGGGTGCGTGCGCTATGCATTGTCATTGCAATAAATGCCTGACGCCTTGCTTCAGCTTAACATTCTTAACACGAAAAACGACGTATTGCCTGCGTTGTGTTTGAGGAATATAAAACGCATAAGTAGCAATACGATACGGCGCTAAGCAGTAGTCCACGTGCGTTGCATAAAATGAAAGAAATGTATCTGGTCTGAGCTTTTAAGTACTCCTTCCATGCACAGAGCAAGAAAGCAGCGGAACGCTAGTCGGTGGTGGAAACACAAACATGTCTGCGATGCGGCGCTTTCAAACAGACGCCATCTTTGTTCGTCGTGATAAATCAGACACACATGTAAAACAGTCATCTTCTCCGAGCTACGAACTGCTTCAAAAATCCAGGTTGCCGAAAAAAAAAATCGAGTTAGACGTCAGGATGTCTGAACTTCGTGAAAGAACCAGAGAGTATCATTTTGCAGTGATTGTGATATATAATAGGTGCGATCTAATCAGACGGCGACACAGCCCTCATTCAAACTCCTCAATGGCGTTTGTTACAGACACTGTATTTACTGTGTTAGTTTTCATTGTGTCTGTCATACAGTGTTTTCGTGGCTTTCAGCTTAATGACACACGGCAGACAATATGTAAATATGAGCATTTATATAAAAGGCCCCCTGACAGTCGATGCGAGTGCCACCGTATTGTCAAGCGGAATGCTGGAAGTTCTGGCGAAGATGCAACAGTTGTGGCGCCGAGAGGTATTATGCTTCTTAAGTGCCGGGACACACAATGGCGTGTGGCAGTCTTGACACTCCGGGACACTGATAGATGACCCTCACCCCATCCCCCCATATAACACTGGAATGTAGGAATGTTTATTGAACTCCGACGGGGTCCTGGCAGGAAGATGAAGAAGACAATCTAACAACGGGCAGACACCGACACGGCTATCATCGACTGACAGATGGTGGGTGGGGTAGGAATTTCAAATGTGAAGTGTGTGAATTCAACATTGGGAGTGAAATGTGAGAATTCAACATTCGAAATGTGTCAATTCAACAGATAAAATATGTAATTTCAACACGTGAAATGTGTCAATTCAACAGGTGAAATCCAACATATGATATGAATTATTTCAACATGTTAAACGTGTCAATTCAACATGTGCGTGCTTAGTGCTTATTAAGCAGGGTTATGATGTTGATAGTGAAGAAGGTGGTGGGTGATGATGAAGAAGGTGGTGATGATGATGAAGAAGGTGGTGGTGATGATGAAGAAGGTGGTGGTGATGATGAAGAAGGTGGTGGTGATGAAGATGCTGATGGCGACGATGACGACAGCAAAGAAGATTATTGGAAATATAACAAAATCCGACGAATGTCTGCGGACCTAAACGGTTATATCCATTCTTTGGCTCTGCCAGTTACTGCAGTTGATGGATAAATTAGATTGCACAGAACATTCAACTGTAATGCATGAAAGTGTATTTATGGAAATGAACAATAAGGATAATAATTGACATATGGCTAATGATATAATACCAACAGTGTTCAAAGAAACATCAAAACAAACTGTTAAAATTGTCACAGATAACGATGACGAAAACTGTGTGCAATAATAAAACCTCGTTTAGAATATTGCATACAAGATTAGAGGGACATCGTACGAAAGACATGATGTAAGCTAGAAAGTATACAAAGAAGAGAATGTAACTGAGCTGAATTTACAATTGAGGGAGTTAGTTTTGAGAAAAAATATACTGTATCGTGGCTTAACAAAACTAAGGTAATAAGCGGAACTTAAACAAATACAAAATTTATAATAATAATATTAATAACATAAAATAATATTAGTATATTAATAAAGCTTTAATAATCCAAAAATGTAGACAGGCTATGAGCAAGTACTTATGCTCATTGGTGACAACCAACTAATGGATGGAATGATCTACTGATTGTGTAAATGCCAATAATTTAAATTTGTATATCTTAAAAGCAGAATACACATGCGTCTATTTGACAAGAGTGGGCCTCACATGGGTGGAGATGTACGTCGTCGAATCAAATAAATATGCAGGTGACTGTGTCAAATTACTCACAACTAGGCCTAATTAGTTCAGTGTATTGCAAGGATCAATAATCTACACTTAGCCTTAGGATTATCTTACCGCTATGCCTTTACGACAACACGTGAGTAGAACACCTCGTGCGACCAACTCTAGTGTGTTGTTAGTCTTGACGAGAGTGTGTCTAAACAAACACAGCTTTATTTGTTTGACACAAGAGAGCGCTGATAGTTTGTTTGACAATGTATGTTTTAAATAACGGACTACCGAGTCACGACTTGTAGGTTCGTCGATGTGTTCACACATACTTTATCAATGTCGTTTCGTGGTTTCGCTATGACGATGAATTACTATTAGTCGTGAGCGTAAGAAAGGAACGCCTTGGAGTAACACGCAGCGTATATAACGTTGTCTTAATTGTAGAAGTATACTTTGTGTAGCTGCATATCAATCAAACCAACCTTCCGCCTTCGCCTTTTTTATTTGTCGCATCGCAATCTGCAAATAAAGAAACAGAAACTGTTGAATGTCTTTCGTTATTCAAGGCAACGTTCCTGCAATTTACTCGATATTTAGCGCGCTATGTTGCCGGGAAATTTGGATCTGCAATTTCATTTTTGTTCACTTGTACGTGTGTGGTATGTACTTCAGTCCAATTGGTATATTACTTAAGGGTCATTGCTTCACAGAGAAGTAAAATTGGTCTGCTAGGAGTGTAGACCTCTTTGAACGGTCTTGAGGGCTGAACACAACGAGACAACAAATTACCTTTAACCATTAACAAACTAATTGACAGCATATGTTTGTGTGTGTGTATGTATGTGTGCGTGCGTGCGTGTGTGGGTGTGTGTGCGCGCGCGTGAGTGAGTGAGTTCATGAGTGCGTGTATTTGTGTGTGTGTGTGTGTGTGTGTGTGCGTGCGTGTGCGTGCGTGCGTGTGCGGCGTGTCTGTCTGTCTGTCTGTCTGTGTGGTGTGTGTGATTTTGTGTGTGGTTGCCTGTCTGTGTGTGTGTGTGTGTGTGTGTGTGTGCGTGTGTGCGTGCGCGAGTGTGTGCGCGCGTGAAGTTGTGCGCGCGCTTTCATATTAAGAGTCTATTCACACAGGTAGTTACGCAGGAAGGCATGCATGTAGATATTCATGCATCGAAGTGTATGAATAATTTGTTATGTATTATTACAACAAAACGTGTGGTAAGACTTGCTGTATGAATAAATCTAGGATGCAGCTGTGACTAAACGCCAGCCGTGACCTCACCAGCAAATGGAGCTAATCCGATAAGGACATTTCTCCGGATTACTGCCACGGTAGAATAGCACGCACCGGAACTTCCTCAATAATGAGATGGCTACATAGTAATGGAAAGAGCTGATACGCAGATATTAACAATGTACCCTGGGGTTAACACGTGTCACAGTTTCTTTACAATTATGGTGTAGCCAACTTGGAACACCGCCAACGTGTGACTCACAAATCACAACGTAGACCAAGGTTCCATGGAAATTTCTTTAAAATAACTGCTAAACTTCCTCAATTGTGAGTACTTGAAAAATTGCATGATACAATCAAACAGAACTAACCGCACGGCTCACCTTTGTATCATGTTTACTTTATTTAACTGTTGACACTACCGCCGCCATCACCATCGACACCACCATCGCCACCGCTTACCCATTTTATTTCTTTGGTAAGATTGCAATCTATATCAGGCGATACTAAGCGTATTTCTAGCTACAGCCACTGTTGTGATTTGTGAAGAAATCACTGCAGACAATACAGCAAATAAGGCATAGCTTTGAAAGACGCTGGTCTAATGCAAATCACTGACTATATACAACTATTTACCCCCCCTCGTGTACAGGTGCCCCCAGGGGGTTGCTATTCAATTCATTCGAGCATCTCGTGAAATCACGACCCCATCACGTAATAAATGAGAGTTTCGGCCACAGCAGGAAATACCCGCGGCGGAATGCAATGAATGACTCATTGAGTCACCGCGCCTATAACGGCAATGCTGACTTGCTGATCTGTTGTAACGGTCGATCTCGATAAGTTGTCGCTATGCCAGTCTACAACCGTTTATCTGCATACTCTACAGTGTGAACTTAACTGTACTCCTGTGAGAGCGTCGTGTACTAAGTCTTAATTACAATGTCCGGGCCACTTATTTAATGTTTGTGTTAGATTGTTAATATATATATACATATATGTATATATATATATACATATATGTATATATATATATTTTTTTCGTATATGCATATATATATACGGGCCAAAATACCATACGTCTCTCTGCCTGCCTGCCTGCCTGCCTGCCTGCCTGCCTGCCTGCCTGCCTGCCTGCCTGCCTGCCTGCCTGCCTGCCTGCCTGCCTGCCTGCCTGCCTGCCTGCCTGCCTGCCTGCCTGCCTGCCTGCCTGCCTGCCTGCCTGCCTGCCTGCCTGCCTGCCTGCCTGCCTGCCTGCCTGCCTGCCTGCCTGCCTGCCTGCCTGCCTGCCTGCCTGCCTGCCTGCCTGCCTGCCTGCCTGCCTGCCTGCCTGCCTGCCTGCCTGTCAGTCTGTATGTCTGTCTGCCTGTTGGTCGGTCGGTCAGTTTGCATCCATCCGAAGGTTTATGCATATCAACGAGTGACTCACAGCCATGTCATATTTTTGTCAGATGGATGGATGGTGATGGAGAAAACAACGCCTTATGTTTCCAGTGGCAATCACTGTAATCATGATAAAGTGTTCCTTGGTCACCTGCCACGCTGCATCGTTCCATGCGCAGTGATATATGTTCCACTCGATAATCGACGCTGCTGTAGGAATTTATTTCCCTCGATTGGCTGTGACGACCAACCCAGTATCCACCCATATGTAGGTTAATAATATACTTTTCTGGCTAACTTATTCGACTATCCCTGAATTTGAAATTATCTGCACCGTCAACGCAGTGTCACCGGTAGATCGGCTCACTGCGTAAGGCTTCATTTGTTTTATATAACAAGGTGGCATTGCTAAAAACAGTAATTTTATGTATCAAAGTCGCATTATATTTAATACACACATCATTCGTCATATATTCGTAACGGGCGGACGGGACACAACACACGCACACACGCACGTACGCACGCACGCACGCACGCACGCACAACGTTCAATGACAGAGAAAGTGTAGGATCCAACCTAGTCGTCTGTGGTGCTATTTATCCGCACACATCCTCGTTGGTGAGAGCGTCGTCACAGGAAGCCACACGAATGCGAGAGTCAGACGTGAATACAGATTGAGATTGAGAGGCGCCGGAGTTCACACATGATGTCACCACTCGTGCAATAACTGCACGACACATCCTATGGCGTAGCGGACAAGGTTCTCCGCTCGATCAAAATGAGACCTTCCCAAAAGGTAATCAATCAGGGGGAGATGTATCACGGCGTTGTGTGGGCACACCACACTAAGATTAAGTTGTCTGTGGTTAGGGGGAGAGCGAGATTCTGCTTTGTTCGCAAAGCTAATGGGGCTGAGTCATACTGTGGAAACTGGGCCGACATAGTCAGTGTTCGAGTGACACGGCTGTGGTCAACGCTCAGTGAATCCAGTCCTTGTCACACAGTTACACACGCCGTGGGGTGCATTCACCCTGCCTGTATAGATCCCAGGAAGAAAGGAACGTAGCCATGTAGACACACGTGCACGTGCGCTCAATATATTTGTGTAGACACAAGCATGACATCTCACACTCCTCGCACAT
Organism: Paraescarpia echinospica; assembly: GCA_020002185.1. Taxonomy (NCBI): domain Eukaryota; kingdom Metazoa; phylum Annelida; class Polychaeta; order Sabellida; family Siboglinidae; genus Paraescarpia; species Paraescarpia echinospica. Next base: position 33,213,308 of record CM034544.1, read on the forward strand.
ACGCGTGGGGCCCATACATAAATTCCACGCACACGTGCACACACGCCTGCGTGTGTCTCGCGTATATTTACACATGTATAGTGGAGCGCTTAACAAATTCTAAGCACACGCGCGCACACGCACCCAACGGTGCATGCAACATGTGCATATACACGCGCACGCGCGTGTCTGCCTGCACGTGCAGTAGAGGGTTTACATCCAAATTTAACTGATATCGTGACAAAAGGACCAAAGCGCAGCAGTTGGTGCAGTTGTACCTTACGACCATATGACACTTTTTTTTACATGCCCATGATGTCAAGGTCAATACTAGGTTAGAGAGAAAAGGGAATAGCGAGAGGGGGAGAAAGACAGATGGGGAGAGAGGGGGGGAATGGGAGAGAGATAGTGGAGAGGGAGAGAGAGGGGGGGGGCACGGCAATGCGCGCACAAAGACTACAGACGACGTTGTGCCATCTTGCGTGCCTTGTCGCCCTGAAACTTGACCCATTTTTGCTGGTCGTTTAACGACTGAGCCTTGCATTGTGTTATCTCCAAAGAATGGCCCAGGGTCTACAGTGTGCACGTTTGCCGTGGAGCTTCTGCCGAGCAGAGATAACAGAGACATTCCACGGAACAGAAGCCTGTAATTGTTACGTCGGCTACATTATACTGTCGCCACACTCGCTCGCTACAGCGAATAACAACTCAACTATAGACCCGTCTTTGTATGTCAAACCGGTTCTCTGCCGCCGATATGTCAGCGCCGACAACCCTGGATAACTGCTGGTGGCATTGTTTTGAATGCCACCTTTTACGTGGACATGTGGATCGATAGAGATAACACCACAAGTAGCCCCATAAACACAATGGGCATGATGAAAAAAGCATTGCACATCGAATACATGTGCGTTCGCTATTACACAAAGCGTGCAATGTATTGCGACATATACAGCAACAACATGTCGGGGTTGTGCAAATGTGTCAAGACTGTGCAAATATCAATATTGTTTCACAAAATTAAAATCTCACTCGACTATTGTCTGAAAGAGCACTGCCGGGTTTAGGGCAGAGCCGACAGGGCAGATGCCCAAGAGCCTCCGCAAAATAATGGGGCATTTGTTTGGATCACGGCCCTCTTTTTCTTGTCTCATTTTTGTGTCATGCTCTTTTTCAGTTCTGTGTCACTTCAGTATCAGCAGACGACATTTTTGGGGGTTCCTTTTTTGGACTGCACCCCCATGAAACCTCCAACTGCACCCTTTTGAGATCCCAACTGTCTCCTCGAGGCTCCCCAAAACATCAAACTATATCCAACTTTCCCTATCAAGCTGTACAATCTTACCTCAACGGGGTGCGTTCGCACCCATCGCACGGTACAGCCTACGGGCTGATTTGTGTTGTAAAATGCAAGAAACCAGTTGAGTTGTGCTGAGATGTCTGTATTGCAGTACGTAGGAGTGATATCTAACATGATAAGGTGACGGGACAATCACTGCCCGGGGTGCACACACTCCTAAATAGGGCGCTGTGAATGACGTTTGATTAGAATCAGAATTTCAGATCCGGTTAGTTTAAATATTTCACGGCCGACATCATGCCGTATATTGCAACATACAGGTATAATCGCTAATAGCATTCTTGAGTGATTTACGATTGTGATGCACTACCTACCGTGCCTGATCTGTGACAACTTTAGGCAAGCTAGTTACCTGGCTAACATTCGCTGCCGTCGATTGATTAATAGCAGAGAAAAAGTCTGTTGTATTGATATCTTGATACTATCTTATACGCATTTGGTTTTTATATTCGGTGTATTTTTTTCTAGGGTCTAGTACAGATAACTTGGATTCTCTTTTAAGTATTCTTCATTCCACTTAAAGTTGCATTCTGTGATAATTCATCTTTTTAAATTTAAATTTCCCTTGAATCAACATGCCGCACACATTATATATCACTTTCCTAGATGCTATATTAATTTTTTCACGTAATATACAATTTAAAAAAGATAAAACATCGCAAAAGGCGAAGCATTATATATATATATATATATACATTTTCTTTAAAAGAGTAAACAAATTGTAGTTTAACACAGAATGCAATTTTGAAATGGAAATGGAAGCCATCTTGTATCTACTACATCATGTTCGCTAATTAGTGTTATTTAGTCTTAATGACATTAACGGACAAACTAGTAAATTATGTGTTACTAGGTACGGCCAAAGAGGTCAGTGAAAAAGTTGCTCTAGCATATTAAGTTTTACACCCACTGCGCACATCTGCTTTAGCCTATTCACACTTTTAAACAAGTCAACCGATCTTACGTTCACAGGTAATAAGCAATTATTCATGTATGAAATGTTTAACTATTATATATAATGTCTTGATATGCTCTTGTCTACGCTAGGAATTTACGTACGGTAACCTTAAAATTAGTTATATTAATTATATTAAATAATTAACTCGTTGAATAGTTAAACACACTCACATACATACACACTCACACAAACACACACACACACACACACACACACACTCACACACACACACACACACACACACACACACACACACACACACACACACACACACACACACACACACATATAAATATTAGGTTTATTATTTTGTTTCACTGTATCAGTTATGTTATACTGTGAGTGGCAAGTTATATAACTTAATTTCAGTCATGAATACATTTTATGCATGAAGTATATGTTTCATACTATTTGAAATTTTATTTTAAAAAGTAAGATATATAAACATCTTAAAAGTGGCCCCGTTGTTAGTCTCATGCGGGTTTCCCTGGATTACCTGAGTTATAATACATGAGTCTTTGTATCACACGTCCTTGTATTTTTGTAACTACAAACCTTGGCTATTATTTCGACGATCTTTAACAAACGTATGCACTTTTTTTATTTAAAGAGCCGTCGTTTGCTGAAGCTATTCAAACACGATAAATCTGAACATCAACAAACGTGATTGTCGGCGGGCGAGATCAATACAGGACGATGTTTTAAGAACCTTCAACGACCCTTTCTTTGGATAAAACCGAGCCTACAGACAAAGGATGGTCTTACGAAACAGTCGCTGTATACGTTGCTACATGTGTGTATATCCCACTGGCACGGTCTATTGTATGAACACGGCATACATGATCTATTCCTAACCGACTCTTATCTTCTCTATCGTCACTGGTAGTTCCGGTGTTCACGCTTGGCGTTGCGTAACTAAAATAGGTGTGCTATATAACAGGATGCTTAAATAAGCGGCCGTGGATGACATAGAAGTAGTTGTTTTGACGACTGCCGGAATTCCACGTATGTTGAAATAAGAATGTGTAACGCTCAGGCGAAATGCTAATTTTATCTTTCTATATTCTGTCTTGCACTGATCAGCAACTAAACGGTTCTCGGGTCACTGCCCACGTTAATGTGCACAGCGGTCTCTTCCCATATTGCATGTGCGTGACCATATCGTGCTTTGAAACTCCATCCGTAAGACAGCGAAATCTTCTCCGATACGATACAATACAATAGGTGAACCATACAATACAATATGAAAAAACGCCTATCCCGCCAAAATCCCCCGAAATTCGAGCTGAGAGTCGCCTCAAAACCAAAGAGTTGGACAATCTCGCAATCAGTATACAATGTTGCAGTTGTCAACAGATGGGTGAATACGCTACGCAACTAGTGGAGGGGGGGGGGCTGAGTAGTGTAGAAAACATGGGTCTTCAGATGATTGCGAAATGTTATTGTGTTTCATGCTCTCATAACTATGAGTGAATTCCACAGTTGGCGCAACAACCAAGAAAGCCTTAGTTCAAATATCAGTTTCAAATCTGGGACTCCGAAACTGAAACTACATGTGTATGCATTGAATCTTTGACCATTATCTGTATAATGGACATCTGTAATAATCGAAACTGGCATTCGAGAAAGTAGAGTTCAAGAAATATGAAGCCGATATAGAAAATAGTAACTTTCTCATTGACAGGGTTAATTTAGCGTCACATTGACAGGAATCATGAAATCGCATACGTATCTATCTTTAAGCCTAAGTTGATACAGCGTATTATACAACTGGTTTCTATTGTAAACCAAAAAGAATCACTAAATAAAACAATACATTATAAGTCAAAATTAACTATCATATTGTTAATTACGTCGTGTTAAATGTAACCAGATTTATATTGCTCATTTATTCAATCAATATGTCATGTTCACTGTCATATTAGGTTCCATGTGACGTCCATTGGGTTATGGAAACAGGTTAGTAATAACAGTAATGGATAACCATATTTTAGTGGATGACATTGTGGTTTATCAACACAATAACAGTAATGGTCAAACATATTTTAGTGGATGACATTGTAGTTTATCAACACAATAACAGTAATGGTCAAACATATTTTAGTGGATGACATTGTGGTTTATCAACACAATAACAATAATGGTCAAACATATTTTAGTGGATGACATTGTAGTTTATCAACACAATAACAATAATGGTCAAACATATTTTAGTGGATGACATTGTGGTTTATCAACACCAGGCATCTTACTCCAAGGAAGACCATTGGTTTCATTCGCACTTTGAGATGTCTCCTCCAAATTACACAAATGTATGTTTACAAACTGACTTAGTTGGTTGCAATCAATATAACGAAATGTCCAATAACCGCTTACACTTATTTATGTCGCCAAAGCTTCTGGGACTTTCTGGTCGGAAATATTAATAAATTCAATGATTTGAACCTCAAATATACACATGGACCGTCTGTCCACACATCCAGCAGCCAACGCCGGACAATTTGAATCAACCCGGACAGCTCGTCATGACCGGCATTGTTTGTTAGCACTGGAATAACATACGTTGCCGGATATAAGTCCCATCCTTGTTGTGACGAGCAATTAACACCGTTGAATGACGGCACCTGTAGACGACGTTGATTCGTCGAGTTGAATATAAACTCGCTGTGTGAAGATCCTGAAGATGTTGTCCGCCAACAGTTCTAACAATCTCGGCTGTATTTGTGTTATTTTTGGTTTTAATCCTGTCGACTCGTATTTGTTCCGATCAAGTGCATATTATTGTACTAGTTTTTTTTGCGAAGTGCAATTTCGGTGTGGTTCATTGTTTGTTCGATTGCCTCTCCACACTGACTAAGAAATTGTTATAACAAGATCGTCCTCTCTCTCTCCTGATTCCGGACGTCTCCCTCTGTGTCAATGTCATGTTTGGTGCGAAGTGAATCTCCGTCATGTCCCCGAGTTATTATTATTTCTTTAACTGTTTTATTTATAGTTTTACTATGAATCAGTCAGATTTTAAATATGCACCCTAATTTGTGTTTTTGTTACCAAAATAAATTCCTCAGACCATTTAAGCTAAAGTAGGCATTTGTTATTACAATTACTCCGGACATAATATAACATATTCATACAGTCCATTCCTCGCTTTAACTAATGTGCTATTGTTTATTTAATTATATACGTTAGTATGCTTACATGCGTCTAGTTTAAGTAACATATTATCAATTACGTAACTAGTAATTATTCATGTAAATTATTACTATTGTTACTATTATTAGCACCTACGTATTCTACGTAGGTCTACTTTTAAGTGGACTGTGTCCACTTTTACTTCACTATGAAAATGTATTACGTGTTTTTATTATTATTAATACAAAATTAGTTCGACGTCCTCCACAGACGTCTCTGATTATGACGTTCGCGATTTATTAAATTCTGGTAAATAAAACACGAGAGAGGGTGGAGAGTTGAATCAAGACTTGGTGTCGTTGAAGGACACTCTCGATACAGACAGTGTCCGTGCTCTCGCGCCCACACGATACACTCGGCCGGACAAACCCACACAACACGAACTACCATCTTATTGAAGTGTCCATTGTGTCACCCAGCGACTTATTGAAGAAGTCAAACAAACAACACCGTCTCGCCCACTGCGTCTCAATAAATGCCTGGTTTCGTAGATTTGTCACGGATAACAAATAAACTATATATACATATATGATACAAGCACTCCGTTGGCGCCATTTTAAACAATGACACTATTGTTGTGAAATCACAGTTGTTCTTATATCCGTAGGATGGTTTGTCCCGAGTCGTCCCCATCCTATTTATTGATCGTGAGAATTAGATTTCACCAATACTTGTGGTTTGGTGTTTTCTGCTTGTGAATTTGAACAAAGAATGTGCGTGGATCACATATTTGCTTACGCCGGAAGCCCTTCCTGGCACACGTTGTTATCGTTAGCCCGTCTTGGCACAACTTTCCATTGTTAGCCTGCCGTTGCCGTTATAAGCCCGTCTTGACACACGTTGCCGTTGTAAGCCCGCCTTGGCACACGTTACCGTTATAAGCCCGTCTTGGCACACGTTGCCTCTGTAAGCCCGTCTTGGCACACGTTGCCACTGTAAGCCCGCCTTGACACATGTTGCCGTCTGAAGCCCATCGTAACCAAAGTTGTCATCACAAACCCGTCGTGACACAAATTTCCGTCGTAACTGTGTCCCGGCACAATTTGTCAGCGTAAGTCAATTTTAACAAAACTTGCTGTCATAAGCCCGCTTTGGTATACGTTGCTGTCATAAGCCCGTCTTGGCATACGTTGCTGTCATAAGCCTGTGTTGGCACACGTTGCCGTCATAAGCCGTGAGGACATCGGGTCCCATCGACCATCAGTTGTATACCGGGAGTCGGCTTCACGGTAGTGTTAATGGGACAGTCGTTGCGCCATACGCCTCTGTCAGGTGCCTCCAGCAACGGGCTGAATGAGTGACCCACGTGTCATCCGTCCGTCTTTCGACGCAGTGCCCTAGTATACATTGACGTAGCACACTAGTTGGCAATACTATTTTATACTATATTTGCAACATGACTGAATACTTTCCACATAAATGTTCATGATGCAATGTTTGGATTAGTGATCTGTCTTGTTTAGAAATCAATACGTGTAAGTTTAGAGATGTACAAAGTGACTCAATGTGACCCTAAGTAATGTTGATTAGTGGGAACTTGCAACAAAGACATTTTAATTTGGTTAAACTATTACACCGTTATCTCAGTGTATACTCTTCTGACAAATAAGACACTTGCAACTTTACTGAGTGGACGAATCAATACTCTACCACCGAGGAGAACAGCGCAAAATTACCAGGAGTAACGCTAGTGGATGCCACGATAGGATATAATCCAAGATGTTATTGACAAATGGCTTCAATAGTATTTTTATATATGTAGTTGTTTGACAAAATAGAGATTATGATACATTTTATGTACAATCTTGTGTCACACAAATGCGGAAGGAGGAGAAAGCATTATTATAATCTGGTGATGATATAGTCATGCCATATGACGTCCGAACGACGAACGCAGTGACGTCACCGCATCTGCTGCCGAAGTATCCAACATTTCAACTATTCCATACACCAGATGAAACATACGACCCACGAGAAGATGTTCAAAGTTCGTAAAATCCGCTCAACCGTTTGTGAAACATAACTCATCTCGACAGAGCGTGGACAGTCCAGAAATATCAGCATGCCAACTGAAACGAATCGTGTCCTCTGCCAACTGCGCCAAGGGTTATTCCCGTCACGCTATCGTCATTGTTACCAAGATCTCTGCCACGCTGTTGTCATTGCAACTAAGATTCTTGTCACGGCCTTCTCATTACGTATCGACGCCGTGAGAAAACATCAACTACAAACGACGGTGTGCATACTTGGGCGCATTCACTGGAAACCACCGCGTAAGCGACCGTTTCGGATGCAACGCGAAACAAGTATTGGTGCCTAAAGAATAACAATAGAATGTGACACAAACACCTTGACGGGTGGCGCAGCGCGCACGGGACGCCTTTGAAGTGGAAGGCTCATTCTATGTGATAGCTAAGAATGCCGTAGTGGATGGTGTCATCTGAACCCGTCCTTTCCGTCTCTCTCTCTCTCTCTCTCTCTCTCGTTCTTACGCTCTTACGCGCGCGCTCTCTCTCTCTCTCTCTCTCTCTCTCTCTCTCTCTCTCTCTCTCTCTCTCTCTCTCTCTCTCTCTCTCTCTCTCTCTCTCTCTCTCTCTCTCTCTCTCTCTCTCTCTCTCTCTCTCTCTCTCTCCCTTTCTCCCTCCACCCCTCGCTCCCTCTCTCTCCCTCAATCTCTCTTCTCTCCTCTCCCCTCTCCATATCCCTTTCTTTCACAATTATTGTTATTTGAAACATTGTAATTGTGATTAAAATAACTATTATATAAAAAAAAAACTAGAAACGACGAACATCTTCAATGCTGAACGCGTCCATCGCTGGCTATACACGTCTTGTTGACTTTTGCCAGCACCACGTGTACACGCGGCATTGGACAGTGTGTATTCTCATCTCGAGTGGGAATAACGTTGTTATTGACCTTGATCATATATCTTAGTGAATGTACACAACATCTTTATAGTATTCACCCTAAATACATGTTTCGACATATAACATAATTAAGTAAAATCATGCAAATTGTTCTTGCCATTTACAATAAGATCACATTCTGTAGGCCCTATTTATATACATGTATACGTTTAACCAAACAACTGTATATATATATATATGTATACTGTATGACTTAAACATGTTGCCTTGTTTGTTGTCCTCTGATCTACTGTATACTACAGTACTGATGGAGAAGTACGAGTGAATGTATTTCCTCATGCACATAACATAAAGCATAATTCAAAACAAAAGTAACACAAACGAGGAGCATAAACTTATCCGGCTGATAGTCTAGAAGAACATTATGACCACTGGAGAAGTCAACCGAACGTGCGATCGGAACCTAATGTATCCTACGAGGTAGGATACTTAGGGCGAAATTTGTGCCAAAGACAAAGTGTGACTCACCGCGCTAATGATGATCTGTAGTTGCGAGGCGTTCTGAGCGCAGCACATATCGCCGTCTGGGTCAAAAGAGTCCGTCATATCGTCGACCGGGTCCCCGCTGATCTTGAGGGCCTCGCACGGCACACACACCCGGGCCATGGTCGTGGCCGTGTCCCCCGCCAGCGTGAGGCGGCCCGTCTGGAGCATCACCATGAGGGCCGCCACAGTGAAGCCAATCGATGTGACCATCGATACAAGAAGACACACGGCAATCAACGTGCAAGTTTTTGTTGGGGATCGTGGACTGTCCGGACCACTCGTTAATGACGACATCGACTCCGAAGTTCCCTTCACTTGACTCGACGCTAACCTTTCCTCGGTTAGCCTCATGTCGCCCGTCATATCAACCACACTCACTTCTCGCCTGTAACACACCGTACCTGCAGCCATCTCTCTAGCCGTCGCCAGTCTAACTACCCGCCAACAAAGCTACCCACCGGCACCCCAGATCCTGGTCACCTGACAGTTTGTTTACGTTTGGTACATAAATAGACGCGGCCGCTTCCGTCGTGAGTCACGCTTTCTTGAGTCCGCGCGTCCACGTTGAAATAGCGACTGTTTCACTTTTGGCGATGATACGTCAGAGGGGGAGATTCCCACGTTTATTAAAGGAATACACAACGATTGTCACTGGTTTTGATACGGAGATAGGTTTTTGTTTTTGTATAATTTACACCTCAGTGACTGCGGCCAGGGGACGCAGACGGGACTACGAAGTTTGTAGTTGTTCCAGGTTTGTCACGTTACCCCAACGAGACCAGAATATGTCCCAGGGAATCCAAACTGCTACGTATACCTGGGACCGGTTTCACGAAGGACGTTTGACGTTAGTTATGGAATTAGGAACTCTCGTTGCGAGCAACTGTACGTCATTACCAGAATGGTATTAGAGAACACAATCATGCCTGGGACTCTTGCATAAGTGTTGCTGCAGCTACCACAATAAGAAGACTGCTGAGCGTAAGAGGACCACAGTTACACGCCAAGTCTTCGTACGTTTTACAATAAGAAGACTTGTTGGGAAAAGTGGCCAGAGTTGGCATGCGACTGTGTCCTTCTTACACGCATACACAACGATGGGACACATGTCACGAGGGAACACCTGTCATACGGCATTGTTTCTACGTGGGAGGTGCGAAATATGTTAATTACGTGGTGTCCTTTCTCTTCGTAGTTCTACCACATACATAGCATTCTTCCGGATGGAAAGGTGTATGAGGGGAAGAAATATGACGTCATGGCGTCTCAACGTTTACCGGGAAGAAGAGTTATACGTGAATGTCTTGTGATCAGAGTTCGTTATTGCCAAATATAGACAAAAATGGTCTAGGATTACTTCATGGTTTTTCAGCGAGCCGCCCCTGGCCGCCCCCTCGACGACCTGTTATGCCCCCGCCACAGCTACTCGCGTCACGCTCTACTTGGGCGCCGCGCCACGACCGGCAGGTGAAACCCCTCTCGACCTATGACCCAACAACTCCTTGTTGTTGGGTCATAGGTCACTGAGTCGTCTAAATACGGAGGTCCGCTCTACGTGGACTTATGTCTTACTGCTTGTGTATTTATAGCGGTACGACCGACCCACCGACCGACCGAACGAACGACCGACAGACCGACCGAACGAACGAACGACCGACAGACCGACCGACCGACCAACGTCTTGAATCAGGATATAGCTGTTCACTATTTGGCGTCATTAGTTCCACATCAGAGTCAGGAGACATACACCGTGGGAGACAGACTAAGTAGCGCATCCTGAATTACGGCATCACTGGAGAGGTCATTTTATCCCGGCCTCCCACACTCGGTATCGCATGACACGACATAGTCGAGGGAAGATGACACGTTTGGGTTGTAGGGGTATCTTACACCTGACACCAGCACGAGCTTGCATAATAATGCGACTAGGTAGTTTTTAGCGAGTCAGTAATGAGGTAATTGAAGCCTGTGAACAATAGGCAGCCAACAGTGTGTGTGTGTGTGTGCGCGTGCGTGTGTGTGTGTGCGTCTTGTTGCAACTGTACAGCGCTCAACTTCGTCACAACGTCTTTGTCAAACATGCAGACATATGCTACGCTTTGTTGTTTCACGTTTTCACATCATCGGTGAGCGCAGGCAACTACGGATTGTTCGGTCTACACGTGATCACGTTCTGCACATGATTACTCTTACACTGCCCCGCCACCACAGGCTGCTGCCAGCTCATAGTCATTTCTTATAGAATTTGATGCGCGCATAGTGGACTTACAGCGTACGGACAGATGTCATGGACACAATATATCTGAGAGGTACAACAATCCGATATCGTTCTAAAGCGTAATGCGCTTTGAGCAATCCCAAGGACTGAATACGGCTATATATATATATATATACAGTGATTTATATATGTATATATATATATATATATATATATACAGTACTGGAAATAAATAACTGGGACAGTGATTATGTTAGGCAATATTCACGACTTTGCAGTAAATAGACGTCGTTTTGTCAGTTAATAGGCAATATAATCTGTTTTATTTTATCTTATTAAATGAGACAAAGTTAAGGATTTCAGAAATTGTCATTCTAATTTTGTTTCCATTCTTTATTTGTAGCATATATCGAGTAGCACCTCCTCTGGCTGAAATAACAGCCTTGACACGCTTAGGCATTGAATGGATTAGTTTTAAGAATTCGGCGTGTGCTATTCTCTGCCAGGTAGTATTTAGCTTCTCCCAAAGGTCATCCAAGGAACTTGGGTTGCAGTCATCAACCTGCACTTTCAGGTTTTGCCACAAATTCTCGATGGGGTTTAGGTCTGGAAATTGGGCTGGCCAGTCCATTACTGTGATGACTTTTTCTTCAAAAAAGTCCATGACTTTCTTTGCTTTGTGGCATGGCGCATTGTTTTGTTGAAAGATGTAATCTCTGCTACCGTGCAGCTTATCTGCAAATGGTAACGTGCTCTTTTTAAGGAGTTTGATGTACTGTGCTTGGCCTAACGTGCCGTCGACCCTGTGGAGGAAACCAACACCTTGGCCGCTAAAGCAACCCCATATCATTTGTTTGCCACCACCAAACTTCACAGTTGGACGATGCATTGTTCACTATATCTTTCTCCCTTCTCCTCCTCACATAAATTCTTTTTGAAGAGTTGAAAAGCTCAATGCTGATTTCATCTGACTACAAAACACGTTGCCAGTCATCATCAGACCAATGTCTGTGCCTCCTTCCTCATTGCAACCGTGCCTTTCTGTTCCTGACAGAGCGCAGGGGCTTCTTAACTGCCACAAACCCTCTTAATCCTGCCACTTTTAATATGTTCCTAACTGTTCGACTAGAAACGTTAAGTCCACACTCATCTTGCTAACGTTTCTTTAAGTCACTGGAGGTCAAGCGACGGTCATTCAAAGACGTACGGATGAGTCGACGATCTTGCCGTTTTGTAGTTGATTTCTTTCGGCCTCTCCCTGGAAGATCTTTCACAGAGCCTGTATTCCGGTGCTTCTACACAATGCTAGCAACTGCATTCTTGGAAATTATCAATTTCCTTGCAATTTCCCTCATGCTGGCTCCATTTCTGTGTAGTACCACAACCTCAAAGAGTCGCTCATCAGTCATTCGATGGTTTCCGTTCATCTTTTCTATTCACGAAAAAAAAAATCTTATGTTATTTGACAAATCTTTGTTCTATTTGCAACCATAACGTTGTATTTTGTAATAATATTATTAATTTTTTCCATGAAATTTTAATAAATAAATGTATTTTATTTTTTTAATCATATAATCATTAGGTATGACATATAACCTCTGAAAACAAAGTTGATAGCAATTGAACTCATGAATCAGCATACCAAGATCACATACTATCACCCACATATACACCATTTTCACATGAACTGTTCTATCTTAAGTACACTCAAAGTATATCTTACCTAGAGAGACTCTAGAGTACTCTGTAAATCTACCACAAGTGCAAGATTCTGTCAATAAACACGTCAAATATCGATATTTTACTTGAAAAACTGTCCTAGACAACCATAGATGTTGTAAATAACTTACCTATACAATGATGCTAAATTATTTGGTGCTGGAAAAGATCAAACTTAATCGAAGTAAGAAAATCATGCAATTTTCAAGTGTACCAGTTAATTATTTCCAGTACTGTATATATATATATATATATGAACTTACCTTTTCCTCCGATTTTTGATGAGGTTGATAAAATAGCGTGTTTTAATTTTCATGTTTTATTTATTAGCAAAACCACTTGATAAGTAGTTAATATGACATACGGGTGTATTTGTATAGCTAGGTGTCGTACAAATTCATCACTTTGATATGTCAGCTTGCACGTTTATCTGTAGGCCTGATACAGTGTTATTATCGGTGTCGCCATCTGTCGAATGGAACTCGTACTACAGTTAGACAAAGACAAAACGGGAGATCTTTGCAATGAGAAACCGAGCGTATTTTTTGATCGCTAGGCAGCGCTGCGCCCACTCCTGTTATACTAATTACCCATCGTCCTTAGCGCTTCGTTGACAAGTAAGCGAACTGGGGTCAGCACACTGTTGAACTTCCTGCTTGATTACAGACGAAAAAAAGTGCATTATATTTTAAAGAAATGATTTTTTACAATGTTCACTTGCTCTGACATAAGTGCATCTGAGTAGTCAGATTTCTAGATGTGATTGTAGCAGCTGTTGACAGTAAAATGGTGTCTTTTTAGCTGATTTTACTAAGCGGAAGGGTATCTGGCAGCAATTTGGCTAGTTGACACTTTAGCCGGATTACTGCCTGCATGCATTTGTAAATATTGACGGGTGTCATACATACAGGCATTTTGCAAGAGCTAGAGATATTAGATTTTGACTAAAATCGACCAGCATGTCAATGAGATGATAATAACAGCAGGTGGGAAGTTCAAGAAACTTTATAGGTCACGTTTTCTTATAATCACACAACACATTAACATGGTCGCCAATGGGAAAACTGACAGTGTGCTGAGCCCAACTGTGCGGTTGTCAACTTTAGCTGCTAATAAAATGCCGGGAACCGGCTGTTGCGTCCCGCAGTGTAATGGTAAGGGGGACATCAGTTTCCGAAGGATAGAGAAGGTTCAATATGGCTGATATGAATGCTATGTGCGCGCGTGCGTTAATTCAACAATGCACACACATACACAACTGCGCGCGTATATATTGCTTAATTAGTTATGAATTGGGTAAATAAGGTACTGTTTTTAAGGAACCAAAATGTACCCAGTAGAGACGAGAAAAGAACTGGCTCGCTGGTTTGTGGGTATAATTCACAAACATAAGTTGCATGACTTTATTGTTCATTCATCTTCAGTATATTTCCCCTAACGGAGAACCTAAAATTACGTAAGTTTAAAATAATGGACAAATTATCCCCATCCTCTTCTTCCGCTGTACACAGTATGCCTACAATATGCATGACACATTGTAAGCAGGACACAACCCATGAAGGTCCCGCCCACGCCCCACTGATGGATGTGTAACTGACCTATCCATCACGTGACGGTTGCTTAATAAAATCTCCGTCAAGCGATAAAAAAGGATATCGAACACGTGTTCGGTTCGGACTTTCCGTCGTATATTTTGTTGAAATTCTGGTCCCAAAAGTGTTTCTTTATGACAAGAACATAAGGCAGAGTTTTAGAAGTGACAACTTGTCATCAAAGGAGAGGTAGTAGAGAGTTCCTTCATATTCCTACTTAGGCATCGAAATCTCCAACCGGCTCGAGTGGACGCTGAATACCAAGCGCAGCCAGAACAAGTGCTGCCCAAGGAACAATTTTGTGAGGAAGCTAAGGAAATTCAATGTGTGTAGGACAATTAGTCATCTGTTCTAACAGTCCATTGTCCAGTCAGTCCTGTGCTACTGTTTTGTTTGATGGAGTGGAAGTCTGTCGGCTAAGAAGAAAGTGCTGCTTTATCACGTTATCCGGTCAGCCAGTAAAACCACTGTGGTGACGCTACGAACTGTGGATGAACTATATGAAACATATGTGACTAAGAAGACAGCAGACAGTATAAAAGACCCATCCCACCCACTGCACGAGTTCTATTATGATGCTCAATCTGGCTGTAGGTACCTATCTGAAAGGGCACGAACCAACAGGTATCGAAACACCTTCCTTGCCAACCTCCATCCGGCTGCTGAATTCGAGGTCTAAGAGAGGGAAGTGGACGAGGATGGTCGAGCGA
This sequence comes from Paraescarpia echinospica, assembly GCA_020002185.1. Classification (NCBI taxonomy): domain Eukaryota; kingdom Metazoa; phylum Annelida; class Polychaeta; order Sabellida; family Siboglinidae; genus Paraescarpia; species Paraescarpia echinospica. The sequence continues at coordinate 33,228,450 of CM034544.1, forward strand.
TTACAATTATTACAATGGTCGAAACTTGGGTTCGGGCAGTTCGCGTTATACGGTAAGTCAGTAAGGTGACGCTACCAAGTATGGATGAACTCTACGAAGCATCGGAGACTAAGACTGTGACTAACATCTGTGATGGCCAACTTATATTATGATTTAGTAATACTGTGATAGTAAAGTCATGCTTGACCAATATGTACATCACTAAACTTAGTTTTAAACGTACTAATATTTTCGTGTTAAAGTGTGAATTTTTACCCCATAAATATCCATTTGTGGACAAATAAATTTTATTATATTGTATATGCGGGAATGTTTAATTCATGATATGTCATGCAGCAGCTGTAATGTAATTCACGCTAATAACCATTAACAACATTGTCTACATTGTCTACAAAAGCAGTGCTTGACGGAGGCACAAGCAAATTTTGATTGAGACGTGGAGAAATCGCGACGTACTGGATACATCAAATCACCTCCACCACCATCACCACCATCATCACCACCACCACCACCACCATCATCATCACCACCATCACCACCACCACCATCATCACCACCACCACCATCATCATCACCACCACCACCACGGCCAGCGCCATCACCACCACCATTATCACCACTACCATCACCATCACCACCACCACCACCACCACCACCACCATCATGATCCACCTTTACTTCACCAACACCCCGTCCACCACCTCCATCATCACCATCATCAACTCAAAAGCTGCCATCACCACCACCATTTTACATGTCAACCTCAACGACTGATCTGACTCATAATCTGACCCTAACTAGCTTGATTCGTCATCCTGAAGCAGTGTAGCAACATGGACAAATATACTTTAGTTATGTTTATTTCACAATACGAATTAGGTGCAGTTCCCTTGCATCAACTGCGTAATATTCACCCATTGAGGTTGAATGCCATTAACATATCTACACTGTACTTCACGTGTTGAAATTGACAGCAGTTCCTTCGATGAATAAAACCGTTTGACAATAATTCGAACTGTTATTTTGCTTCCAAAAATCGGTCGTACTTTGATATAGCAGCCTTGGACTCGAAGGCTTTACACACCTCTTCCTCCTTGTCAAACGTCACAAACACGTCATCAAGTGTGGCGTCCCCCACTGCGAACCTTTCGATGGAGTAGGACAGCTCTACCTGGCGACAGAACATTAGATGTCATCTCTGTTGGCGAGCACGATAACTTCTTCAAGTACGGAAATAATTATTTAGGTTATATCACCAATGCACAAGTTGTTCGTAAAAACCTAAGAACGTTCTTAACGCTAAGATGATTGTCTTAAGTTAAGGCGGCGATACACGGTACGATTGTCACGGATGAAACCGTCCGATTATCACGTAAACGATGAAATCGTATCGTGTACCTGTCTGGCCGAGTCAATCGCATCGGAGTCACTCGTGCGATTCGAAATTAGGACGGGTTCTATATTTGTTACGATTCCATCGGACGTTCTGTGATATTGACCAATCAGAGAACAGCAAAAAAATTGAACTTCGACCTCCTTCAATAAAATGGTCGCCGATGACTTCGGTAAAACCTAACCATAAATATTTGTCGAGCTATATCATGAAAGATTCGCTGTGGAACGCGGCGAACTCAATTTACAATGACAGAAACATCGGTTACGGATAGTCTAAAAATTCTCGAGGATGACGGCCAGTGACGCAAGTTTCAAAAATGGAGGATTATTTAATGACAGTGAAGTGTTTTTAACCACATTTTTATTCATCATTTACATGGTTTCTTAATTATATTTCGAAAAGCCGGTATTGCGTCACGCGTGCGCACCAAAAAAATAACAAACTTGTGGGACATTACCCGGAAGTCGGGGTTACCATATTATTCAGAAGAAGACGAAGTTCCGTCACTGCCAGAATTGTCAATGCCAAGGCAATGGACGGCGAACAGACCGAGTCAGAATTGACAGAACGTCAGCAGTAAGTAGGGAAGGCGATGTCATGATATTTGGATTATCAATTAATTGTAATTATGTTAAAAAGCTATACTTATATTGATAAATGCCATCGTGATGTGAAATGGGCATTTTTATTCCGAAAAGGCCAAAGCCAAAGCAGTGCTCGTCTGAAATACATTCATAACATTGTCTTGTCACCTGTCCTGTGCCTGTGGCATTTCCTTTCCTTGTGTTGTACTTGTTTATTATCGCTGCAACTTACAAGTGCGAACACTGTATCAAACTTGTATCAACCACGAAATTATACTAGAATATACGCCTTTTTAAACTTGAGGCGGCGGCAGTGGCATTTTTAGATACGTCATTTTCGTGTTTGATATTCGACTTCATGCTAAATGATAGGCCTATAGTATTGATTGTCACTATCGTTGCGTGTCTCATTTTTGTGCTTGTGGGCCTTGGATTTGTCGTTTTTTCTCTTCCGTTAGCCAGCTTCGGTAAAAGTTTAGGGCTACAATTTATAATAATAAACATGGTTGGCATGTCATCATCCAGTATAAACGTTGTTGAGTAAAACGACACTAGATATCAAGATGCCACGGAATTTCGCGTCGTACGAATTTTGGGAACTAATAAACTTAGTTCAATTGTTCTCATTCACGCATAGAATGAAAACACTTGTACTATTTACTGGCTGTCTTAGCGTCTCTGGTACTAGTGTGAAAATGTTTGTAAACAAATATTGAGATTTAGGCCTTGGCTAGTAAGGGGATGGGCAAATGACACAATGTTGAAAAATATGCCTGTGCCTGTGGTGCCCTTGTCAATATGCTATCTGGATCTTGACTCTTGTTGACATGTTGATATAGTATTATATATGACAATCTTGTAATATTTTGTTAAAACAATTTTCAACAATTTGCTTGCACCCAACCGATGAAGTAATTGCTAATTTTGGGCTAGGATTATTGTAAGTCAGTTTTTTGAAGCCAGAACATTGTGTGATTTATAATTAAATCGACATAAATGTATATATCTTTATATATCTGAAAGTGTCAGTACATATTGTAAAACTGGGTCAGGCCCTGTGGTATTTCATTCTGTGATATGTTGTGCATCAAGGGGAATTTTCTCCTTTATTATTTGCCATTGTTTTATTTAACATTTTCAAATATTGTAACTATATGTTTTACACGTTATTGCTAAATGCTTTATGTATTGCAACTATATGTTTTACTACTATTAACTACACTTTGTGTAGGAATAGTCTTCATGTAGTAATTGCAGTGTGGCTTAAAGCTTAACACATAAATAGTTTGGGACTCTCCTAGGAAAACCATAATTGAAAGGAGGCTGCATTACCGAGGTGACCAGAAAGATGGGTTTACTTTGTATTACCCCATATTGGAATACAATAACAATAATAATTTGGTCATCAAACTGTAAACCTCCTGAGACACTTATTCCTGAGAGAAATATGTATGATGTGCCTCCTTGTTGTTGTGTTTTCAATTTTAATAATTAGTTATTATACTAATTATTTGAAGGTATGGCATGTATTGAACATTGCTTTAAAACAGTTTACTGTAAGTGCAGCTTATTGTGTAATAAAATATGTGATGCATCTTAGTGTTGTCTTATTACTTTGTACTATAGTCAAAAAATTCAATGCATTAATAATGAACCAAAATCATATATATATATATGTATATATATATATATATACATATATATATATATGTGTGTGTGTGTGCTCCCTCTTTGTGTTAGATCAGTTGATGCTTTTCCACCCTAGCTCTGTGGCATATCCATCCGTCTGTTGACAACTTGAATACTGCTGCTTATCGATTTTGAAATTGACTAACCCTTTTGTCTTGAAACACCTCAGAGTTTGGTTTCCAAGGATTTAGGCACAACAGAGATTACCTTAGTATTATTAAATAAATAGTTGCGTTGGTTGTAACTTTTTGTTACCACTACACAATAAAGATAAAAACATGGATATTTTCAACCTTCATCGAGCTGAAACCTTCCAAAGATTAATGTAATTAACTCCTTACACCAATGTGCAGGTACATATATTATAACAATTATGAAATATATTAATCATTATTAAACACAATGTGTTTGACTTAAAATGAACGCTGCCGGCTGAATTCTTAACGTAAGTGCATCAGTTTCGTTCTTTGAAAAATCTACTGTAAAATTGTATCTATGACACATCAAAATCATTAATTAAAATAATTATTATTCCCGTAAGTGATGTTACAGCATCGCCCCAAGAAGTTACACAAAATATCGGTCGAGTCATTCGTACGAGTCAATCGTTGCGATTGTCTCGTAACGTGATTCGCCGTCTTAAGTAATTCCGTAACTTTAAGTACGCTTCATGAAAACGGCCCCAGGAATGCAGAGCCACTGAGTAGCATAGTTATAGTGATCATAAAAAAGTATATTTCTTTCATTGGCAACTATATTTTAGGGTGGACAAATTTCAAAAAGTGGGTACCATCTCAAAACCGCTGACTGGCATATTCTTCGTCTGCCATGTAGTCGGGGGTCTAGGGGAAAGTATCGTTATGTGCTGGATAAAAGTGTGAAAGTTTGACCATCCATATATATTATGTAAAATGTTACGGAGAATCCGTTTAGAACACGATCCACGTCAGATTTATTTTTCTTGATCTTGAATGTCAAGAACAAGTAATACTGAAAGTGAAATATCAGTCTTTCAATGCCACCGCTGTTTTGTACCTTTGTATGAAAGTATGTGCGTAATTATGTATGTATGCATGTATCAGTGTCCTTGACCTTGAATTACAAGGTAATTTTTTTTTCAAAAGCACATATATATGTAATGATCACATAATTGAAACAATGATCTAGCCCAGTTTCATGTACTGGGATACATGAAACTGATTTCCCCAATCAGTGGAAATAATTACATGTTAGTGAATCGTTGATTATGGCTACGCTCTAGTAGTTCGCCAATTCGGAGTACAGGAAGGTAAGAACACCAATCGCTGAATGTAAAACGTCTGATGCTGACAGAAGGCATTTAGGAACCTGACTGGCAACGTTCGACAAAAAGCTGGTAGTGAATATACAATTCTCTCCGACGGAGTTCACAGTGTCCTTGTCATGTTAGCCACAATATATATTACTGTGACGAACTGGCATTTATAAAATGATCGGCCAAGACCAAGGCGAGGGGTACATTAAAATTGGATCTTGTTATTGATGGGCAGTTGTTGCGACAAAGCCTCAACTCTTATAGCTTATTAAAACAGAGCAGCACACAGGTACTCCCATGTATAACATACTGCCTGTCATATGTTTGATCTCATATAAGTTAGGTCTAGTGAAGCCAATATATAACATGTATTCAATTTGACGAAGTTAATATCACATGTTTCAATTATGTTGGTCTTCTCTGTTCTTTCGAAAAAGTCCTTTTCTCATGTTTTGTATTTAAAAATGAAGGGGTAATTGACCTATCCATCACGTGACCTGTTGCCTAGCAACACCTCCGTCAAGCCATCAAAATATGGATGGCGAACGCATGGAGGGTTCGGACATTCCGTCGTATATTTTGTTGAAATTCTGGTTCCAGCAGTGTTTCTTTATGACAAAAACATAAGGCAAAGTTTCTAAAGTAACAACTGTATGACGGAATGTTTGATTTATGAGATGTTATACAGCAATAGTAATGTAATTCACGTATATAACCGTTATTAACATTGGGAGCAAAGGTAAAGTTTGACGGACGTCACGTGCAACATTTTGATTGTGACTTTTGCAAATCGCGACGTATTGGATGCATGAATTATGGTTTTGTTGGATGCTCAAGGGGTAACAGTGACAAAAGGGTGGACTACCGCTGATATCGCCCCACCTGTTTCATACACCAGAACAACTTGGCCCAGTTCATCTCCCAGTGTGGAATCTGGAACGACAGCAGCGACGCATGGCGGTCAGTGAGCGCACACCCGAGGAACGTGTTTTCGATCATCTCGACCATGGCGGCGACATGGTCCGGCGGCAGCTGGCGAGTGTGCACTTGTAGCGAATAGGGGAAGTTGATCTTCTCTCGAAGTCGCTGGGAACTGCCGAGGTGTGTGAGGATGCCGCCGTGGATGATGCCGATACGTGTGCATAACTTCTCAGCCTCCACCATGCTGTCAACACAACCAGCGGCGGCTCACAGTCTCACCTGACGCTCATACTTCATTAGCGATACATCAGCCACTTCGTATACTTAAACATAAGCTAGCAAGATTGACAAGATCGCCATTGAATGTATCGACACAGACGGCTAGCAGGCGAGGAAGTCTTCGTGAATCCAGCCTTGTGTAACATGCTCTTTTGGTGATAATCGAAAATTTTGTTTTAAACATATTCACCCCCCCCCCCAACATTTACACAATCAGCAGATAATGAGTGGCTTTCATTTATCTTATATATAATCTACAGAGTTCCTTCACCAATATTACGTTGTGTCCTCTTATTCTTCTGTCTGTTTTAAAGGGAGCCAGTACTTTCCTACATCCGGAATTATCCAGCGTCGAAATGTAACAGGAAGGAAGTTGGAAGAATAGAACGTTGTAGAACGTTGGGAAATCGTTGTCCATCGAAGGGTATAGGGGTTGACTCAGCCCGTTTCGGCAGTATTGCCAATAGTTTGTTTTGAAACTGGGTGTTTTGTTTACCATGTGAACATGCTCCATGATCGTACCTTCTAAAGTGCGAAAGTTGCTACGGGCTTACAAAACACAATTTGATGGGCATGATACCTTCACCATAGTTAGTATAGCTTTAACAGCATTATATTAAATAATAAATGAAAAACTTGGAACATATTTCCTCCTTTTAAGTTAGAACATATATAATATATTGAGGCATATTGGGGGAATGGGCCATGGAAATGTTTTCTTTAACTTGTCATATATAGCAGATTGCGCCACTGCATCTCAGCATGGTACGCAAATGCGTGACTAGACCGAAGCTGGCTCTTCCTTGCTTTCCTTTTTACAAAATTCTAGATACGCCACTTCCTATGCCAATATTTTTATAAGTGTCTTATATAGTTAACTCACCATGTCAACTGAGCTAGAAAGTTACGCAAATCATTTGTTGATAAGAAGTGTCTTAACCAAATTTAGTTACAGTCAGTATTTTAGTTTGTACCGTACGGACCATGAGAAGACAATCAAACCAAAGCGTGCATCCGTCAGATGAACACATCAACATTAATTGAATGTAACAATATCCCAGCTTATTACAGAGGCCTTGTGTGTTAGAATGGATGGATATATATACATATATATACATATATATATATACGGTGGGAGAGATAAAGCACTGTGACGTCACCTGTGCGTTGTCAAGACGACCGTGTCTCCTCTCTCGCGGCATCCATCCAGGACCTTCCATGTCTTGCGCCGGGCCTCCGGGTCCATGCCGACGGTCGGCTCATCGAACAGGATCATGGGCGGGTTGCCGATGACGGCGACCGCCACGTTCAGCTTGCGACTGTTGCCCTCACTGTCAAACAAACACAGTCGTTTACCAGCTCACGTCCCAACTAGCAATGCCTTATGGCAGGCATATACACGCTTTCATCCATGTTGAACTGTTGTTATGGAACAAACACAGTCGTTTACCAGCTCACGTCCCAACTAGCAATGTCTTATGGCAGGCATATACACGCTTTCACCCATGTTGAACTGTTGTTATGGAACAAACACAGTCGTTTACCAGCTCACGTCCCAACTAGCAATGTCTTATGGCAGGCATATACACGCTTTCGTTCATGTTGAACTGTTGTTATGGATCAAGTTGCGTCGTAACAGAAATACATTCTTACGACCCGATTCCTGTCAGTTGACTTGTGTTGGGTTGGGTTGGGTCGGATCGTAAAGTATCTGGCAGTACCAGAAAACGCCTCCCGAAAGTAAGAGTGCAAACACGTTACAGCTAGACGCTCCTCGACTCGTAACAACAAATATAAAGATCAATCGTGTTTAGTCGCAGCGTGTATACTGGACTTTGTTCGAGCTACACACAAGCATACATAAGTACTTGGAAACACACCTACAATATACAGCTGTACATATAATAATCACACCGCACAAGAAGCATATTTATGCGTGTGCGTATAGTGCGTGCGTGTGCGTGCGTGGTGGGCGTGCGAAGTGTGTGTGTGTGTGCGTGCGTGTGTGTGCGTGAGCATGCGTGCGTGCGTGTGTGTCTTGTGGGCCACAAGGCCCGAAGAGAATAGGTAGGTAGTGCCAACCGGAGAAAGGTCATTTATGTCAGGCACCTTAAGTCGATGACGTTCTTGTCGATGTCTTCCTCCATGGAGAAGAAGGTGATGAGACTCCTGATCTGGTCTGCCGTGTCGGAGCGACGTAAGCCTCGCAGTCGGGCGCACAGCCACATGGTCTCCCGGCATGTCAGGTAGTCGAAGGACGAGTCGAACTGGCCGCAGTAGCTCACGTTCTTGTTGGTCTAAACAACATGGCTCCATCAGAATGTCACCAATAGCACAAGTAGCATTGCAATTACTGGGGTAGCTGAACAAATAGTACAAGTAGCATTGCAATTACTGGGGTAGCTGAACAAATAGCACAAGTAGCATTGCAATTACTGGGGTAGCTGAACAAATAGCACGAGTAGCATTGCAATTACTGTAGTAGCTGAACAAATAGCACGAGTAGCATTGCAGTTACTGGTGTAGGTGAACAAATAGCACGAGTAGCATTGCAGTTACTGGGGTAGGTGAACAAATAGCACGAGTAGCATTGCAGTTACTGGGGTAGGTGAACAAATAGCACGAGTAGCATAACGACAACTTCGGAGTTTAACCAATAACACAAGCAGCATAACGTTTTTGTGGGATAGATGAACGGAAAACATGAGTAGAGTAGCTACTGGAGAGTTCAACAAATAGCACAAGTAACATGGCGTATACTGGAATAACTGACTACATAACACAGTTAGCACAGTGATGTCAGTCAGCAGCAGCTGGAAGTAACACCAAACCTAATTATCGTGATTTGGAAGACAAAGCAGACCAAGTTGACTACCATGAAGACACGTGTAAAGTGAGTGTTACAACACAGCTCTAAAACATGAATAAACAGAAATGCTGAAAACTATATTAACATTGTACATACACACGCACCACATATACGCATGCACGCACGCACGCAGACACACACACACACACACGAACCTCTCTGGCGTTGGTCGTCACCTCGTGCCCGTCCACGAAGGCAGTGCCTGAAGTCACCCGTAGATTGCCCGCCAACATCTCGCAGGTGGTCGTCTTGCCGGCGCCGTTGACGCCGAGTAGACCCAGGAACTCGCCGACCGGGATGGCGACTGTGAGGCCGTCAACCGCCGGCGGCGTGCCTCCAGACGGCGAACATACGTAGGCGTAATCCTTCGACAGGTCTTTCATCACAATGGCTTTGCTTGATAGGCCGGCAGTCTACGGGCATAGTAGTGTGTAGTAACAATAATAATATATTTCTTATATAGCGCCCCATCCAAATAATTGTTCTGGGGCGCTTTACAAATACAAAAATTAAATAACTGGTTATTACAAATAAATTAATAATATATGAAAACTACGTTAATCTCGTGGTTGTGGATGTTGCTAAGATGGTTGTGGTGGTGGAAGTGGTGAATGTTAACCTGGTGGTTGTGGATGTTGCTAAGATGGTTGTGGTGGTGGTGGTAGTGAATGTTAACCTGGTGGTTGTGTATGCTGCTAAGATGGTTGTGGTGGTGCAGGTGGCACATGTTTACCTCGTGGTTGTGGATGCTGCTAAGATGGTTGTGGTGGTGGAGGTGGTGAATGTTAACCTGGTGGTGGTGGATGCTGCTAAGATGGTTGTGGTGGTGGAGGTGGTGAATGTTAACCTGGTGGTTGTGTATGCTGCTAAGATGGTTGCGGTGATGCAGGTGGCAAATGTTAACCTGGTGGTTGTGGATGCTGCTAAGATGGTTGTGGTGGTGGAAGTGGTAAATGTTAACCTGGTGGTTGTGGATGTTGCTAACATGGTTGTGGTGGTGGAGGTGGTGAATATTAACCTGGTGGTTGTGTATGCTGCTAAGATGGTTGTGGTGGTGCAGGTGGCAAATGTTAACCTGGTGGTTGTGGATGTTGCTAAGATGGTTGTGGTGGTGGAGCTGGTAAATGTTAACCTGGTGGTTGTGGATGTTGCTAAGATGATTGTGGTGGTGGAGGTGGTGAATGTTAACCTGGTGGTTGTGGATGCTGCTAAGATGGTTGTGGTGGTGGAGGTGGTGAATGTTAAACTGGTGGTTGTGTATGCTGCTAAGATGGTTGTGGTGATGCAGGTGGCAAATGTTAACCTGGTGGTTGTGGATGCTGCTAAGATGGTTGTGGTGGTGGAAGTGGTAAATGTTAACCTGGTGGTTGTGGATGTTGCTAACATGGTTGTGGTGGTGGAGGTGGTGAATGTTAACCTGGTGGTTGTGTATGCTGCTAAGATGGTTGTGGTGGTGCAGGTGGCAAATGTTAACCTGGTGGTTGTGGATGCTGCTAAGATGGTTGTGGTGGTGGAGGTGGTAAATGTTAACCTGGTGGTTGTGGATGTTGCTAAGATGATTGTGGTGGTGGAGGTGGTGAATGTTAACCTGGTGGTTGTGGATGCTGCTAAGATGGTTGTGGTGGTGGAGGTGGTGAATGTTAACCTGGTGGTTGTGTATGCTGCTAAGATGGTTGTGGTGATGCAGGTGGCAAATGTTAACCTGGTGGTTGTGGATGCTGCTAAGATGGTTGTGGTGGTGGAAGTGGCAAATGTTAACCTGGTGGTTGTGGATGCTGCTAAGATGGTTGTGGTGGTGGAAGTGTGTAAATGTTAACCTGGTGGTTGTGGATGTTGCTAACATGGTTGTGGTGGTGGAGGTGGTGGAGGTGGTGAATGTTAACCTGGTGGTTGTGGATGCTGCTAAGATGGTTGTGGTGGTGCAGGTGGCAAATGTTAACCTGGTGGTTGTGGATGTTGCTAAGATGGTTGTGGTGGTGGAGGTGGTGAATATTAACCTGGTGGTTGTGGATGTTACTAAGGTGGTTTTGTTGTGGAGGTTCTACTATAGTGTTAGTAGTAATATAGGTGGTTTACGATAGATGGTGGCGCGGCGCGGAGGAAAGAGGAAAAAGTATTTCCGGTCCCCATGTTAAAGGATAGGGAAATACCCGGATGTTGCCAGATATTCCTCTTTCCTCCGTGCCGCGCCAAAGATTATGCAAATGAGCTCGCCTCATTTGCATCAATGCCCTTATTTGGATCCAAATCGTATAGGTCTAAAAGGGGTAAGTTGGACTTTGAAAATAGGGCAAAACGTCAAATCAATGTTTCGTAAAGGTATACGATGACTTTTTGAGATCGAGGTTCCAATTTGTCCCTAGATTTTTAGTCGTTCAAAGCCCATGTTAAAACAGCGAAATTTACCTATATTTTTATTTTTGGAGGGTTCAATTTGCCCCAAATGTCCTCAAAAAATAAAATATACCAAACAGCATTTGAATATGTCAGACACAAGACTGCTTGGCCCGTAGGCCGAGGCTCCGCCAAGGGATCGAGCCGTTATTCGGTTGACGATGACATGTCTAAAATGTGGTGTTATAATAAGGCGTAATTAAAATAATAAAAGGATTATAAATTCAGCAGAGGTCGTTTTATCTGAAGTAAGGTATACTAAATGTAGACTACATATAGGACTATGTTATATCAGAACCTACAGCCTCGTTTTTTCGAACAGAGCGGCCATCTTGGAATTATACGTTTGGTATAATTTCCGTACGGTAGTACCCAAATTCGTGTCTCTTATAAATCCCGTACTCAAGACGTGTCTGGACATGTTTGTTTGTCGCGAGCGTGAGCGTGCGCACCCTGTATGACGTCATTAAACTATAAACTGCTACGTGCAGTAATTTTGTGCGTGAGGTGAGTTGGTTATACAGGTAGTGGTTTGGTTAGACCTTGTTTTGAACTTGCACATATATGCCAAGGGCAGTGATCGTAGGGACAGGTATAGAGACATATACATAGATACATACATTCTGGACTTTATTGTTTGTTGCGAGCGTGAGCGTGCGCTCCCTGTATGACGTCATTAAACTATAAATTACTACGCGCAGTAATTTTGTACGCGAGGTGAGTTGGTTATACAGGTAGTGATTTGGATAGCCATCGTTTTGAACTTGCGCATATGTAATATAATTCCATCATGTGACGTCATGATACAGTGACATCATTAAACTATAAACTGCTACGCGCAGTAATTTTGTACGCGAGGTGAGTTGATTATACAGGTAGTGATTTGGTTAGCCATAGTTTTGAACTTGCGCATATGTAATGTAATTCCATCATGAGACGTCATGGTCAGTAACGTCATGGTACGCGCAGTAATTTTGTACGCGAGATGAGTTGGTTATACAGGTAGTGATTTGGTTTGACCTTGTTTTGAACTTGCGCATATGTAATGTAATTCCATCATTTGATCATCAACAGTGACATCATTAAACTATAAACTGCTAGGCGCAGTAATTTTGTACGCGAGGTGAGTTGGTTATACAGGTAGTGATTTGGTTAGTCATTGTTTTGAACTTGCGCTCTTGAATATAATTCCTTCATGTGACGTCATGATGCAGTGACATCATTAAACTATAAACTGCTACGCGCAGTAATTTTGTACGCGAGGTGAGTTGATTATACAGGTAGTGATTTGGTTAGCCATAGTTTTGAACTTGCGCATATGTAATGTAATTCCATCATGAGACGTCATGGTCAGTAACGTCATGGTACGCGCAGTAATTTTGTACGCGAGATGAGTTGGTTATACAGGTAGTGATTTGGTTAGACCTTGTTTTGAACTTGCGCATATGTAATGTAATTCCATCATTTGATCATCAACAGTGACATCATTAAACTATAAACTGCTACACGCAGTAATTTTGTACGCGAGGTGAGTTGGTTATACAGGTAGTGATTTGGTTAGTCATTGTTTTGAACTTGCGCGCTTGAATATAATTCCTTCATGTGACGTCATGATGCAGTGACATCATTAAACTATAAACTGCTACGCGCAGTAATTTTGAACGCGAGATGAGTTGGTTATACAGGTAGCGCTTTGGTTAGCCATTGTTTTGAACGTGCGTGCTTGAGTATAACAATTAGGTCGTAATCATAGTGATTTGGTAATGCTATCATTTGACGTCACCAACTGTGAGTTCAAATTTCCCTGTAAAATCTCATTCTAGAAATTTCTTTGATACTTTTGTCAACACACTTCAAAACCGACACTACTGGTTGCTACTGTCGCCTGGAGACGTATCTGGACATGTCTGTTTGTTGCGGACGCGAACGCGCTCGCGTCCTGTATAACGTCAAAGCTATCATTGTGATTTGGTTAGTCATCCTTTGTAAGAACTTTATTAGAAAATTCAATCACGACCTTCAGAATAAAATCATCGTTCACTACATTACAGGAATATCACGCTATAAGCAAACTGGTATGAACTGATATGAACTGGTATGAACTGGTAACTAAGCCCAAGGCTCTATGTGTTGGAAGAACAGTCGGGTATCGACATATAACATTTATATTTACCAGCCGTATCTCACTTGAGCGTCGCTTGAAAACTGAGTCCAAACTTGTTCCAAACTGTTTGGAGTGGTGTTCCCTGTTCAAGTCTCATCTGTGTTTCGTCTGCATCTAGAGATCAACAGTATTGTTTCAACCTTTTATCATGCTATGATTCTTAACCCACACGTATGTACATATGTAAAGAAGTAAACACAATCGACGTGCTATGCGTGATGCGCTATGTCAACTCTTCGACCTTGACATCAAACTTATCTAGTAAAGAATTGGTTACAAACCTCTTTTTCGAAACAGACGCGTAACGAAGTGAAGCGTTATTATCAACAGTATATGACCATAATAATCTCCTAGATAGGATATACCAGTATTTATATAGTTTACCGTATTAAGGGTCAAGTGTATAAAGACCCATTAGATCGTTTTTGATCTGTTTTCATATTGTAGTATTAAAATTCGTGCTTGTTCGGTAAACCTTTCAAACAGTATTCTATCATAAAAGCCCTAACCTGGCATTGGTATCCGAAAATGGACCTATAGAGATATACATACATAGAGACATAGAGACAGACATAGAGACATACATAAACACAGACATAGAGACATACATACATACATATAGACCACCCAACATTAACCTTCAACATATAAGCATACCTTCTAATATACTTTTAAACATACAACATTGCAAACTTTCACTGACAAACGTTCCAACACACTCTTAATCCTGTTTGCAAATTAGTTTGATCTGGTATTCGATTCACAAGTGTAATCTTTTCAACCTATGCTGCCAATGTCGCAACTTCTGCTCCTGACTTTACCATTGATTTCCCTGTGACCGAAATGAAGAAGACGCTTGCACGTCACATAGCATGCAGCATCTTTGAACTCTCAAGACGTCAGTGCCGTGGTTGCGAGATAGACCATCCTAGTCAATTTCATTACAATTGTATGTTATCTGATGACATTCAAATCTGCATGTACTTTGACGAGGCTGTCGAGGTCATTAATTCAACTGCAGTGGTGAAAGACTGTTTGAGTGTTTTGTTAGACGCTGGTGTGAAACTATCCGACGTGACAGTCGAACAGTTGTGTAATATCAATACTTGGTTGCAAGAAGCCGTTTCGAAACAGTGGCGAAACACTATGAAACAAATGGTCCTGGTAGTAATGGAGGGTGACCTGTAAATAAATATGTCTTGTGCTTTTATGAGACCTTTGGTGACATTAATTCAACTGCAGTGATTAAAGTTGACTGTCTGGAATAGCACCGCAACCAAGTATCCGAACCGAATTTGTCGGACCCACAAGGGCTCCTCGCCGTATAGCAGGCAAGACTGAAGTAGTGAGGTGCGGTATCGTCTTGTACACGATTAAACTTTGCAAGCCTATGTATCAATGGTAGTCTCTGGTTCTTGTAGTTATGGAGCGTGACCTGTAAATACGTTTGTATTGTTCACGAATAAACTGTGCCAACCTTATCTTGTGTCTTTTTCATAGTGTAATGCAAAGCATGTGTTGGGAACCTTGGCCTTACACAAACAGACAAAGTCGACCTCTTTAAGGGACAAGAAACTCGGAATAGACGGGTTACTGCGACAACGGACAAGATATTGCACGAGACTACGGATGAGATTTACCAATCTACCGCGCTGAAACGGTAAAAGTGTAGAGGAGGAGGGATAGAGATGGACGGGTTATTGTATGCCATCCCTCCTCTTTTTGGAGCAAATTCGACGCGTTGTCGCGTCAAATCCATCTTTTTGGAGCAAATTCGACACGTTGTCATGTCAAATCCATCTTTTTGGAGCAAATTCGACGTGTTGTCATGTCAAATCCCTCCACTTTTTGGAGCAAATTCGACGTGTTGTCATGTAAAATCCCTCCACTTTTTGGAGCAAATTCGACGCGTTGTCGCGTCAAATCCATCTTTTTGGAGCAAATTCTACGCGTTGTCATGTCAAATCCATCTTTTTGGAGCAAATTCGACGTGTTGTCATGTCAAATCCATCTTTTTGGAGTAAATTCGAAGCGTTGTCATGTCAAATCCATCTTTTTGGAGCAAATTCGATGCGTTGTCACGTCAAATCCTTCCTTTTTGGAGCAAATTCGTCAGTTTATCGCGTTACATCTCTTCCAAACTTAGCGCACGAGACTACGGCCGAGACATTGCATGAGATATGGACGAGACATCGCATGAGACTACGTGTTCCAAGAACCATTCCGTTCTTTACACTTGAACAGTAAACATGTATATCATGAGCATATGGACTAGTCTACCAGCTACCAACAAGCCTACATCATCATCTCATGGGCAGTCTTCCAGTACCCAGATTGCAAGAGACATTTCACACATCGAGACAACTTGAAACGACACAGTAGCCCTCAGTCGCTGTGCACTGTCTACAAACGATACATTGCCGAAATCACTTGTCCTGAAGATCACTACGACATCTGTGTAACACCAAACACTTATACCAAAGAGTGACAAGAACCAAACTTGGCGGACAAACGAAACACCAAACACTTAGATCAACGAACGACAAGAACCAAACATCACATACCTTCATGTCAAGAGACGATCATCTGTTCGCATTCACAGCCAACGAGACGACCATACGATTCGTATGAGGTATCGCTTCTTTCAACGAAAAACATATGTATATGAAACATTCGTCTTTACAACGTAACAATTCTATATTTACAAATAAATAATTTTCGCGAGATTAACCCGAACTATTTTTTCTCTAACTAACCTAATTATATATTTTTCCCGCTAGATGGCGCTATCATGTGACGTACTACTCCGATTATCCAATAGGGGGCGCTACGCCGGAAGTGACGTCGTACCGGAAATCACTTGACTGTCATGGCCGCCTCTACTAGGGACGGTACGTCGGAAGTGACGTCGCACCGGAAGTTACTTGACTCTCATGGCGACCTCTATGCTTGCGGTATTCCCGGAAGTGTGTCAACGAATAGAGATCTATCGTGGCCGGTAGATGGCAATACTCTGACTAATTACATCGGTGTCCGTTGAGGGGCGTCGGATGTCGCCTCTCTCAGAAACGTGCACGAAGGTCGTATCGTGTCTGATCGCTCGCATTATTTGTAAATATAGAATTGTTACGTTGTAAAGACGGATGTTTCATATACATATGTTTTTCGTTAAAAGAAGCGATACCTCATACGAATCGTATGGTCGTCTCGTTGGCTGTGAATGCGAACAGATGATCGTCTCTTGACATGAAGGTATGTGATGTTTGGTTCTTGTCGCTCGTTGATCTAAGTGTTTGGTGTTTCGTTTGTCCGCCAAGTTTGGTTCTTGTCACTCTTTGGTATAAGTGTTTGGTGTTACACAGATGTCGTAGTGATCTTCAGGACAAGTGATTTCGGCAATGTAGCGTTTGTCGACAGTGCACAGCGACTGAGGCTACTGTGTCGTTTCAAGTTGTCTCGATGTGTGAAATGTCTCTTGCAACCTGGGTACTGGAAGACTGCCCGTGATGATGATGATGTAGGCTTGTTGGTAGCTGGTAAACTAGTCCATATGCTCATGATGTACGTGTTTACTGTTCAAGTGTAAAGAACGGAATGGTTCTTGGAACACGTAGTCTCATGCGATGTCTCGTCCGTATCTCATGCAATGTCTCGGCCGTAGTCTCGTGCGCTAAGTTTGGTAGAGATGTCACGCGATAAACTGACGAATTTGCTCCAAAAAGGAAGGATTTGACGTGACAACGCATCGAATTTGCTCCAAAAAGATGGATTTGACATGACAACACGTCGAATTTGCTCCAAAAAGTGGAGGGATTTGACATGACAACACGCCGGATTTGCTCCAAAAAGATGGATTTGACATGACAACACGTCGAATTTGCTCCCAAAAGTGGAGGGATTTGACATGACAACACGTCGGATTTGTTCCAAAAAGATGGATTTGACATGGCAACGCGTCGAATTTGTTCCAAAAAGATGGATTTGACATGACAACACGTCGAATTTGCTCCAAAAAGTGGAGGGATTTGACATTACAACACGTCAAATTTGCTCCAAAAAGTGGAGGGATGTCATATAATAACACGTCCATCTCTATCCCTCCTCCTCCACACTTTTACCGTTTCAGCGCGGTAGATTGGTAAATCTCATCCGTAGTCTCGTGCAATATCTTGTCCGTTGTCGCAGTTACCCGTCTATTCCGAGTTTCTTTTCCCTTAAAGAGGTCGACTTTGTCTGTTTGTGTAAGGCTAAGGTTCCCAACACATGCTTTGCATTACACTATGAAAAAGACACAAGATAAGGTTGGCACAGTTTATTCGTGAACAATACAAACGTATTTACAGGTCACGCTCCATAACTACAAGAACCAGAGACTACCATTGATACATAGGCTTGCAAAGTTTAATCGTGTACAAGACGATACCGCACCTCACTACTTCAGTCTTGCCTGCTATACGGCGAGGAGCCCTTGTGGGTCCGACAAATTCGGTTCGGATACTTGGTTGTGGTGCTATTCCAGACAGTCAACTTTAATCACTGCAGTTGAATTAATGTCACCAAAGGTCTCATAAAAGCACAAGACATATTTATTTATAGGTCACCCTCCATTACTACCAGGACCATTTGTTTCATAGTGTTTCGCCACTGTTACAAAACGGCTTCTTGCAACCAAGTATTGATATTACACAACTGTTCGACTGTCACGTCGGATAGTTTCACACCAGCGTCTAACAAAACACTCAAACAGTCTTTCACCACTGCAGTTGAATTAATGACCTCGACAGCCTCGTCAAAGTACATGCAGATTTGAATGTCATCAGATAACATACAATTGTAATGAAATTGACTAGGATGGTCTATCTCGCAACCACGGCACTGACGTCTTGAGAGTTCAAAGATGCTGCATGCTATGTGACGTGCAAGCGTCTTCTTCATTTCGGTCACAGGGAAATCAATGGTAAAGTCAGGAGCGGAAGTTGCGACATTGGCAGCATGGGTAGAAAAGATTACACTTGTGAATCGAATACCAGTTCAAACTAATTTGCAAACAGGATTAAGAGTGTGTTGGAACGTTTGTCAGTGAAAGTTTGCAATGTTGTATGTTTAAAAGTATATTTGAAGGTATGCTTATATGTTGAAGGTTAATGTTGGGTGGTCTATATGTATGTATGTATGTATGTATGTATGTATGTATGTATGTACGTCTCTATGTCTGTGTTAATGTATGTCTGTATGTCTGTCACTATGTCTCTATGTATGTATATCTCTATAGGTCCATTTTCGGTTACCAATGCCAGGTTAGGGCTTTTATGATAGAATATTGTTTGAAAGATTTACCGAACAAGCTCGAATTTTGAATATTACAGTATGAAAACAGATCAAAAACGATCTAATGGGTCTTTATACACTTGACCCTTAATACGGTAAACTATATAAATACTGGTATATCTGGGAGATTATTATGGTTATATACTGTTGATCATAACGCTTCACTTTGTTACGCGTCTGTTTCGAAAAAAAGGTTTGCAACCAATTCTTTACTCGATAAGTTTGATGTCAAGGTCGAAGAGTTGACATAGCACATCACGCATAGCTCGTCGATTGTGTTTACATCTTTACATATGTACATACGTGTGGGTTAAGAATCATAGCATGATAAAAGGTTGAAACAATACTGTTGATCTCTAGATGCAGACGAAACGCAGATGAGACTTGAACAGGGAACACCACTCCAAACAGTTTGGAACCAGTTTGGAGTCAGTTTTCAAGCGACGCTCAAGTGAGATACGGCTGGTAAGTATAAATGTTATATGTCGATATCCGACTGTTCTTCCAACACATAGAGCCTTGGGCTTAGTTACCAGTTCATACCAGTTCATATCAGTTCATACCAGTTTGCTTATAGCGTGATATGCCTGTAGTGTAGTGAACGATGATTTTATTCTGAAGGTCATGATTGAATTTTCTAATAAAGTTCTTACAAAGGATGACTAACCAAATCACAATGATAGCTTTGACGTTATACAGGACGCGAGCGCGTTCGCGTCCGCAACAAACAGACATGTCCAGATACGTCTCCAGGGGACAGTAGCACCCAGTAGTGTCGGTTTTGAAGTGTGTTGATAAAAGTATCAAAGAAACTTCTAGAATGAGATTTTACAGGGAAATTTGAACTCACTGTTGATGATATCAAATGATAGCATTACCAAATCACTATGATTACGACCTAATTGTTATATTCAAGCGCGCACGTTCAAAACAATGGCTAACCAAAGCGCTACATGTATAACCAACTCATCTCGCGTACAAAATTACTGCGCGTAGCAGTTTATAGTTTAATGATGTCACTGCATCATGACGTCACATGATGGAATTATATTCAAGCACGCAAATTCAAAACAATGGCTAACCAAATCACTATCTGTATAACCAACTCACCTCGCGTACAAAATTACTGCGCGTAGCAGTTTATAGTTTAATGATGTCACCGCATCATGACGTTACATGATGGAATTATATTCAAGCACGCAAGTTCAAAACAATGACTAACCAAATCACTACCTGTATAACCAACTCACCTCGCGTAAAAAATTTCTGCACGTAGCAGTTTATAGTTTAATGATGTCACTGTTGATGATCAAATGATGGAATTACATTACATATGCGCAAGTTCAAAACAAGGTCTAACCAAATCACTACTTGTATAACCAACTCATCTCGCGTACAAAATTACTGCGCGTACCATGACGTCACTCACCATGACGTCACATGATGGAATTACATTACATATGCGCAAGTTCAAAACTATGGCTAACCAAATCACTACCTGTATAATCAACTCTCCTCGCGTACAAAATTACTGCGCGTAGCAGTTTATAGTTTAATGATGTCACTGTATCATGAAGTCACATGATGGAATTATATTACATATGCGCAAGTTCAAAACGATGGCTAACCAAATCACTACCTGTATAACCAACTCACCTCGCGTACAAAATTACTGCGCGTAGCAGTTTATAGTTTAATGACGTCATACAGGGAGCGCACGCTCACGCTCGCTCACGCTCGCTCGCAACAAACAAACAAGTCCAGAATGTATGTATCTATGTATATGTATGTATATATACCTGTCCCTACGATCACTGCCCTTGGCATATATGTGCAAGTTCAAAACAAGGTCTAACCAAACCACTACCTGTATAACCAACTCACCTCTCGCACAAAATTACTGCGCGTAGCAGTTTATAGTTTAATGACGTCATACAGGGTGCGCACGCTCACTCTCGCGACAAACAAACATGTCCAGACACGTCTCGAGTACGGGATTTATAAGAGACACGAATTTGGGTACTACCGTACGGAAATGTATAATTCCAAGATGGCCGCTCTGTTCGAAAAAATGAGGCTGTAGGTTCTGATATAACATAGTGCTATATGTAGTCTACATTTCGTATACATTACTTCAGATAAAATGACCTCTGCAGAATTTATAATCCTTTTATTATATAAATTACGCCTTATTATAACACCACATTTTAGACATGTCATCGTCAACCGAATAACGGCTCGATCCCTTGGCGGAGCCTCGGCCTACGGGCCAAGCAGTCTTGTGTGTGACATATTCAAATGCTGTCGGGTACCTTTACGATAATAGCTCCTATCCTTTAACATGGGAAAAATTGGTAGGACAGTTTTTTTTTTTGAAGATATTTGGGGCAAATTGAACCCTCGAAAAATAAAAATATGGGTAAATTTCGCTATATTTTAACATGGGGTTTGAACGACTAAAAATCTAGGGGCAAATTGAAACTTTGATCTCAAAAAGTCATTGTATACCTTTACGATACATTGATTTGACGTTTTGCCTTATTTTCAAAGTCCAACGTACCCCTTTTAGACCTATGCGATTTGGGTCCAAATAAGGGCATTTATGCAAATGAGGCGAGCTCATTTGCATAATCATTGACTTTGGCGCGGCACGGAGGAAAGAAGAAAATCTGGCAACATCCGGGTATTTCCCTATCCTTTAACATGGGGACCGGAACTACTTTTTCCTCTTTCCTCCGCGCCGCGCCACCATCCATCGTAAACCACCTATATAACTACTAGTGTTTTACCAATGAGTTGACGTATACCCGCGCAATATCTACTGGCCGTTTCTTGTTGTAATAAAGATACACTAAATTACTGCCTGTTGTAAATGCGAACTTAACCGCAGCCTACCAAGCTACATTCCTTGCTGCCCAAAACTGCTTAAATATTTCCACAACGCGTCAATGCATTACAAGAAAATCAATGCCTGTGTGCACGGGCAATAATCTACGGAATCAAATACACTTACCACAGTATGCTTACATATTTAGTGTTTTCATGACGCAAGTTTAATTAGCTAAAGGGACTTAGTTTATTCGTCTACCCAGAATTAGCGGGCGTAATAATTTGTAAAGGAAGTCTGCTGTGTTGAACGTGGGAAAGTTGAACATCAAAGGGTACAGCTGTTAACTCAGCCCGACTCGGCCGTCTTGCCAGTATAGCTTGTTTTGAAACTGGATGTTTTGTTTACTATTTGAACATGTTCCCGTGATCATACCTTAAAATTGCGACCGTTGTTACAGGCTTACTAAACAAAATTTGGCGGGCAGATTACCTTCAACATGGTTAATAGTCTTAAGAAAATTATATTAATTAATAAATGACAAACTAGGAACAGACTGCCTCCTTTTTAAGATGTGCAGAGCCGGTGAGTGTGAGAGCGTTACCTGCATGAGTTGGTAGACGAGTGCCCGTTCCCGGGCCACGTCGGCCTCCTCTCGCCCGAAGAAGCGGAACGGGTCCGGCTCAGCGATACATGTCAACTTATGCCACATGTTCTGGAAGACGCCGGAGTCGACGAGCACCAGAAGCGTCATGGCGACGACACCGTGGATGGCGTAGGCGACGAGGATGAGACCAACACCGCCCTGTCTGGTCGCCAGTGGGTTAGACGACCACACGTGACAGTCATCCATCGTGACACACGTCGCTGCAATCACAGTCTTGCTATGTCGGTGCTATTACGTAGTTGTTAAGTAGATGTAATCACGTAGTTGTTAAGTCGGTACAATTATGTAGTTGTCAAACCGATACAATTACGTAGTTATTTAGTCAATGCAATCATGCGTTTGTCAAGTCGATGTATTCATGTAGTTGTTAAGTCGATACAATCACATAGTTGACTTGTTAAATAGATGCAATCGCATAGTTGAGTCGTTGCAACAACGTAGTTGTTAAGTCGCTGCAACAACGTAGTTGTTAAGTCGCTTCAATCACGTAGACCATTGTTGTTAAGTCAATGGTTAATCTGATAATGTGGCGATCATCTTAAGTGCATTGTCTTGGTGATTACTGGTTCGATGTTATTAGAATTATCATCATTATTATGCGATTATGTATCGAACAACACAGAACAACTTTATCCAAATAATTGGCAAACTGAACGAGAATATAAAACGAAAAGGTAACACCGTGATAGAGGAAATTAGAAAGAGAATGGCATGAAGAAATAAACTGAAAGTAAACGTAAACTTAAAGTAGCTGTGAGCTGTGAGCGGGACAGAGATTGAATGGGACCAAATAGAAACGGCGAGCATGGACAATAGAAGTGAGTGCTACAAATAGCAGAGGATACCCAATATTACGACGGAGAGACCGTATAAGGAGAGAGCTGGCGAGAGCTGGTAATAACTGTCGAGAGTGGGAGACAGTTGCTAACGTTCGAGAAGGACAGAGACGTATCTTCAAGACAGCGAAACGAACGGAGAGATGGGGCCCCACTCCGCACGGTTAAATAAAGATTATATAACGAATAAAATGCGTCTTACCAGGGCAGCACGGATAAAGGCCACCCATCGCGCAGTTGACCGCTTGGTCGGGGTTGGTGCACATTCGCGTCAACCAGTAGTTGGACGTGTACACGTGCATACCTCGAGCAAACCCGAAACTCGGCATCAGTATGAGACACGCCATGAAGACGGTTTTGTCCACCTTCTCCAGATTTGACTTATAAAGGTCATCGGTGATGACGTAGTTGAGGAGCGGGCCTGGACAATTCAACAAGATTGTAAGAGAACTCCAGTCAGTGTAGCAGTAGTAACAATAATACAGCAGTTCCTTGGCGTGTTATCTCTAGCTAAAGTCAATAAAAATATAACGTTTGGAGGGAAATACTGTATTAATCTCTTCATAATAATGTAATGTTTAAGTTGCCTCCTCATTTCGACATTTTCGCTGGTCATATTTTAAATTCATTTTGCGAAAAATAAACCTACCCAGTATCCACAATAATATGCTACCTCGTTTACGAAACTTTTTGGATGTATTCTGATTAGGTTGTACAGTTACCTGTCTGAAATTTTCTAATGGCTTCACGGAGTGTTCGACACTCTCACGGTGTTTTCATCAAAGTTATAATGTGCCGCTCTCGGCGGTCATGTGATTATCTTTCTAGAATCGTAATAGCTTCGTTGAACAAGAAGTTGTTCTCTCTGGCGAGCCTTTGGCCATGATGTTATGTCCTCATTCCCTCGGTGTCCACCCACAGCTGTGAATGAGGCCCTCATGTTCTTTGAATCTGGCTAACACATGCTATTTTGTATATACCACCATGGACACGTTGTTCTTGGGTTTTTTGTTCTTCGGCTTTTGTCTTTGAGGTTCACCACTACGGATCTTAAGGTGTTATATGGATAATGTTCCACTCCGTGTTCCCACAAGATCACGGTCAGTTTCTTTGACAGGTTGCACACGTAAGGTAGATGGATATTCGGTGTGTGGCTGGTCTGTTTCTCTGCAACTGACTGTCTGTATTTGTTTCTTGGTGGTCTTTAACATCCGTTCTGCTTTGTTTGCTGTTCTCACATGTGCTGTTTTGTTGGTTTTATCGACATCGGAGGATATTAGTTGGTTTGCTTTGTTCATCAGGGTTTTCAGTACGGATCGCTTGTGTTCTAGGTGGTGATTGGAGCTGAAATTCAGGGCCATGACATCACGGCCAAAGACGCCACATGCTCTCCAAAGAGAACTTCTGGCGAAGACAGATCAACGAAGCCATTGAGATTCGAGAGACGAGACCAACGATAAAGCTGCACACCGGCTACACCGGCGCGATGTTGTTGATGAAACTATTTTATTTTATTATTATTTACACATTTTTATTTGGTATCATCTCCGGGTCCGTAGTATCGTTAGTTAGATGTCGTGCGTAAATAATATTTCTCAGTTCTGTAATCAGCTTAGTTGTTCCTGGGTTATCTATATCTATCTGATGATTTGGCAGTAACACACGTATGGATAATCTTGTTGAGTTACAACGAATGTTTTTATACATGCAGGTGTTTAACTGTTTCGTATATCTTTGAGAGGCGGTTCGCAGCTGCTATGAAGGACGTAAATATGGATGATAGCTTCAAACGCAACTTTTCTTGTAGAAATATACAACAGCGGTGGTGGCATTCGTGATCGTTTTGTGAATAGCTTTGACGCGATCCCTTACCGAATAAAGTGAATATGAGAAATAGGCTCATGCCAATACCAGCCGTGGAGAGGAGCATCGACACGACGTAGGTCATAGGGAGAGCAGCGAAGCCGAACATGAGAAAGAGGAGAGCGCTGGCTGGTAAGTTGATGCCGTCAATGTAACTTCGAAAGTCACAAACCGCAAAGGCGAGGTAGATGCCGGCCACTGCTTGCAGAAATACAAAGTAGTCGCCCATGAACGTCACAACCCAGAAGGTGACCGGGTGCAGCTTACTGTTCAACTGCAGGCGCTTCGTGCCGTCCGCTCGCTCGCTGATCAGGTAGATGGCACAAAAGTTCGTGGTGAGTGACAACAGGGCGGCTGCGAAGGCGATGACCACCCGCCGTTTCCCGTGGATCATTTCCTCAATGTATAAGTCTTCGGCAAACTGTTTCGAGTAGGTAGGTTTCATGTGGTCATTCTGCGTCTCGATCGAGTACTCTGCCCCAACGAAGTGCTGCAGCAGCGCGTTGTTAACAAGACTCAGACTGATGGCCGTCGTGTGGTAGGCCTCGTAGTTATAGAAAGCGGTCGCACGCACCTCGTCGGTGGCGTTATCGTGGTCAAACTGCGCTGCCACCATGTAGCCGTACGTGTACTGGTAACTGTTCGGCTTCATCACGTCCAGGAGGAAGTCATGTACCAATGGGCTTATATTATGCTTAGGCAACTCGTTGACATTAACCGTTGTGATGAGAGGTGAATCGAATTGTCCACTGTAGCAAGCCGCCACCGCCAAAGACACATTGTCGGGATTCTTGCCCGCGCTATAAGCAACAACGTTCCTGCCGTACCTACAACAGGAAATACAATGGTCATTTCACTATAATTGAGCTAACGCATGCATTACGGTTGTAACGATTTATCGATAAAATAGCAAAATATTTTTCACGATACGTATAGCAAAACATGTTTTATTCAATACGTGTATAAAAAAATTTCCTTTAGGTCCTCTTGAAAGTTGAAATTACAGTAATGCCTGTATGTATTGAGACACTTAAAAATAATAACATTTTCAGCTGTCCCAAAACATACGGTACATAAAAATAATGATCAGATTCACTGTCCCAATACTTAGGGACGCGAACGAATCCTGATGCCATCCCCGATTTATTACCGTGGTGCTGGCTTTGTAACTTCACCAGAGTTACCTCGTCTATTAGCCTGCTGCTAGCTATATTTTGAGTGGATGAATGACCCTAAATCTCGTGAAACAAATGTTTTATGTAGGAACTACATCTTCAGCCATGTGAAATGTTTAGTCTGACTGGTACTGGTTTCCCACACTTGTTTAAAAGCTATTTATAGAGTGACTGCTTGTACAGTATTTAACCGCAGTTCCACCCATCAGATATGGGCTAATTTCAATTGTTAATTTGTAATGTAATTAATGTAATTAATTTAATTAATTAACTTTCTCAGGAACCACATTAATTTAATTAAGCAACTTTTCTGGAAGAGGTTAGTTTGATTTAAACATTATAGTATATATAGTTAGCTTTAATGATTTTTGTGGTATCCCAAAACGTACGGTGTCCCAATACACACGGACATTACGGTGCGTCAAACACCCCCGGTGCATAATATAAACTTCATTAGTGGACACGGAAACTGAATCACAGTGTATTCATACATGCACGCACGCACGCACGCAACACACACATAAGCACGCAACACACACACACACACACACACACACACACACACACACACACACACACACACACACACACACACACACACACACACACACACACACACACACACACACCCTAGACGAACGGCCGATCCTCGACATATGCGCCATCTGGCGATTACAATTACATTATTCCCCATAGTGTCTATTCAAACATACCTTGACAATGTATTAAGGGCCAAGGGGGAATAATCGGACACGGTGTAACTTTGCTGCGTAGCAAGCACAATAAACATTGCAAAGCAGGGCAATGTGCACTGAAGAATCACGATCAAAGGTCGACGTTTGATGAAGAGCGCCCGCTTTACAAAGAGGCCGTAGACCTGGTGTGCCAACAGGGGGACGCCACCGCGAGCATCCGCTGAAGGACCAAGTGACTGATATCAGTGACAAGGATTACAAGTGGACTGATGTGGAGCTGTGAGGGACTTGAGGATTATGTGGGAAAGGATAGCAGGAGGGGGAACATGGGTGGAAGTTGAGTGTCATAAGGATGTTTGGAGAAGGCTGAGAGAAGGGCGTTATTTGTGTGTGTGTGCGCGCGCGCGTGTGTATATATATATACCGGTATAAATATATACACACACCTATACGTGTGTTTGTGTGCGCGCGCTTGCGTGCGTGCTTGCGGGGGTGTGTGCGTGCTTGCTAAGGTTACGATGTAATGAATAGTAGTGTTTACGATGTAATGAATAGTAGTGTTCACGATGTAATCAGTAGTAGTGTTTACGATGTAATCAATAGTAGTGTTTACGATGTAATAAATAGTAGTGTTTACGATGTAATCAATAGTAGTGTTTATGATGTAATTAATAGTAGTGTTTGTGTTAAGTGTTGTTTTATTTTGTTTGCAATGCGTTTTCGACAACTTACACAATTCGTGTGGGTCGAACGGATTCCCTTCTAAGGACGTAACATGCCGTTCGTATGCCGTCTTCTTCGTAACCCTGCATCAGATATTGAATGCGGTGCAGGGAATGGAAGACGAGTATGAGCAACAACGGTTAACACAACTTACATGCTTGTCACGAGATGTTGTGATCCGTCACTTGTTAGAACATCGTTAAATGTCCAGGGTATTATTTTCGAAATAACGACAAACAATTCAGTGCGCTACCTCATAAAGACTTCGGTCAGCGACGACGTGCATAGTTTGTAACTGACGATGCGCAGTTGGTCGCGATTGGCGTCTAGGTCCATGAAAAGTTTGGGGAACAGGTCTGTCTGGTCGACTTCGAGGCTGTACGTCAACTCGAAGGATGTGCGCGTCCACAGCAACGCCGTCGCAAGGTGCTTCAGTAGGAGGGCCGTGATCTCGGAGAAGTCACACGACGGCAGTGTCGTTATGACGAGAGTGTAGCGCAGACCTGCAACATTCTCAACATACGGTCTCTACACACTATCTCACTCACTCAGGCATGGTCACAATACATTTGTCGATGCCAACCTAGCCTCTTGCGTAAAGTTAAGTGCGCGCGCTTGTGTTTGTGTGTGCGTGCGTACGTAAGTCACATTATTATGAAATGAAAGGCAACTGATTTGGCTATGTCTTAAAAGTAATCCTACATTTGTCCATACAGTCCCTGATGCTTCGGACTAAATGTAACTAAATATAGTAAGGTCGCGAATGTGTTTAAATTTAATTCACATGATTGAAATGGGTTACTATATATACGACACATTTCCCAGTTGCCATATGTTTTTTTCAAACTAACACGTTTTAACTTTAACCAAGAACGAAACGATATAAAATAAATACATTTTATTGTTATGTTTAGTTTTCAACATCAACGTAACCATCACGAGATGATCACACCAGAAAAAAGATGTTCTAACACATTCATATCGACATTACGTTTTCTCAGATTTAACACGATTATCAACCATAGCAGCAATACATATGACACGTAGACACACAATTCATTAGTTCAAATATGTCAATAGTAATAGACGCAGTCAGTTTAATCAATGTTTGCATGTTTTGTTTTTAAAAACATGAAAAATGGCTATTGATCGTTAGATAGGGTAATTGGCCAAAGTGTACTTTTGCTATAGTTAAAAAATATGGCGCTGCCCATTTTCGCCGAATTTTGAGGGCTAATCAACAATAAATTAAGAGCCAATCCGATGATTTCATCAACACTAAATAGCACATTTGCACACACGGATGTCGGAATGGGCATTAAGGTGGGTGTGGTATTTCAGCTAAGTCATTCAATAACGAGATACCAAAATATTGAATTCTGCGAGCAGCTTTTGGCGTCTCCTACCAACAACTTGCTTGAGAAATCTGGGTGTGCCACAACACTGCAGCTTGCCGTTGGCCATGACGGCGACGCGGTTGCCCAAGTACTCGGCCTCTACCATCAAGTGAGTTATCAGTAGTATAGTCCGTCCAGTGCGATATGTCGTCAGCAAGTCCCACACTTTCAAACGTGAATCCGGGTCCAACCTCGACATCGGATTATCCAGAATGATCACCTGGACTTGGAAAACAAAACGGAGGGTGTAGTGAGATTGGCAGCAATGTCAGTCTTATATTAAACGTAATCATTACATTTTCCATAGTGGAACCAACATATAGTTACGTATTCCAAGATGTTATATATGTCACTCTATTATATATGTCATTCTATTACCGGTATATATGTCACCCTATTATAGATATCACCCCATTGTGTATGCCATCATGTTATATGTCACCCTATTATGCATGCCACCCTGTTGTAGATGTCACTGTATTATGTACGCCAGCCTATTATAGATACCATTCTAGGCTGCATGTCATTCTAACTATATATTTAACAAGATTGCCACCCGGAGAATTAACTCTAGGTGGCAGGTGCACAAGGAAGCCATTTGGCTTATCGAGAGTCCGACCCTTTTATCTATGTGTATCCCGCCCGTCTGAAGTATGTGTCGATTTTATTTTAAAACATATTCACGCTACTAGCACCCACACAATCAGCAGATAATCTGTTCCATTCATTTACAGTCCTTTATGAAAACTTTCCTATATCTAATCTACTCTGCTCCTTTGCTAGTGTAACTTCATGTCCTCCTATCTTTCTTAAATGAAAAAAATATATTTCTATCAATATTTTCATAACCATTCAATATTTTAAACACTTCTATCTGATCTCCTCTCAATCTCCTGGTCTCTGGTGTTGTTAAACCGCATTTTTTAGGCGTATTTCTTAACTAAGATCCCTCAGTTTTGGTATCATTTTCGTTGCTCTCCTCTGCACTCTTTCTAGCATATCTATGTCCTTCCTGCGATATGGCCTCCACGCTTGATTACAATATTCTAAATGAGGCCTAACTATTGTTTTGTACAACGGTATTATTAGCTCTTTTTCTTTATACGTTATGTTTCGCCTAATTAATCCAAGGATTTGATTTCCCTTTGAAGCTGCAATTCCGCACTGCTCTGAAACCTTCATATCAGCACTAATGGTTAATCCTAAGTCCTTTTCTTTTACAGTAGTACTTAGTACAGTACCCCCCATTGCATATTCTACCTCTTCGTTCCCATGTCCCGTGTGGAGGCATTTACATTTCCCAAAATTGAACAGCATTTGCCACTTTTCAGACCATTTGATCAACCTGTCAAGATCATCTTGTAAATGCTGTCTGTCTCCATCACTTTTAATCCTTCTAAACACTTTTGTATCATCCGCAAATTTCAACACCTCGCTTGTTATTTCATCATCCAAATCGTTGATATATATTAAGATATAGGTCCTAATACTGATCCCTGTGGTACCCCACTCAATACCGATTTCCAGTTTGAAGCCTCCCCATCAACTACTACACGTTGTCTTCTGTCAATCAGCCATTGTTCTATCCAGTTTATTATACCATTTCCTATGCCATGGGCCTTTAGTTTCAGCAGTAATCTTTGATGTGGTACTTTGTCGAAAGCCTTTTGAAAATCTAAGTAGACGATGTCTACCGGTGATTCCTCATCTACCCACTTAGTGATGTCTTCCAAAAAACATAACATATTTGTTAAGCATGACCTCGCTTTAAAAAAGCCATGTTGAGATGGGTTTATCAAGTTTTTTTTAACAAGAAAATCCACCATGTGATCTTTAATTAGTCTTTCTAATAATTTGCAAATCACTGATGTTAAACTCACTGGTCTATAGTTCTATAACTTGTTTCTCGAACCTTTTTTAAATAACGGTATAATGTTTGCCTCTTTCCATTCTAAAGGAACCACTCCCTCTTCTAATGACAAATTGAAAACTGTTGGAAGCGGTACGCTAATTTGTTCTACAATTTCCAATAGTAGTTTGGGCGGAATCCCATCCACTCCAGGTGATTTATTGTCCTTCGTAGCCCTTATTTTCTTAGCTACCATTTCCGGGGTTACAATTAATTGCCCTAAATAGTCTGAATCTGCCCTCTTGAACTTAGCCTCTGGTACTGGCAGTGAACTAATATCTCCTCTGGTAAACACTGAACTAAAGTACTCATTCAGGTCAACTGCCATTAAGAATCCCCCTGATATTATATTTCCAGCACTATCTTCTAGAGGACCGACCTTATCTTGAACTTTCTGTTTGCTTCGAACATACGCATAAAAACTCTTGCTGTCATGTTTTGTATTACTAGCTAATTGTTGTTCATAGCTTCTCTTTGAATTTATAATTTCAGCTGTAGCTTGGTTAAGTGCTTCTTTATAACTGTTGTAGTCTTCATCATTTCCAGTACATCTATATGACTTCCATATCATTTGTTTATACTTAATTTTTCTAATGGCTTCTTTCGATAAGTGTTTCTTTTTGGACCGTTTCCCTTGATTTTTGAAGGGTACAAATTTATCGACTATGCATTTAATTTCACTCTTTAATATATTCCAGCATTCTGTTCCTGTCTTATTTTTCAGTGTGTTATTCCAGTCTATCTTTGCTAAATATTTCCTCATGTCCTTATACCTTCCTTTGTGGAAATTTCTCCTATACTGCTTTTTACTATTCCTTTCTGATTTTACTTTGATGGTAAAATGTATCTGGTTGTGATCGCTACTCCCCAGTGGCTCACATATCTTGACATTGTCAACTAATTCATTCTGTGAGGACAAAACTATGTCTAACACATTCTCACCCCTGGTTGGTTCTAGCACATGTTGAGAAAGGAAAGTATCTTGAACTAAAACTAAAAACTTGTGGTCCTCACTCCCCATACTCTGAAGAGATTTCCATTGTATATGCCCGTGGTTAAAATCCCCCATATATATATATAATTGTATATATATATATATGCATATAAAACAGTTCGATACCATTCCAGGCTGCATGTCATTCTAACAGTTATATATATATATATAAAACAGTTAGAAGAATGACATGCAGCCTAGAATGGTATCTATAATAGGCTGGCGTACATAATACAGCGACATCTACAACAGGGTGGCATGTTACAACTAACTCCTTCATCAATGTCCCCTTTCGTATATATATATGTATATATATATATATATACATATAATAATAATATAATAATATTAATATTTTATTTTGTTAAGCGCCACATCCAATATTGTTCACAGCGCTTTACAACAATATACAAGTGTATGTTAAAAATAATGCATTTGAATAAAACAACAGTTGTTATATCATAGATAAAATGAACTGATAATAATAGTAATTAAAACAATAAATATAGTACAAGTAGAAAAGGACTGTGATGTAAAATATCATAAAATAAAATAGTTAAGATCATATTATTATTATTTAAATAAATAAACTAAAATTAATGTAAACATCAATAAATTAGGCTAAGACGTATACGAAAAGTAAATAAATAGATAAATAAATAATAAATAAACGTTAAACATCAATCAGCTATGGTAGAACAGTGTCGGTTAGGGTCAGAGTTACATATACGCTGAAGTGAACAGGTGAGTCTTCAAGACAGATTTAAATGATTCCAGTGATGTTTTGCTTGTAACACTTGACGGCAGAGCGTTCCAGACTGCTGCCGCTGCGTGACCAAATGTACAGTCACCGGCTCTGCTGTGAGTTCTCGGGACAACTAGTGCGTTCGAGTCACCAGACTGAAGACGATATATATTAAAGAAATTCGTGCGTGTCTACATGCCAACCAGACGTCTTCAGTCTGGTGACTCGAACGCACTAATTGTCCCGAGAACTCACAGCAGAGCCGGTGACTGTACATTTGCTCACGCAGCGGCAGCAGTCTGGAACGCTCTGCCGTCAAGTGTTACAAGCAAAACATCACTGGAATAATTTAATTCTGTCTTGAAGACTCACCTGTTCACTTCAGCGTATATGTAACTCTGACCCTAACCGACACTGTTTACCATAGCTGATTGATGTTTAACGTTATATATATATATGAAAGGGGATATTGATGGAGTTAGTTGTAACATCGACATATTTAGTAATATGAGCAATCCCCTTTGTTGGCTGACATCGTGACCGTTTGCAGCGACGTATATATATATATATGCATATATAATGTTTTGTATATATATGCCACCCTATTATGTATGAGGGTGGCACCCTATGTAGTGGAACCATATTATGTATGACACCCTATGTAGTGTCACGATATCGTATATGCCTCCCTGTGTGGTGCAACACTATTGTATATGCCACCCTGTGTGGTGCCGCCCTATTTTGTATGCCACTCTGTGTGGTGCCACCCTATTACATATGCCACCTGGTGCAACCATATTGTGTATAATTAAGAAATACCCCGCATTTTCCTAGGAAACTAACCATGTTCAGCTGACATACGTGAAGAGGGAAGGTATAACTGATAATGCTGTATTTCCGTAGTCACCTTAGAAGGACCAACGAGCGAGACGAGGATGCTGAGTCGACGTTTCATCCCGGCCGACAGTCTGGACACGCGCACGTGTTTGTAGTTGGTCAGCTCTATGTCCTGTATTAAAGACGACACCTGTGCCTTCCTAGATTTACTCGTGCCGCCGCGAAGCTGTCGTGTCAGATATCGAACGATGTTTTACCTGGCTAAAACTGAATTAATTATCTCACTTCATCACAATTGTCCCCTCGCGTCCCTGTGATCATAATACAATATTAGGAAAACACACGTGAGGCTACATTTAGCTGATACTGCTTCCCGATATAAATAATATACATTATGATTGCATATTGTAACGTATACGTTTTTAATATTTTGTATTCCTTTGTATATGCGTTCCATTGTTAAGAATTACTATTGTCAGATAATTTTTTATTTTTTTCCTTGAATAAATGGCTATATCACAGGAACTGTGGAATGCTATATTAAAATCTAAATTCAACAAACTAGTTATGAAAAACGCCCACTGGCGCATGTATCGACAACAGTGGAGACGACGTGATTGGGATAAATAAAGGTTACCAAAATATTGACTGGTTTAGTAAATACTATTATTTGAACGCAATGAATATAGTTATATTCGCTGGAATAAAATTGCACTTGAAAACGAACAGTTTAAATTGGATCTGAGAATGTATTCATTATCTCACAAGACAATAAATTAACGGAATGTCTGAACATTATATATATATATATATATACATATATATATAAATATATATATATATACGCACGCACACACAGGCACACACACACACACACACACACACACACACACACACACACACACACACACACACACACACACACACACACACACACACACACACACACACACAAACATATCTGACAAAGACAGGCTTTACGGATATAATAGCTGGATTATAATCTATCATCCACTGGCATCCAAGCCAACCAAACCAACGTACTTGCATTAGGTAGATCGTTTGATAAACCATGTTGGACTAATAATAATAATAAGAAGAAGAAGAAGGCTTCTTTGCACCCTAATCATCGGAAACCAAGCCCACGAGTGCATCAAAACAAAACATTCTCGAAATCATTATGCAATACTAAAGTTTCAGTATATTTAAAGATGGGTGAATACCACTTGGGGCATTGTAACTAACCGAGGGTAAGCATGATTTAAATGTAAGCATTTAACTGGTGGTAGAGTTGTATAACATTTAAACAAAATACAGTTCAGCTCAATTAAAAATAAAATCTTATTCTAAGGTCGAACGCTAGAACAAAAACGACAAGTTCTTTGACATCAAGATCTAAGTATATGCGTGGTTAGTGTCACCTGCATTGTTAACCCAACGCACATATTAACACCACAAACATTGTTCAAAAGGTAACAGGTATCCTCCTATTCAGAACCATGTTTCGTTTGATCTTGTTATCATATTGACGCATCCACGCCTATATCAAATTAAATTTGCAACCGTTATGCCTCCCCAAAATGGTGACAGCGACTCAATTGAGATTACTTATAATTATATATTTTAATATACTTTAATAACTTATGCGCATTTCATGTTGTATATGTATATATATATGTATATACATATACATACAGGGTGTGTGTTAAGAGCCGGGATCCGGCTAATTTACCCGGCTATGGCGATCCATGTACTCGGTTATCTATCGAAAACGTTTTGTTTGCACCCGTGACTCACAAGACCACCGCTTTCGAGTACCTTTGCGTAACAATTTGTGTTGTACAGCTCGATAATGATTACGACATATCGCAACGAAAGTACAGTCAACGACGGTCATTTTTGCGTTAATAAACGGAGCAATTCGTGTACCGGGTTCCTGTCGTTCCTCTGAATTAACACAATTCTTAGCGTTATTTGTTATTCCCGAACAGCTCAGCAACACTATCGGCGTAGCGGCGCTACTTCACAAATTAAAAGAGTGTAACACTAACATAAAAAGCAGAAATATAAGACTTTGTGGAATACTTGTATAGAACTGGTTAACGCTTACGCCGCATCCTACGGTTACGCCGGTGATGCGCGGCATGTTCGCCACCTTCGTGTCGAAGTCCTCAAAACGGCGGTGACTGACACACACCGGAGCGCTATCTGGGCATAAAAGGTGGCGTAGAACGCAATATTTTATTCGTATTTTAACATCACATGCCTGAAACTGTACTAAACTGTGGAAAGAACACACTGAGATTTGAAATGTAGACACATATTTAGGCCAAGTAATAATATATAATGGCGACATCGATGTGGGCTTGGTTTCTGCACAACACAGCTCAGGCAATACAAAGGCAAAGCTACAGGCTACAGATGACATGTGGACTAGATTGGGCATGTTGAATTATCACCCCAATGAGTAGGGATGGAAATTATGTTAGCAGTTATTTTATGATGGATATGTTTCAACTATAAAGCTTACGATACCACTGTGAAACACGTAAATATTTATTTTGATTGTTATTAATATTATGAAACCAACTTATGAGCAGTTGGGGAAACAACATTCCTCTGCTTTGACTGGGGAAATAACATTCCTCTCCTTCGAATTTGGCGATCCCTCATGCATGGATTTCACTTCTACTACAGTGGTAGGATAATGAATGCCTTAATAGCATTGTCTACAGATAGCAGTGTTTGTAAACTCAGAGATATCTAGCCCTACGATGTATGTTGACTGGACACTGATCTGTTTAAATAATTAACACAGATGTAACTTAACTTGTATCAAAACAAACTGTCTATTATTTAATAGTGTTACATTATTATTATTATAGTCCTGTTGTATCCGTACTGGTCCACGACTTCGCGACGCGCTGTCACTTGGGCAGGGCATGTTGTGTATCCCTGCTTTATATATATATATCTGTATATATATATATTGTTAAATAACAAGTGCGGCACATCACAGACAAAATTGCAACGTATGGTTTAGTCATACTACACATGCCAACCAGCTTATATTTGTCAACAATGTATGTGCACAATTCCACAACAGACGATGAAGTAAGAAATTGCTCTATTATCTTGTCGATTACACTTTCGCTGTGAACATAAATACCACCTTTGCAAAGAACATTAGATTCTCCTCGACGGTGAGATTTTCGAAGAGCGTGTCATCTCCTGGACAGAAGCCGATGGTGGAGTTGACAAGTTGTCTCTCTGTCCTCATGTCGTGGCCATTGATGATAGCTGTGCCCGAGGTGGGACAGTGATAACCTGCGGAAACAGCGGCCATTAATGATAGCTGTGCCCGAGGTGGGAGGGTGTTAACCTGCGGAGGCAGTGGCCATTAACGATAGCTGTGCCCGAGGTGGGAGGGTGATAATCTGCGGAAACAGGGGCCATTAACGATAGCTGTGCCCGAAGTGGGAGGGTGATAACCTACGGAGACAGTGGCCATTAACGATAGCTGTGCCCGAGGTGGTAGGGTGATAATATGCGGAAACAGGGGCCATTAACGATAGCTGTGCCCGAGGTGGGAGGGTGATAATCTGCGGAAACAGGGGCCATTAACGATAGCTGTGCCCGAGGTGAGAGCGTGATAACCTACGGAGACAGTGGCCATTGACGATAGCTGTGCTGTCATCAATCAATTAATAACTATACTAACAATAACGTTATTTATTCAGGAATATTACATCCATATAAAATATATGACTAATAACTGTAAATATATAGCAACTTTCGCCAGTGACGACACAGTGGTGATATGTGTAAGGTATCACTGTTAATAATACTCTGCAATACTGCATTGCCCGATTTAGCTACACACGTCATAAAACTACACCATTTTTTTCTGATTAATATTTTGCAGGTAGGTAATCATCATGATACAAACATATAACTAACACTACAGTATCTAGGTTCACTGCACAACAATCTAAAGACATTAGTATGCTACACACAATTTTCTAATTGATTGTGTTCTACAGTTCCACCGTAACTGACACGTATATAATGAAGTACAATATGATCTGGACAGAGTATACTTTACAGCTTCTGTACACATATCGAATTAAGGCATTACCCTGAGCATAGCTTCGTTTGTACTGCCTATCCATATTGTCATTGTCACTGAGATCTTCCGTGATAATATACCCAAGATATTTACATTTGCTAACTCCTGGTAATGTTTCACAATTCAATACAAAGTTTGGGATGTGTTTATCCTTGAATCTTTTACAGCAAAAAATATTAACATTACTTTTGGAAATATTATATTTGATATCCTGTTCTATTCCATATTCTGAACAGACAGATAACAACATTGATAATCCCATAGATGAGGGAGCCAAGAGCACTTAATAGTCAGCATTCACCAAATGATTAATTAACGACATGCCTCTTATACATCCAGCATTAACATTGTTTAGTTTTTTACTGAGATCATCCATGTAAACACAAAAAAGATACGGAGAAAGAATTCCTCCTTGGCGTACCCCATTACTAACAGAAAAGCTGTCAGACATTATATTTTTCCAACGTACATACATTTGTGAGTAGTATACCAACATACTAAAATTCTAACTATGTACATGGGTATACCCCGTTTTACGAGTTTTTCAAACAGAATATAATGATTTACACGATCAAATGCTTTGGACGCATCCAAAAACATGAATATACATTACTGTTCAGGCAACGATACTTTAGTACAGCCTTTTTGAAGGCATACACTGTATATACACATATATGTGTTTAATCTTGAAGCCAAACTGATTATTACATGTAGTTAAGCTGTAGACAATACGGTCATAAATTAGTTTTTCAAAAACTTTGGGCACTATACTGGCTTGAGCAATATGCCTTTAATTACTCTTGCTACATATGCTAGCACTTTTGTTTTTAACAATGGGCACAAGTATAACATATATCATAAAATCAGGTAAAATAACATGGGCAAATGGATTAGTAAAACACGTAGACAACAGTGGACTTATCATGTCACTGCAGTGTTTCAGATGCTCTGCACATATACCATCCAAGCCACAACTCTTGATTGTCTTTTAGACCTTTTATGGCATGGATAATCTCAGAGTGTGACACCTCTTTGCTCATCTCATACTCAAATTTTTTTTACAAATGCTATTTATATCTTTGTTGCTATTTAGACAATTAAACAAATCATCATAATGAGATGTCCACATATACATGTTGTGTGACCCTATCAATAACATTATGAAGAGACAGATTGCTGTTATTCATCAGCTTTATTTCTTTCCAAAATGTTTTGTCATCTTTACACAACAGTTGTTTAGTAAGTGATTCCTTTCTTAGTGCATCCTCGTTGTTTCTGATCAATCTCATGGCACCTTTAAACCAAGCCTTAGCTCTGTTTTTCATATCAAAAAGTGTACCTTGCCTATAACATCCAGAGTTTTTCCATACGCCATATGTCTCTCTGGACAAATCATACAAATCAGTTGCAAATTCTTTCCAACCTGGCAGGTTAAAGTTTTTATCCTTGGATGGTTTGGGTATTATTTTAGTATTCTGACCAGCAGTGGTTACAGCACATATGATATCATCATAATATTTTGTAAGGCTTCTTTATGGTCTACTTTAGTACAGTTACAGTCTTTACATAATAAAACGTTAGTTGGTATCTCAAAACTTCTCAACAGGAATTCTGACTGTACACCATACTCATACATTACATCTTCACTCTGATTTGACTGTCTTTAACAACTATATCACTATGTGCAAGATATCTAATCAAACAAAAAGTTATTAAAGTCTAACCGCTATATATTAGACACAATATGCCTAACACGATAATAAAAAGTAAGACTAAACAAACGCAAGCACACGTAAACTTTAGTGTTGTTTCCTAACGAAACTGCTAAATAGTTACATACCTATAAGCATTTCTGCTAGCACTGTCTTGCCGGCGCCATTAGGACCAAGCAGGACGGTGATCTGATCCTCATACAGGGTCAGCGATATCCCGTCGACGGCGGCTACACACTTCTTACCTTGCCGAAACACCTGCACGATGGAATAAAATCATGTGTGCGTGTGTGGTATATGTCCAAGTGACTACATACGCACACACGCACGCACGCACACACACAACACACACACGTGGTACATGCATGCAAGTATACATCAACACCAAATAAATGGTTGTTTCAGTGCAACTCTACTTACCTTGCGTAAGTTTTGTATACATATCCCAACTTTGAGTAGTTGTTGCGGCATCTCAAACACATCTGTCGAATCAAACGTCTGTTTGCCTGCCTGTTGCTCTGGCTTCGATGTCTGGCACCATCGAGGCAGCTACCGAAAATTGTATTCCTCAGTAGCTATAGGTGAATGAATGAGAACTGGTGAGTGGTGGAGAAATAGGTGAATAAAGAGAAAGAATTATGACATTGCTGACGAAGATGTGAAATGTGGCTGTGGTGAATAAGTTGGCAATGGTGCAGGCTTATTAAAGGTAAACACGTTAAAGGCGTGTTCTTAAATAGCGCTATATCCAATCGTCACGACTGCTCAAAGTCTTTACACTTTACCCATTGGCAAACCGTTTCATTCGAACGCCACCCAGACTTCCCGGGGAAGCATTCAGCCATTCTGTAATTAATGTGTGAAGATTATGCATACATAAATATATGCAAAAAGCTGCAGGGGGAGAAGCTAGGATGTATAATTCAGATATGTGAAAGTGTAAGAGATGCTGTAAATGAAAGTAGCGATATATTGGATGCCAACTGGACATGTGTGGATGAATAACAAAAATGGGTGAATGGAAGAGATACGACGAGTGAAAAATGAAGCGAGTTATTGATTGCATGGAAGATAAATTGGCGATTAAATTATAAAAGGCCTACGGGTAGGAAGAATGCACGGGGGCATGTGTATCATAAGATTAATATAAAATGATAACGATATTGTACCTGAAGGGGGAACGCCATAACTGTCATGACTAGCTGCTTCAAGACATACAAGTTACTTCACAATGTAGAAGTACGATTACACGTCTGATGGTGTCATGGTGCAAGGATGTAATAGCTTTATTACAAATCCTAGCTGCCAAACGTAACTCGAGTTCTACCCACAATAGACGCAACACTAGATTTACCCGGCGGTGGTGACGCGGCACCACACTTCCGGGTTGATTCATCTTTGGAAAGTCTTCCTACAATTCGTTGTGGATTTACCCTATGCCGACACACCTGATGTAATTGTCGTCTCTTGCGACCATCAGTTGTTTCAGTCATTGTTATATTACACTGACGAACCTTCATTGTTGACTGCCTACATTTAGGCCCGCTGGCAGCGTGATTCTTGGCGGATAATACATTGCATGTCAATAAACCATGACTCTGCAAAGTGCCGTAGTACACTTCATGTGCTCTGTTGACTTTACATTTAAGTCGGGCAGTACGGCGTCTAGTGCAGTCGGCAGCTTCCGATTCACCAATAGTCGGTTTCACACAAGCCAGTATTGGGCAATAGTCGTGTCTACCGAGTCGTCAAGCTTCTTCTTTGAGCTTACTTTTACAACATATGCCGCTATTTCTTTGGGAGGATGGATGACACGCTGGTATGTGTGCGTGCGTGTAGGTGGAAGTGTCATGGTAACGTACCGGCATGGGGAAGTACCATGGTTTAGGAACGCCGAATCTGCCCGGATTGACAGCGTCCACGTACAAGGCAATCACAATGTGCAGAAAGGTGTCAAAGTACATCATTGTAAGTGCGTGGTACAGAGTGAACTCATGGTCGACCGCCAGAGGTTGGTCGACGTTGCTCCATCGCAGCGGGCTTCCTGTAGTCAGTGGTCAGTATCAGAATGCATTTTATAAATAAAGTTAGTAATTCTGCAGATACGTAGCGTCATAAAGTGATTGGTGACGTTTGTAGAGTGAAGTTGTGTAGGGTGTGTGAATTCGCTATTTTGTTTTAGCTTAACGGCAATCTATGTGTTAGATTACTAGTCTGTTAAATCCCGCCGCCTTGCGAGAGAGTATCCTTCTCTGTTCCTACCGACGTCCTGGCGACCGTACGTGTTCTATCACAGTCGTTCCGGTC
Source organism: Paraescarpia echinospica (assembly GCA_020002185.1). Taxonomy (NCBI): domain Eukaryota; kingdom Metazoa; phylum Annelida; class Polychaeta; order Sabellida; family Siboglinidae; genus Paraescarpia; species Paraescarpia echinospica. Next base: position 33,270,184 of record CM034544.1, read on the forward strand.
ATTTCGATCCTGATTATAGAACGTCCGCCCTCGTAGAACTAACATCGGTCTGTGATTCTGTGGGTAGTGTTTCTGTTTGACGTAATTCTATCTGAAGTGACTCTGCTTGACGTGATTCTGTCTGAAGTGACTCTGCTTGACATTATTCTGGAAGTGACTCTGCTTTACATGATTATGTCTGAAGTGACTCTGCTTGACGTGATTCTGTCTGAAGTGTGATTCTGTTTCACGTGATTCTACGTCAAGTCAGGGTCGATCAATGTTGCACTCGTCAGCCAGTCATGAGAGCGGGCGTGTGAAAAACTGATCTATGGCTATCTGTGCAGGAGCTCTACGCTGTACGTGGAGCATGTGTCGAGACTCCACCAAACATTGACTTCATTTCCGTTAGGCGAGACTCGTTGAGGTCCTCTCGTGCCGACGGAGGTCATCGAACCTGGCCCAAAAAGCTCTAGCACCGACGTCCCGAAGTATTACGTACATACGATAAACGCAATGCATGTACATATTACGGTAGATGCGCATTAATTATACAGCAAATGTGGTTTTACGCTTAACCGATAAATGTCGTGCGTGTATTACAGCGAATGTACCGTAATTTCATTTTAATGGGGAGATACCGTAAATTATTATGGTAATTTCTACGAGTGCACTGTCGCAGCTGCAAGTGTTCGGATACATGGTGGTGGTTTCTGACCCAGACGGATCACGGATTCCGCTACACCGCGAGTTGTCTCTGTTTCGTGTCTTGCCAGTTCCTTAGCAGCTTGCATGTCATACGCCATTTCTCTCAAGTGCGACTGTTTCTTATTTGTTTGGTGGCAATGTGTTTTATTTTTTTTGACGTTAAGAAAACATTCTGACTGGCAACCAGGAGCGATTCGCAATTGTACATACTTTAAGAAAGACATATTATTGCCTGAATCAAACATCGCTTGAATGAGTGACGTCACCGATGTCACACTGAACTCACCTTTCGACTTATAGTCGATTACGACATGTATTCCGTAGAGGAAAGCTGTCGGGTAGCTGAGACAACATATCAACTTAATAACGAGTGATTGAGGCATGTTATGCACGACGGTTTTGTACATACTGAGGAGAAGAAAGCACAGCGATACAGCTGCACACGAAGCTGTCGTCGCTGCAAACGTAAGGGCTTTAACAATTAATTCTTAACTAGCACAAATTGTACCAATAACAGCGCTATCCAACGGCAATGTTTCGCTACGGTACATCTTCACATTTTCCAACAAGACTCGGCAAAATCGCAATGGTTTCATTTCTCTTGATCGTTACGGCGTGTGCCGAAATGTATTTTAACTTAGTGATTGGTGAACATAATTGTGTGGGATTACGGTTGAATGCAATTGCATACACCCGTGAAATACGTGACCTTACAATAACAGTAGTTATAGAGAGTTTTACAAACATCAACGGAGGAGGGGGGAGGAGATATGTTATAAATTATAAGATGGTGGCTGACTCAGCCTCTGGTGTAGACATGTGTGTATTCATGTGACCAGATGTTGCGCCCCCGAAGGGGCGGGCGTGTAGTGGGTGGGTATGGGGGATCAATGACCCTCTTAGTGGGGGAGTGTGTGGGTAATTGGTGTCTCTTATTAGAGGGGTGCTTATGCGTGTGTCATTGTATGTATGCGCGTGTATGAAAAACGAACAAAAATACCATATTTTGAAGTTTTAAAATATTGTTATTCTTTTTCTGGGACTTTTATATCCGCTCTCACCGTCTGAATGATAGAGCCAGACTTCTTGGTTGCCATTGTCAATGGCTGGGGGTGTATCGTCATAGGGAAAGGGGACGAAAACCCTCACTCTTTCTGTTAATTCTCTGAGCACAGGTCGAAGAGAGAACACCCGAAATTTGCAACCAACGGTTTATGATGAGTCCACACTTATCACATTTCTTCTCGTTACCCTCTCGCATAACGATGATTAATGGACCCAGTGCATTGAGATAAGTGCCGCCTCGATACTTTGTCCTCTCAAAAAAATAACACTGCACCGTCGATGACATTGGCGGAGAGACTAACGAGAATGAATGGTTCTTATCATATAATGCCCTCGGTAACAAGACTTGATGAACCCACGTTTATCATATTTCTTCCCATTACCCTCTCGTCTAATGAATATGTCTCGTGACACGAAATGAAGAAGTCACTAATGTCTCAAGCGGGTTGGTGTATATAAGGCTGGCTACCTGTAGTTGGTTGGAGCATATCACTTGTGATCGTTGTATTCAACGCGTCTTCTCTCCAGTCTGCTGACTGACCGAACAACTATGTCGAGCGCTCACGAGAACGACAAGTCAATGAACTTCACGCGCCTGCATGAAGGTCTGGCAATTATGCCTTCGGTCGTCTTTTGATCATCGTAACGTGCGCTTCAGCTCCAAAGAATATATGTTATCCCGCATGCAGGCGTTTGGATGCATGTGCCGTCAAGTGTTCCGGGGCCGAATAATTGGCCGAGTCGTGATAGCGTATGGTTGCACATCTTGTTGAGTGTCCCGTGCCGAATAATCGACCGAGGCATAATGTTGTTTGGGTTCCCCTCCAGTCAGAGTTAATGCTAGCTTGTGTTTAATAGTTATTAATGAACAAGTATTATAATTGTTATAGTATAGTCGAATGCTGTGCTGTAGTTAAGACTAGGTTGTTCTTAGTGACTATTACGTAAATTTATTATGTGATAGTAGTGGTGTTTTTTAAAAACAATACTGGTTGATGGTTAAAATTGATATAGATGCATACAATGTTGTGGTAATATAGAGACGACACTGTCTTTCGTAACGAACACTCGAACGAACATTTATAACATTTGGCATTGTATTTGTTTTATCTCTCATATAATAAAATTAGTTGAAATTGCACTTTGAGTTGTTTATATGTAGACCTTTCGTATCGAATAGTGACTTTTTGCATTATGAATTATATTCATACGCGCACGCATGCACTATTCATCTCTCTTAGTTCACACATCTAATTGGCTCCGGTTACACGTCTGCTAATATGTCATTCACAGCTAACCTTGTAGTCATTGGTCCGTGACGTCACTCCCTTCACTCAGTGTTTCATATCGAAACTTGCAAAGACGCCTCCCCTTTCATTTGTAGTTTGATCTACGATGAAACATCAACACTGTCGGCACTGCGGGGTAGTAGTAGCAGTCTGGGTGTACTTTTCCGTCTTGTACTACGTCTTGTAGTACATCCCCCTTCGTCATCGGTGTGGTGCAGGTATCGTGGTATCTAACGACCCAATGGACAATGTCAACAACATGACATCGAACTTGACCTATTACTACTAAAACACGACGTCACGCATTCGTTCGTCATAATCGATCATGGATACACGATGGAAACATCCGTTCACCTGCATCGTGGTGTGTCCGACGTGGTGTGGTAAGAGTAGATTCATGATGCTATATTACGTCACACCGCAACGATAATAGACCCATCTCCCGAGAAGATCACGTGTTGTTACGGATAATTGCAAAGCGCTTACGCCACTGTAGACGACGTGGTACAGTTAGAGGAAGGGTTGCCGAGCGTGTTCTATGCACCGACAAAAAACCTCGTTGTCACTGACGATCTGATGGCAGAAACGGACGAATGGGTCACGATCTTTTTCACGAAAAAAGTCATCATCAGAACACGTCCGTACTGTATCTCATGCAGAACCTGTTTCCGAAAAACAAGGAGAGTCGCACGATCAGTCTGAACGCTCAATACATGGTTGTCTACAAGAATCCTTGTGACGCATCACAGTTAGGTCACTTGGCGCGACAAATGTATCCGGGGCGCCTGAAGTTTGTAAAAGACCCGTTCAAAGACGTCACGTTGCTACTGTACATCTATCTCTTGATCGATTTCAAACAGGATACGCCCGAAGATATGCATGTGCACGAGGCCATATTTCCTGACAGCGTTCAGTACAAGTTCAATACGTGTACCTTCAGAAGATGTAAAAGTACCGCTCACGCGCCTCGTCTCTTCAGTTACACGATGTCCGATATCATGAAGAGACACATTCTCTGCATTCAGACGCTGAACAGATACAGGAGCGCCAAACTGAGGAGAGCTATCAATAATAACGCCGACGATGATCTTCGTTGCGCATTGGTCAACTGTGCCTACAACATATTGAAGCAGAACAATCCCTTGACCGCCGTATACAGGCGACGTTTGAGTACCAAATTAAACAGCGCGATTTATGACGGAGAGGCGTGCCAGCATTCAGGAGACTTCGCATCTTACTTCAGAATAACCAGGTCGGCGAGGGACTGACGGAAGGTTTCCTATCGGGTTTGGTTGCACCGTTGGCCAGTGCGGTATCTCTTCTCTTGCTCAAAGAGGTGCTACTCAAGACAAAGACGACGGAACAAGCACGGAAAATGGCGTTGGTAAATCCACGACTGCTGGGCAGTCTTCACGGCGCACCACCACCGCAGACACAGCCGACGGATACCCTAGGGAAGAAGGTGCAGGCCTTCGACGACGAGATGAAGGCAACGGCGGCGGCGCTAGCGGAGACGGGGGGCGGGGATATATACGTCAACACCGTTCCCAAAGTTCTACAGCCCAAAGCCAGACGACTGATGGAGCATCTCAAACGAGATGTCGCGTGGACCGCGCACAGAGAGGTCATCCATAAATGAGTTCCGGTGCACGGAAGTAACGTGGTAGATCTCATCAACGATCTGTTGCACAAAAGAAAGACCACCAGCGATTCGACGGGATGGCAGGCGTTTGCGCGACAACTAGGCGACATCAATATACCCGTGGAGTTGGTATGCAGAGAGAACAGGAAAGTACACATTCAACAAGGCTATTCGAGGCTATATTTGGCGGAGATAGATCGTTGAAATTGGTGGTGTATCAAAGTTCATAAGCAAGTGGAATTACTGATTGATAAGTATTATTCTTGCCTTAATATCATTCATAAAGTAGCAGTAAACATATATTGAGTAGCAGTTGTGCTTAAAGTTAGTTAGATAAAGTATTTTAGGACATTTTAGTCTAGTGAGTGATAATAGGGTACGTTAGCTTACGGCTACGATAAGTTTGTAAACAAGATTTAACAAACCTCGTTATGTGGTAGAATATATAGGTGATAAAGTAACAACCATAAACTATCTACATAAGATAATATCTGTGTAAGTCAGTACCTGATAGACATTTTGATAAGGTAGCTTTGTTGTTAAAATTAAGCATTTGCGATAATCGGGCGAACTAAGTTTATGTAGCTAGTGTCTCTCTTATTCGCTAGGGCGCTGTATAACCTAAATAAATAAGGCAGTCTAGCGTACGCAATCTTACGAAAAGTGTAACATTTGTGCACAGAAAACAGTCTTCTTAAAGACTACATAGACAGTGAATAGTGTAAACACAGTTGACAAAACTATTTTAAATAGCTAATTCGATTATGAGAAAGACAGATAAGACTCTAAGCGAGGGGGAGGATGTCGTTGTTTGTCTACCGGGGGCTAGGATAGAACATGTAACTGAAAGGGTAGAGAAGGTACTGGGGCATGGCAAGGGAGGGTCTATACTAGTACATGTAGGGACAAATAACGCAGAGAGGGAGGGAACAACTGGGATAGTTCAGAAGTACAGACAGTTAGTGAAGAAGTTAAAGAAGACAAGAGTAGAACAGATTATCCTCTCAGGAATTTTGCCAGTAATGGGAGGAAGGGGGCCGACATATAGAAACTGCAAGAGGATGGCGATCAACGCACTAGTTGAGCAGATGTGTAAAGAAGAGGGGGTGGGATTCGTAGATTTATGGGGATACTTTGTTGGGAGGGAAGATATGTACATGAGAGATGGCCTACATCTAAGTGGAAAGGGGGCAGCAGTTTTCTCAGAGAACTTGCTGCAATCTGTTGACAGTGGGACAGGCTGCATCTATTTAAACTAGATTCGCAGGGGGGATTCACAGAGAAGCCTGAAACTGGAGGCATAGATAAAGACAGCAGAAATAAATCGGCAAAGAACAGCCTGGAAAACTGTTCTGAATCAGGATATAAATGCATTTGTTTAAATGCAAGGAGCATAGTAAACAAAAGAAGTGAACTAAACATTATGGTAGAAGATATTGACCCTCACATAATAGGTATAACCGAATCGTGGGCCACCACTGATATATCAGATGCCGAATTGGGACTAACAGGATATGTAATGTTTAGGAAAGATAGAATAGGAAGAAAGGGAGGTGGAGTTATTTTATATATTAAAGAATCTATCCAGGCTTATGAAATAAAATTAGAAAGAGAAGCAGATTGCGAAGAAGCTGTTTGGTGTAACATAGTTACAGGAAACTCAACGTTAACAGTTGGGTTAGTTTATCGAAGTCCAAACATAAGCATAGAAGAGAATGAAAAAATACAAAACGCTATAAAGGAAGTAAGCAAACGGAACTGTATTATTATGGGGGACTTTAACCATGGGCATATACAATGGAAATCTCTACAGAGTATGGGGAGTGAGGACCACAAGTTTTTAGTTTTAGTACAAGATAGTTTCCTTTCTCAACATGTGCTAGAACCAACCAGGGGAGAGAATGTGTTAGACTTAGTTTTGTCCTCACAGAAAGAATTAGTTGACAATGTCAAGATATGTGAGCCACTGGGGAGTAGTGATCACAACCAGATACATTTTACCATCAAAGTAAAATCAGAAAGGAATAGTAAAAAGCAGTATAGGAGAAATTTCCACAAAGGAAGGTATAAGGACATGAGGAAATATTTAGCAAAGATAGACTGGAATAACACACTGAAGAATAAGACAGCAACCGAATGCTGGAATATCTTAAATAGTGAAATTAAGTGCATAGTCGATACATTTGTACCTTTAAAAAAACAAGGGAAACGGTCTAAAAAGAAACACTTATCGAAAGAAGCCATTAGAAAAATTAAGTATAAACAAATGATGTGGAAGTCATATAGATGTACTGGAAATGATGAAGACTACAACATTTATAAAGAAGCACTTAATCAAGCTACAGCTGAAATTAGAAATTCAAAGAGAAGCTATGAAAAAAAATTAATATAAAACATGACAGTAAGAGTTTTTATGCGTATATTCGAAGCAAACAGAAAGTTCAGGGTAAGGTCGGTCCTCTAGAAGATAGTGCTGGAAATACAATATCAGAGGGATTCTTAATGGCAGAAGACCTGAATGAGTATTTTAGTTCAGTGTTTACCAGGGAAGATATTAGTTCACTGCCAGTACCAGAGGCTAAGTTCAAGGGGGCAGATTCAGACTATTTAGGACAGTTAGTTGTAACCTCGGAAATGGTAGCTAAGAAAATAAGGGCTATGAAGGATAATAAATCACCTGGAGTGGACGGGATTCCGCCCAAACTACTATTGGAAATTGTAGAACAAATTAGCGTACCGCTTGCAACAGTTTTCAATTTGTCATTAGAAGAGGGAGTGGTTCCTTTAGAATGGAAAGAGGCAAACATTATACCGTTATTTAAAAAGGTTCGAGAAACAAGTCAGAGAACTATAGACCAGTGAGTTTAACATCAGTGATTTGCAAATTATTAGAAAGACTAATTAAAGATCACATGGTGGATTTTCTTGTTAAACATAACTTGATAAACCCATCTCAACATGGGTTTTTAAAAGCGAGGTCATGCTTAACAAATATGTTATGTTTTTTGGAAGACATCACTAGGTGGGTAGATGAGGGATCACCAGTAGATATCATCTATTTAGATTTTCAAAAAGCTTTCGACAAAGTACCACATCAAAGATTACTCCTTAAGCTAAAGGCCCATGGCATAGGAAATGGTATAATAAACTGGATAGAAAAATGGCTGAATGACAGAAGACAACGTGTAGTAGTTGATGGGGAGGCTTCAAACTGGAAATCGGTATTGAGTGGGGTACCACAGGGATCAGTACTAGGACCTATATTATTCTTAATATATATCAACGATTTGGACGATGATATAACAAGCAAGGTGTTAAAATTTGCGGATGATACAAAAGTGTTTAGAAGGATTAAAAGTGATGGAGACAGACAGCATTTACAAGATGATCTTGATAGGTTGATCAAATGGTCTGAAAAGTGGCAAATGCTGTTCAATTTTGGGAAATGTAAATGCCTCCACACAGGTCATGGGAATGAAGAGGTAAAATATAAAATGGGGGGTACTGTTCTAAGTACTACTGTAAAAGAAAAGGACTTGGGGTTAACCATTAGTGCTGATATGAAGGTTTCAGAGCAGTGCGGAATTGCAGCGTCAAAGGGAAATCAAATCCTTGGATTAATTAGGCGAAATATAGCGTATAAGAAAAAAGAATTAATAGTACCGCTGTACAAAACAATAGTGAGGTCTCATTTAGAATATTGTATACAAGCATGGAGGCCATATCGCAAGAAGGACATAGATATGCTAGAAAGAGTACAGAGGAGAGCGACTAAAATGATACCAAATCTGAGGGATCTTAGTTACGAAATACGCCTAAAAGAATGTGGTTTAACAACATTAGAGACCAGGAGATTGAGAGGAGATCACATAGAAGTGTTTAAAATATTGAATGGTTATGAAAATATTGATAGAAACATTTTTTTCTCAGTTAAGAAAGATAGAAGGACCAGAGGACATGAAGCTACATTAGTAAAGGAGCAGTGTAGATTAGATATAAGAAAGTTCTCATTCTCACAAAGGACTGTAAATGAATGGAACAGATTATCTCCTGATTGTGTTGGTGCTAGTAGCGTGAATATGTTTAAAAATAAAATCGACACACACCTTAAAAAGGCGGGATACATGTAGATAAAAAGTATTGGACTCTCGATAAGCCAAAAGGCTTCCTTGTCCACCTGCCATCCAGAGTAATTTTCTGGATGGCAATCTTGTTAAATCTTGTTAAATCATTCGATCTCTGCGTCGCTCGAGTTGCTCGTTGTTCGATTGCTGGCTCTGCATCAGCGTCGGGTGGTGACTCGGTAGGGTAGTGCGCACAGGTCTGTTGAACAAGATTTCACTCGGGCTAGATAGATGACTATCCAGCGGCGTGCATCGATGGTGTGGTAAGGCAATTAGCACGTCGCTGCCCGTCTTCGCACATTTCTGTATGACCGCTTTCACCGCCCTGACCTGTCTCTCAATGAGTCCGTTGGATTGAGGATATCTGGATGATGTTGTAGTGTGTTTGACGTTCCACTTCTTACACATGTCGTGGAATGGTTGCCCTACATACTGTGGGCCATTGTCAGTCACTATTTCCAGTGGTGGTGAGAACATGCTGAACCATTCTGCTGACATGTTCGCGATGGCAGAACTGGTTGTTGACTGCATCTTCTGGACGAGGTAGAACTTTGAGTGAAAGTCGCTAATCAGCAGGTAGTTGTTTCCTTTGGCCTGGAACATGTCGCTTGCCACTTTAGTCCACGGTGTTGATGGTACGTCGTGGGCGAGGAGAGGTTGTTGTCGGTGTTCTGGCTGATTCTCCTGGCAGGCTGCGCAGGTTTTCACCATTGTCTCAATGTCTTTGTGAATGTTTGGCCAGTAAACTGATTCACGCATCAGTCGTCTGGTCTTCTCGATTCCGAGATGTGCTTCGTGGAGCTGGCCTAGGATGTCTTCCCTCATCGCCTCAGGAATGATGACCTGTCTCCCTTTGAAGATGACGCCATCAGAGATGCCAATTTCGTCGCGATAGGACCAGTATTGGCGAAGGTCCTGTGGCAGATCTCTGATCGTGTCGGGCCACCCGCTGTAGACCACTTGCTGGAGGGCTCGCAGTGTGCGGTCTGAGGTGGACAACTCTCGAAGCTGAGCACGTTTGTCGATGCTAAAGTTGATTAGATCGATGCTGTCGATGACGTTTTCCTCTTCTTCATCTTGCACGACAGCATCCACAGCCACGTCCAGTGGGATCTCAGCGTTGTTCTTCGGGTTGGGGAGCCTCGACAGAACGTCGGCAATGATCATCTTGTTGCCTGGTCGATACACAAGTTGGAAGTCGTACCCCTGTAGCTTGATCAGGAGTCGCTGGAGACGTGGAGGTGCACTCTTCAGCGGCTTGTTGTGTATCGTTATCAAAGGCTTGTGGTCTGTTATGACAACAAACTGCTTTCCGAACAGGTAGGTGTGGAATTTCTGGATGCCATTTACGATCGCTAGTGTCTCACGTTCGATGTTCGAATAGGCTGACTGGGCTGGGGTGAGTGTCTTCGATGCGAACGCCACGGGTTTGTTGTTCTGCAGCAGACAGGCACCCAACCCTTTCTGCGATGCGTCGACTTCCAGCGTCGTTTCCTTCTGTGGATGGTAGTACGCTAGACATGATTCATAGGTGTGTTGGTGGTCCTCGTGCCACGCGAATGGTACGTCCTTCTTGAGGAGTTCTCTCAAGGGTGCCACCTTGTCCGCAAAGTGACGTATGTACGCTGCAAGGTAGTTCATCAGGCCGATGCATCGCTGCAGGTCCTCCTTGTCCTGAGGGGTCGGCATCATGCGTAAGTCCTCAATCTTGCTCGGGTCCGGTCTAATTCCGTCTTGGCCGTAGACTGACCCGAAGAAGACGATCTCGTGGGTCTTCACGACACATTTCTTCGAGTTGAAGACGAGACCTTCCTCACTGGCGACCTGCATCAGTCTCAGCAGGTTCTTGTTGTGCTCCATGTCGTCTCGACCATACACGACTACGTCGTCTGCGATGCCGACGCAACCTGGCGTCCTGGCTAGTATGCGGTCCATGGCCTGCTGGAATAGGTCTTGGGATACGCACAGGCCAAACGGAAGCCTCTTGTAGCAATACCTGCCGAAAGGTGTGCGGAAGGTCGTCAGTTCCTGACTGGCCTCGTCGAGGTGGATGGACCAATACCCAGCCTTGGCATCCATCTTGGAGAAGACGCGTGCCTCTGCAAACTCAGGATTGAGCTCTTCTAGAGTCGGTATTTTGTGTGGGCACCGCTTGAGGCTGTCGTTGAGACGCTTAGGGTCTAGGCAGACTCTCAACGAACCATCCCGCTTCACAGTCGTGGTGATTGATGAGCACCAGTCCGTGTGGTACTCGATCTTGCGGATGATACCATCACTCTCCATATTGTCCAATTCTCGTTGGAGTTTCTCTTTGAGGTGAATGCTGCACTTGCGTGGTGCATCGATTGATGGTTGCACATCTGGTTTCAGTACTAGGCTAGCCTTCCCATCGAAGCTACCTATGCGGTCGAACTGCTCTGGAAAACGCCTCTTCAGATCATCCACGGACTTCACGGTCACCGCATGTTGGGTTGTTTTGTCTCTCGACTTGACTGCATTGATGGTGACGATTTTCATCTGTTCACATGCTCGCAAGCCTAAGATTGCTGGCCCGTCGACATCGACGACGTAGAATTTGTACTTTCTCCACTAGCATTCTTTGTACTGGCAGAGTATTTTCATTGCACCGCAGCATTTTATCTCGCCACCAGTGTAGGCTGTCAGCGTAGTGTTCGGTACGGGCTCAACTTTGGTTGTCCACTGGTCACCGTACATTTGTCGTGCTATGCGTATGGGCAGTGTGTTGCCCGAAGCGCCAGTATCAACCTTCAGTTTGAGTTCGTGGACGCCCTTCATGTCAGCGCACACAATGTTAATTTGAGCGTACACTTCGTCACGTGGAGTGTCTGTGCAGCAACCCGGGTTTTCTGTCGTCATCGTGCTGAACGACTTCGTGTAGACTTCGCCTTCACTTTCACTTTCGTAGTCCGGGTTCTCGTTTTCTGTTTGGTAGCCGGAAAGTTCATGGATTGGTTTATCTGGTCTGCGGCGACTGTCACGTCGGCTTCGGCTCTTTGGCTGGCTATCACGTCGTTTGCGATACCTTTGTTGTTCATCTTTCTGTTTCTTCCTACAGCACTTGGCCCAGTGCCCGATGCCATCGCAGTGCTTGCATCTGTCTTTGTATGCAGGGCACTGCCTCGGTGCGTGTGACAATGCACAGTTTCTGCACGCGTTTCGGTGCTTTACCTCACTGATTGACGTGTGATGTGTGGATAATGTTTGTAGGGACGCTTTTCCGGCGGCTATGGCCTCGTACTTGCGTGCCTCTTGCAGTACACTCCTCATGTCGTACCCTTTGTTTTGGTCTAGCAAATGCTTCTGCAACAGTTCATGAGGTGTACTCGCTATGATGAGCTCAATGACTCGCTCCACTAGCTCACATTCATCAAAGTCGCACAAACTGCCTTTATGACGCGCTCTGTTGACAAACTCGTCTGTACTTTCTCGCTCTGTTTGACGAAATGTCATCAGTTCCATTCTGTGGATGCGAAATTTCACCCGTATGTCTAGTTGGTCTTCAAACAGCTGATAGAGTTTTGCGGGATCTTGCTTGTCTGTGTCTGATAGCATTGACGCGTTTAAACGCTTGAGTCCTTCATTACCAACAGCAATCGGAATTTTGATTGCCTGTTTAGCTGGGTCAATGACATTCTCGTATGTGAGTATCAATGTCATTCGCTGTTTAAAGAGTTTGAATGTTTCTGCGATGTTATCGCCTTCCCAGTTCATAGTTGGGTATTTTGCCATTGTTAGCTGGTTATGTGTTGCACAGTGTGTAAGGTATAGCTACTGTAGCCTGGCGACCGCTTTTTATGGGTCCGGCTTTACGTAGGCTTAGATAAAACTAACACTGTCACAGTTCACAAAGACGCTAACGGTGTGCATGTGCGATGCTGTCGCCTCCTGGTGATCAGTTGACAACTTCTCCGACGTTGGTGGCGCCTTCTGGTGATCAGCTTTGACAACTTCTTCGACGTTGTCTGCATCTGCGTGACGCCATTTCGTTTGACTTTCGTTTAAACTAAACGTTTCGTTTGCGGCTTGTTAAGCTGGTAGCGCATTCAGTAACAATAGTTATAGTTCGTACACTGTTACCGCTGTTTGTAGTCGATATTCGCTCGTTTTTACCGCTGCCACCATGAAGTGATTCTCTATGATAGGTATAATGACGTTCAGCGATGCACAAACACTCGATCCAGCCTGATCGGCTAACTCACCAACTGGTGTTTATTGGACGTAGTGATACATGCGATAATGTAGTTCGCTATAGCAATTATGGCATGTGCTATATCACAACAATATTCACTGGCATACAAGTACACAATAGTTGGTGTCAGAAGTGGGATTGTTTTCAATTACCTACAAACTGTGTCGACATGCTTCAGTGAGTGCATGCCTGAACTGACTCTGAACTGCAGACACTAGCTTACTGTCTGAGTGTCTGTGTACTGACTGTCATTCAAGCATGGCACGCCAGTTTGACCGGTTCGACCCAAAAAGGGAGCGATGGTCATCCTACTTGATGCGTGCGGAGTTCTACTTCGACTCAGACAACATCACAACAGACCCAAAGAAAAAGGCTTCTCTGTGTTCAACCATGTCACCAGAAACATTTACACTTCTTCAGAATCTACTGACTAAGGAAGTGACAGAAGCTTCGTACGAAGAAGTGAAAGCGGCGCTTAAACTGCATTTCGAGGAAAAGCGTAACTTTCTTGCTGCGCGTCTCGACTTCTTCCGCACGGTTCAGCAGGAAGGTCAACCCATCACTGATTTCCTGGCCGAACTGCGCAATAAAGCCAGAGTGTGACTTCGAAGAGCAGTGCTGTGTAAAGTGCCAGGACAATGCACTACGAGATAGGCTTGTCATGGGCTGTAGGCACACTTTTATACAGCAGACAATCCTGAAAGAAACAGACGCTTCACTGACGAACGTACTACAGTGTGCTAAAATGGCAGAACTACTTAGCAAAGTGCTGAAAAAAATGCACGAACAAACAACAGGCCACCCTCAGCAGGACGTGCACGCTGTTCGTCAAAGTAACCCGTCTCGCCAGAAGCAACGCTTCCGAGTTAAACAGCGATCTGATCACGGAGAAAAGGGTCGGGCTAACAGTTAACCTAACAGGAGAGGCCAGAAAGCCTGCTATCGATGTGGCTCGCCTGCTCATCACCACAGAGACTGTCCATTCATCGACGCCGTCTGCTACGGGTGCGATCGTAAGGGACACATAAGGCTGTGTGCAGGTCTTCTGGAAAGCCCGTCAGAAAAGGAAAAATGGCTCAACACACGGTCAAAAAAAGTACACAGACTATCGCAGTTGAGGTGCTTCGAAGTGGATACTGGGGCTGCTGTGTCGCTCGTTGGCCGGGATATCTGGAAGCGCATCGGATCGCCACGTTTGACGTCGTCAAAGATCCGACTTTTCTGTTATGGCAAGCAATCGATTCCAATCAAAGGACAATGTAATGTCACTGTGTCCTGCAATGGGGCCAATAGGACTTTACCACTGATCGTCGTCGGAAAGGCAGGCACGTCACCTTTCGCGCTTGACTGGATCAAAGCATTCCAAGTTGATGTGAATGCCTTGCTCTACAGCAGTACTGCTACTGCATTGCAGTTTACCACTGACTGCAATGTAATCGAAAAGTGTGATCGCGACCTACAGAGAGTCCTAGACCTCTGAAAGAAGATGCCGTCCCCAAGTTCTACAAACCGAGACCGGTACCATTCAGTCGCATGTATGCCGTTGACAAAGAGCTACATCGTCTCGAGGATTTGGGCATCATAACTCGTGTCGATCACAGTGAATGGGCCACGCCCATTGTCGTCGTTCAGAAGCCGAACGGAAAAGTGCGCATCTGCGTAGACTATAAAATGACTGTAAATCCTCAGCTGCACATAGATCAGCACCCCATTCCGAGGGTAGACGAACTGTTCGCCAAGCTACAAGGAGGACAGCACTTTTCAAAGCTTGACATGTCCGACGCATATCTACAAGTAGCGCTAGATGACGCCACTAAGCAACTACTCGTCATAAACAAAGGACTGTTCCGGCACAATCGATTGTCGTTTAGACCGGCACCAGCGCCGGTCATTTTCCAGAAGTTAGTCGACAATCTGGTCTCCGGCATTCCATATGTGACTGCCTACCTGGACGATGTGATCGTCACAGGACGGACGAAGGAAGAACACCTGCAAAACCGCAAGCAGGTCCTCTCTGCGTTGAACGAGTATGGAATGAAATTGCGACTTGACAAGTGTGAGTTCTTCCGACAGCAGGTCACATACCTAGGACATGTGATCTCAGCAGAAGGTCTCAAGCCGTCTGAGGAACGCTTCAACGCCATCGTCAAGTGTCCGACGCCAGAGAACGTTAAACAGCTGGAAAGCTTCATCGGCAAGCTGAACTATTACGGAAAGTTCTTGCCATCATTCTCTACCATCTGCGCCCCTCTAAACCGACTGCGCAGACAGGACGTCAAATGGGCCTGGTCCGCTGGGTGCGACCAGGCGTTCAACCGACTGAAGGAGATGCTGGCCCAGACAACGCGCTTGATCCACTACGATCCAACTAGGCCGATATTTCTGGCCGCCGACGCATCGCCTTATGGCATCGAGGCTGTTATTTCTCAGTGTACACCGGATGGCACTGAGGAACCGATCGCCTTCGCCTCCAAAACGCTGACGTCGGCAGAGAAGAATTACAGCCAGGTGGAGAAGGAGGCACTGTCAATCATTTTCGGTGTGAGGAAATTCCATCAGTACCTGAGTGGTCGCCACTTCCAGCTCACCACGGATCACAAACCTCTGCTGACCATCGTCAGTCCAGAGAAGAGTTTACCAGTGATGACGCTAAAACGACTGCAGCTATGGGCACTGATAATGATGGGCTACGATTACCACATCGTCTACAGACAGTCTGCTGATCACGCCAACGCAGATGCTTTGTATCGCCTGCCCATTAGTCCCGATCCGAGTTTCGACAAAGAGGAGAGCATAGCCGAAATCGACAATGAAGTGAACTTGCTCGACATGCAGGTCATTCTCAATTTGCCGCTCTCTTCGAAAACCGTCGCCGACTACACCAGAAAGGACCCGATTCTGGCAAAGGTGCTAGACTTCGTTGCAAATGTGTGGCCATTCACGTGGCCGCATAATCAGGATAAGGACAAAGTTCGTACTTACCTGAACGCCCAGACGGAGATCACATCGAAGGATGGTGTCCTTCTACGCAACTACGTGATGGATGCCCACTCGAAATGGCCGCACGTTCTTAAATTAAACAAGTATCCAACATCTGAGACTACTACGTCCGCGCTCGATGACTTGTTTGCTATCTGGGGCCTGCCTGAGACAATTGTATCCGACAACGGCCCGCAGTTCGCGTCAAAGACGTTCGCTAACTGGTGCAATGCACACTCGATCGCACATCTGACTTCTGCGCCATTTCATACATCGTCGAACGGTGAAGCTGAACGGCTTGTTGGCATTTTCAAACAGGCCATATGAAACGAGCTGTCAGAGGGGAGAAGAAGTCGAAACATCTGGCATTGCGAGAATTCCTCCAACAATACCGTGTCACTCCAAATCGCACGACTGGTCGTACTGCAGCTGAACTGATGCTCGGACACCAGCTGCGGTCTTCTCTCTCCGTTCTACAACCACCTGTGCACAAAGCGAAAACACAGACGAAATTAACATTGCCAGCCAAGCCGAAATTCTCAATCGGTGCACATGTTCATTACAGAGATATCACCAAAAATCGTCCAAATTGGGTGGCTGGAAAAGTGACTGGTCATGTCGGAAAGAAAATGTTCATTGTACAAGGACCTGATGGACTTTGCCGCCGACACGAAGATCAGCTTATAGAATGCCCGGTGTCTACTGTTATTTCCCTTTATCGCATCTGCCTATTCCGTTTGTAGACTCGGTATTCTAATTTGGGCACGTATTGCAACGTTCTTCCTCTGCGTTGATTTCCTAGACAATTTAGACATCGACCTACTCAGTTCAGCCAATGTGTCACTGTCTAATAGAAATCAGATACTCACAGAGGAAGGTTCTAATTACTCAATTATCGCAGAAGACTTTCCACTGTTCGTTTCAAGAACTTTAATACAGACAGTTAGCATGATACAGATCAGTACAATCAATACTGGTCCTCCGTGGGAACCAGACGTAATGTTACATGGTTCTCCTCCAATGCCTCTCTCAATCCAATCCCAAGCTACTAGACTAAAGCAGTTCTAAGCATATACTTATTGAACATAACTTCTCTTATAATAATTACTATATTTCATGGACAAGTAATTACTAGGAATTTATGCAAAGCTTAATTCCTTACAAGCTGAAGTCGCGTTCCGTTCCAACGAACCGCCGACGCAATCTGAAGCGTTCTGCTGCACTCGCGACTGAACGTCCTACAAAGACGGATCAGCAGCAATACGACAACGGTGTTCCCGACTTGCCCGTTCCCGAAATTGACGAACACCTGCCTGACGAAGCCATGAACGATGAACCACCTGTCCCTGTTGATCAGCCCGTGATACCTCGTCGTTCGACCCGCGTTAATTTTGGTATTCCGCCGAAGAGGCTCATTGAGGAATGAGCAACGAACAATCTGGAAGGGATGACTGTCATGTTTCTCATTCCATGCTATATGAACTATATGTTGTGTTAGCTGACATTGCAGTCCATGCTATTGTGTGTCAGTGGCACTCATTGTTGTTATTGGACCACCCTCTAGTGACCATTGACCAGACTCTGACCAATTGCTTTACAGTGTCTACCATCTTGTTTTGTGGAAAAGACCACATGTGTATTTTCAGTCGTTCTGCCAATTAAATGTTTCTTGAATTATGCAAATGTTTGATGGTGATATTCACTGACACACAAGTACACAACAACTAAGTTAATTAATGTATTGTTATGTCGCAATTGTATTGTTAACACAGCTTTTCTACAACGGTGCCATCTACCGGACTACGACATCCGCTAGGTGTTTGCGCGAATAAAATTGATAGTTTCGTCAATCTTTGGGGGTTGCTGTCAGGGGAATTTCACCCCCTAAAGTTGCTATCATTGGTCATTCCGTACTCGGGGAACACCAGGGAAACTTTAGAAACTGTTTTTAGCCTTTGGCAGTTCACATAAATAAAGGTAATTTTTTGCCCACTTCGGGGGGTGATTTAGGGGGCATTCCACCACCCAAGACCCGGCAGCAACTAATTTTTGTGATGTCGGGGGATGGTTCTGTTATATAGCTGTTGTAGCGGCATTTATGGTATATCGTGCTGATACTTATATGTTGACAACAACGGCATGTTGCAAGAGACGGAATTACTTTATTGTATATGTACGCGTAGCAGGGCATATCACAACACCTCCCTTCTAAGAATGCAATGGTACTGGTTACTAACAAATTTGGATTACAACTCAAAGGTACATGTGTCGTCATGCTGTATCTCAATTACAATAATAAAATAAACGGCAACATATAATATTAGTGTGTAGGTATCCTGAAACATGCTTGTTTTAAGTAGGAACTACACACAGCATTCTAATAACAGCAAAACTGCTATCTAAACAGTAACTAAACAGTATAGCTAAACAGTAGAACAGGTAATACAAGTTATACAACAGATTACAGATCAAGAATCTGAACTGGCTTGATCTGTCGACCGTAACGCGACACTTTCACGTTACTGGGCTCATCAGACTGCTCGACCTGAGGAGTAACTGATGGCTGACGGAGCTCTCGGAGATTGCGACGGACTGTGCTACCTCCACTATCGACAACATAGGAGCGAGGTGTACCTGGATTGGCATCGACTACTTTAGCCGAGCGTTTGAGATCTATAATCCATACATCGTCTCCTACAGTGAGCAGTGGAAGCTCCCTGACCCGGTGCTTTCGATCAAAGTTTAGTTTAGACGAAATCTGCGATTCAGCCTCTCTGACGGATCTGTGCTGTATCTGGCAACTGAGGTTGTAACACCTTTGGATGGGCTGGGACCGTGGATCTCAGCGTTCTTCCCATCAACAGTTCACCAGGCGATACACCATTCGCAAGTGGTGATGACCTGTACGCTAACAACCCCAAGTACGGATCCTCTGCCTTTTTCATGATCGACTTGATCGTTTGCACGGCGCGTTCGGCGGCCCCGTTGCATTGTGGGAACCGAGGAGAACTCGTCACATGCTGAAAAAGGTACTCTTCCGCGAACTTGCGGAATTCGGCCGACGCATATTGCGGACCGTTGTCCGACGTCAGAACTTCTGGTATACCATGACGAGCGAAGTGTGATTTCATGTGCTCAACCACCTCCCGAGTACTGAGTTCAGTGAGCAAAGAAACCTCCACAAAACGTGAGAAGTAATCTACCAGAAGCAGATACCAACGTTTCTTGCAGTAAAACAGGTCACTGCCTACGTGCTCCCACGGTAGAGTCGGAAACTCTGTCGGCAACAGCGGCTCGGCAACATCGTTAGCATGCGTGCGACATGTGTTGCAGTTTCGTACCATCTCGGCGATTCTCTGGGTCATACCAGGCCACCAAACGAGCTGCTTGGCACGCTCGCGACACTTGGTTATCGCAAGATGGCCCTGGTGTAGACGCTGGAGAACGTCAAGACGTTGAGACTGTGGGATCACGATCCTGTTCTCGTACACAAGAACATCGTCGACGATCGTGAGTAGCCCTCGGTTTTCCCAGTACGGTCTGAGAAGAGACTGCACCGACGATATGTACGGAGGCCAACCTGCCTGCACATACTTTAGCACTTGTGCTAACACTTCGTCGTGAGCCTGAAGACGACGCATCTCGACTAAACACTTAGGAGACGCACAGAAGTTGACTGATTGTTTCGCATAGGACTCCACCTCTTCTACAAAAAGTTCGTCGACTTTCGTAGGACTGGCCGTGGACCGCGACAACGCGTCAGCGACAACATTCATTTTGCCTGGGATATACTCGACTGTGTATGAATATCTCATCATACGTAGGCGAAATCTCTGCATTCGCACTTGTAGCTTATCTAAGCTAATGTCATTGAACAGTGGGACCAATGGCTTATGATCCGTTTGAATTCGGACAGTGAGACCAACGATATAGTTGCGAAACTTCTCGCATGCCCAAACAATCGCCAACGCCTCTAGCTCGATTGTGGCATATCGTTGTTCGGTCTCTGTCAACGATCGAGATGCTGCGCACACCAATCGGAGAGTACCGTCTCTCTGGACCTGAGATAACGTGGCTCCGATACCGTGACGACTGGCATCTGACTGAATCACTGTCTCCTTCGTTGTATCGTACACAGCAAGTTCAACGGACTTGGAAAGTTCGTTTTTGACGTTACAAAAGGCTTTCTCCTGTGCGTTACCCTAATACCACGTGGTATTTTTGCACAATAAGTCACGCAATGGCTGACTCAGCTCACTGAGCTTGTGCGAGAACTTACCCAGCTGGTTAGCCATGCCCAAGAAACTACGCACATCACTTACACACTCAGGAGTTTTGAATTCATTCAGACCCTGTACCGCCTCCGGATTCGCGCGCACACCTGTGCTCGTTATCACGTGACCTAGGAATCTGATCTGACTCACAGCAAACTCACACTTTGATGCGTTCAGTGTCATACCCGCTTTCCGTAGTCTGTTCAAGACACATCGAACACGAACATCGTGCTCTTGGAGAGACGCTCCCCAAATGCAAATGTCATCCATGTGACAAACTACACCCTCGACACCATCTAGGATTTCAGACACGATCTTAGCGAATATTTCTGGACTCGAACTGAGCCCGAATGGTAGACGATTAAAAGCGAATCGTCCATGCGGCGTTAGGAATGTTGTTAGCAATTTCGACTGATCTGACAGAGGGATTTGCCAGAATCCTGAATTTGTGTCTGGTTTAGTGAACACTGTACCACTACCTAGTTTGGCCAGACTGGCTTCTACGTCTGTCATAGGAAACACACTCCTGTGAACCCTTTTGTTCAACTCGGTGAAATCCACACATATCTTCACCGTTTCGCCCTTTGGGACCACAACCATGGGCGCACACCACTCTGTGGGTTGGTCGACTGCAAAAATGACATTTTGCGACAACATGACATCAAGCTCTGCCTTCACCTTATCGACGAGTGGATAGGGTACATTGCGCGAGGTAAATATGGCGAACGGCTTTGCGTCGGGCTGCAATTGGATGTCGTACTCTGCTCTAACCTTTCCCAGACCGTGAAACATCTGTTTAAACTCTGTGTTAAACTGGCTAGAGCTAACATTGACTGACATTACACGTGATCAACCCGAGCTTCACACACGCATCTCTGCTCAACAGTGCACTAGTCTGGTCTACAACGTACAATCGCTCACAATGTCTACGTGAATCTACGCTTAGCACACTGTCAAATTCTCCCAACACGGGTATACGCATGTTACCAGGGCCTATCAAACGCTTGGATGTAGGACGCCATGTCACGTGATCATACAATCTTGGTACAACTGATACGTCTGCCCCGCTATCTAACTTGAACCGCACTGGCACTTCTAACCCCTCAACAACGACTAGCTGAGGCCAACTATCTGTATTGCTACTAATATCGCCCAAGAACGAAGCATCCTCTAGTTGGTTAACTCTGGCATTAGGCCTACCAGGTTTACGGGTTTTCGACCTACAGCAACGTGCATAGTGACCGACGGTACCACATTGATTACATTTAGCATCAACAGCAGGACATTTACCATTCTTATGCTTCACATAACCACATCGAGTACACGCTACACTAAGCTGAGTGAAGGTGTCACTGTTCATCTTAGTGTTCGACTGGTTAGATGGCGCCACTCACGGCTTGCGTCGACGGTTCGACTTCACTTCATCCACAGACTTTGGCAGGTTCAAGTCGCGCATTTTCTTCTCAACTTCCTCTGCTTGACGAGCCATGGAGACCGCTTTGGCCTCTGTGAGTAGACTGATGTCCATCCTCTGCATTTCCCGCGAGACAGTCTGATCAAGAATGCCGACGACTAGGTGATCTCTTATCTGCGTAGACCGCTCAGGGAATTCACAACGGTCGGCTGATTCATTAAGTGCTCTTATGAATTGTTCGACAGATTCGCCCTCGGTTTGCACACGACGAAAAAAATTTGCCCGTTCGTAGATTACGTAACGTCGTGGGGCAAAGTAATTTTCGAATGCCTGTTTGACAGCACTATAGACGCCCACTTCGTCAGCCGCTAGACCCAGACTGGAGAAGATCGACTCCGCCCGTCAGCCCTTGCTGTGTATCAGGCTATCGATCTGCACGCTCTCGTCTTCTGTGTCCAACTTACATACTATACGGAATCTGGACCACCGACTCATCCATTCCGCCCAGTTTTCTGGTAGAAAGTCAAACTCTTTAGGCGGGTTAAACTTGGCCGCCATAACACACGGTGAATTGTTCTAACTAGTCAGGCAGGTGGAATTCGTCTATAGTACCGTGCAGTCCAGCAGATGACGCGATCATCGCATTGCAGTCACAGCCATTTCTCTACACACAGTGCTTCATTGCTTGCTGACATCCGGTAGACGGCGTACGCGTCGCGCGTCCTCACACAGTGTCATCTAACGCGGCAGGTGTCGCCACATCTAACGCGGCAGGTGTCGCCACGCGAAGCGAACAGTGCCATTTGTTTTCACTCGAGTTCCAAAACACGAATAAACATCTCGCTCTATCTCGCATATGCCATCGCTTCCAAAGTTCGCAACACTCACTATTGGTTCTCTAACGGTTGAATGTTATATAGCTGTTGTAGCGGCATTTATGGTATATCGTGCTGATACTTACATGCTGACAACGACGGCATGTTGCAAGAAACGGAACTACTTTATTGTATATGTACGCGTAGCAGGGCATATCACAACAGGTTCCTCTAATACATGCGGTCTAACACTTTGGCCCTTTTTACATAAATAAAAGTGCTGGGCTCCCGCTCTAGTATTTGCACCCGAGATTTGGAGCGACGTGGACATGCAGTTATACGCGTAACGCAAATTACGTAATTAAGACATCCGCAACAGAACGGCGGACCTCGGAACAATTACAGAAACCACGTTCAACGTTGTGAACAATCGATTAACGTCCGCCCAACATCTGGTATGAAATCTAAGACCAAAGGGCCATAACAAAAATAATGGCGTTATTTTTCGTCCGCGGTGTCGTAGATAAACCCCTGATTAATGTTTGGCGCCAGAGATACAAGTTTAGGAGGAAAACGGTAACATATACTCTTACGCACGCACGCATACGTCTGGCTTGACTGTATAGTTGGAAGAAGCTAGCAGCCGGAATAAGTAATGTTTAAAAAATGGACAAATATATCATAAGAACGGGTTGCACACAAACAAAATTTGGATTGTCGATAATTGAAAGGCTTAATTCCTTGTCCACTTGCCGAGAGTCGAGGTATTTGCTCTGGGTGGTGGCAATCTTGTTATAGGGAGGCAGTCTGTTTCTCTGTGCAGAATTAGCGAGCTTAGCAATTTGTAATAGGAAGTCAGCTGTGTTGAACGTGGGCAGATGGGACATCGATGAACATCACAGAGTATTGGGGTTAACTCAGCCCGCTTCGGCAATATTGTAAACGTTGTTACGGCCTTACAAAGCGCAACTTGGCGGGCAGTATACCGTCAACACAGTCATTGTAGCCTTACGCACACTGTATTAATTAATAAATGAAAAAGTAAAATCATGTTAAATATGCTAGAGTCTGTTCACAACAGAATGATAAGTTGACCTATCCATGACGTGACTTGTTGCCTAGCAACAAGTCCGTCTAGCCATGAAAATTGGATGCCGAACACGTGGAACGTTTGTACACTAGTCGTATTCTTTGTTGAATTTCTGTATGACCTCAACTGTTGGTCTGGTCTGGCGAAAAGTGCCAGTGTGTCCCGGCCTTTATATTAATAGTACATGACATCCGCTTGAACAACTTTGTGTTTTTGTTATTATAAAGAAAACGTTTTGGGGCCAGAATTTTGATAAAATATACCGAACCCTCCACTTGTCAGGCATCCATTTTGATGGCTTGACTGTAACGGAACAGGTCACGTGATGGATAGGTCAATTACCAAAGAAACGTAAGATCAACAACAAGCACAAGTTACGGATATAGACTCTTTATTATTGCGATCATGCGTATTATACTTATATAATACAAATATAACAACTTGGTAAGTCTGCTATATACCTAGGAGCAAACTTAGCAGCTATAGGCATAGCACAAATCAACAGTCTCGAAGATGCTACCAATTGTACTACAGATAACACAAGACTGTATTGTGATCTAAAACACCGTAGTACAACAATGCATTGCTTAGTACAATAAGGCAAGTCGTGTGTACGTTCCTTGGAGATCAATTGCACAGCCAACAATTCACACGAATGAGGTTCTGTCCCACAATAACACAAACCTTGTTCAAGTCATCCACAATGTGGCAGTGTCTTGACACAAATTTGCCCACATGCTACGTTTATGAAAACACACTCATTTCAGTACAACTGTCACATAACCTTAGTTGAACACGTGACATTTCCAACCTTTCAATCAGTCTTAGTTTTAGAGATACTTGTTTCTAAAGCAGAGTTTCCGATGCTTCAGATGTCGGGAAGGTATTTCTAATAGGAATATTCCGCGGTTTAAACGATGTTTTTTATTATCTGTCAGAAACATGCCAACCGTGCTTTCAACATATATAACAGTACCGGTGCAGATTCTCGCACAAAACATTACTTCTGTGATTGTTCCTCGGAAAATATTTGTAACAAACAATATGTATAATTATACTAAAATACATTATATCTAAACACCATAACTTTTTATTCATTTGCAAAATAGATATTTCATTGCAAACATTCTGCACAGGGAATAATCTATAAAACTAGGGAGCCCTTAGAATGAATCTATCAAATACAGATTTCTCGTACATAGTGGCAGTGCCCTAAGATGTCTATGCAAAATTAGAGAAAAAGTTGCTGAACGGTTTCTGAGATATGGCAGCTGACGGCAGATGTCGGATGCAGAGTGATGGCAATAGTCCCTTGGACCTTCAGCCAAAGGACTAAAAACTGATGTGTACAACTCCATATTTAAAGAAATGTATTATGTATACCGTAGTTTTGTTCTACAGACCAATAATAAAGTAGCGCAGTGGTACGCAGTTAGTTTGTGCAATATATATTATATACAGTGGAACCTCACTATTAAGGTCACCTTTGGGACTGGACAAGTGACCTGAATAGCAAAGTGGCCGTATTAGCGGGACTAATATCCTATACTTTACTGTATGTGGAAATGTTTTGAGACTGTTCTAGGGTGACCTTAACTGAGAGGTGGCTGTATTACCGAGGTGACCGTAAATGTTCCACTGTATGTATATATACATATATATACATATATATTATATATGTAATTGTATTTTTGAAAGGAAAAGTAATGACACAAAAAACTAACCAACAGCAAATCAGCAATGAATGCATTAGGTCAAAATACAAACCTGAGGAATGAACTCAAAGGAAATAAATGAAAAATGAAGGGATTCTTCAGACAACAAAACACATGAAGAAATGAATGACAAAAATGTATCATCGAACACAAAATCAAATCCGAACAATTCTTAGAAAAAACACAAATAATCTCACTTGGAAAGTAGGCACAGCTTCAAGAAGTTAACAAACAAGCACACTATGAAGCACAGGCAAGGAGCAAAAATAACAAAACAATGAAAAGACATAAATGAGATGAAACAGCTGGGGAGATTTAGATATGCAATTACCAAGGGGGGAAGAAATTGCTGATGATTTAGAACAGTTGCCTCTCACTATGAAGACATCAGATATCAGGAACGTCTGCTTATAAGGAACAACTCTGAAATCCTCTTTGAGCCTGCACTGTTTTATGTACCCACATATATAAGTAATGTCGTATATAATGAACAGTTTGACCGAGTCTCAATGTGTTCCTTATTGTGAAAGTCCAATATATATATGATATACACATAAGCATCAGGACGTGGTGAATGTTGGCATGCTAATCTACAGCTGGAGCCTCAGCAGTTTCTGCTGTCTGACATGACATCGGAAGAAGAGAGGGGAGTAATGTTGGAGATTTTCTGCGGTGTCGAGGGGTGATGGTGTTGGAGATTTTCACATTTCGAAGGTTGTACTGTTGGGAGTTTTTTCAGGAGCCTCCAACTGCACCACCACTGATGCCGACCGAAAACATCAACAAACTTCACTAAATATTGAGGGCCCAGCCCCCACTGTACTTATTGGGGGCTCACATATGTATGGAATGATTATATTAGCCAACATAATACATAACATACCAATATATAAATCACATATAATATATAGAGTGATTATATTGGCCTGAAACCAGCATCCTTATACATGTCTAATTGTACAGAGGAGAGGTTGTTGACATCATGAGTGTCGCGTCCTGGGCACCAACTTGGGGGGGTCTGATTGAGTGGGGTAGGAGTAGGATGGGGGCTTCATGGGTTTTTTATGTAGGTGGATGCGAGGCTGCTGCTCCTTTCGGGGGAGGGGAGGAGTAGGCTCGATGCCATTGTCTTGTATCAGTTTGTTCATACGCATCGACACCTGCAACATATGCACACATGGTATCTCAATAACACGCACAAAGTCAGTGTCAAATTTGACTTGAAATTTTGTTGATTTTGAAATTGTGATATATAATATATATACATTTATGTATATCATTTAATTATTTTACCTGTCTTAATTGATCTTAAAGCAAATCCTTATTATTTTAACATACACAATATATATTTTATTACTCAGTCTACTTGTTTTAACATCTTGATATTTACAATTTTTTTAAATTAGCAACTTATTTAGCTGATGGATTTTGTAATTTATCTTAACTAATTTAGCTATTGTAACATTTTAACTATTTTTTAATATACTGATGTCTCCACTGCTCAATTATCTTACATTTTAATTTATTTATTCTTATGTTTAAACTTTATTTATTTTGAACAATGTAATCTTCACTGTCACATGATTTGGCTACGGCTGCTGGTCTTTGAACGTCTTTGTGTCTTTTCTGAGTGAGCGACCACCAACTGGTACGAGACAGAGCCTCAAATTCCCAGGTTTTTGGGTTGATGTCACACCATTTCAAGATGTGACGAGATATTTATATATATATACATAAAAAAGACCTCAATGGAAAAACGATCAGAATCACTCATGAACCATTTTGAAATAAAGCAAATTTAAACTTTTGAGAACCCTTTTTCAAACCATCCAAAAGTTAACTCAAAACTTTTTGTTCTGGTTGACTCTTCTGGGACATTGCGGTAATTTTCTGACAATGAATTGGCATTTTAAAGTATTTTTATTGGGCAAGGGGACTGATAATTTTACCACAAGAATAGGTGATGCAATACTGATGACAGCAACAAATACTTTTTAGAAAGTAGAATTTATTTCACAAAGTTACAAAATCCACAAAGTTCACATCACATGGATGATGTGTGGGTGCTGTCTACTCAACGTTGTCACCATCTAATACATCATCAGTAGTACTACGTAGGGATGAATAAAAAGCTTTCGCATCTGAGCTACAGAACTTTGTCAGAGACTGTAAGTCATTGAACCACGGAGAGTGGTAGCTATTTGTTGTGCAGCTTCTCAATGACACGAGGAATGCAGCTGGTACTCTTCTTACGTGTCATGACGATTTGCTTCCACGGACCGGAGTACGATTCTCTCAGCAGCAGGTTCTGAATTCCTTCCACCAGTCGGAGGGGGTTTCAGCCGAAGTCTTTTGGTTGATGTGCCCAAACTGCTTGTCGCACTCCATATACGAATGGCCGTGGATTGGGAATGTTATCTGAATGTCTTTGAAGTGCTTTTTTACATTCACAAGATAGTGAAGGAACCGAAACACTGTAGTTCTTGTTCTGACCTGCGCATGAGTCACAGAATACTCTGAAAGATGTTACCTTCAGGTCAACTGCACTATCAATGAAATGTTGAAGCACAGAGCATACGTCGTCCGACCCCTTCTTTGCTACAGTTTCATCATATACAGTGTACATAGAAATGGAATGAGTTTGTAGCCAGCTCATGAATGTTAAACGATATGCAGTTAGGCTGACACTTCTAGTACACAACATTAGTTGTTATGTTTGGTGCATGCAAGTTTTTCTGGAAGTCCATACAGATAGCCACAAAAGTGTCATCCCTTTGAGCCCTTAATTTTGCCTGTCGTTTCCTTTTGTAAAACACATCGGCCTTCGTCAGATGATCTTGATTGTCTGTCTCGGCATGCTTTCTTTCTCTGAGAAGCGCCAGCATTGTTGGCATCTTCTCTTAGTTTCGTGCCCAGCAACTTGATGGTTGCTTGGAATTCATCACAGGTGGTGCAAGTGTCTGAGCGGGGGTAACCAAATGATATATTGAACTCATTCAAAAAGATCTGCCGTCATGATTCTTGGCATACTTTGATGTTTCTCAAAGAACATGTTGTACAGCTTTGTCTGGTTCAGCTCCCCAGGTAGATACAATTGGCATGAACAGTTCATGCTGTAGTGAGACTTCTGGCCACGGATGGATGACAGATGGTCACGGATAAGCTGTTTCGTCTCTTCTGACAGCTTGTTTGGGTGGTTCCCATGTTTCTCTTTGGTTCTTAGGTGGTTTCCCTGTGGTGAACATAAAACCAGTAAATGTAACTTGACAACAGCTATGTCTACTTGTTTTTACTATTTTCTTTGTAAAATGGGCCCAGAGAATACCAACTGATCAAAATTAATATAAGACGACACAGGTCAGTTGTAGTTACTTCAAGCTGCTGGACACGAAACTAAGAGAAGATGCCAACAATGCTGAGCTTCTCACACAAAGAAAACATGCCGAGACAGACAATCAAGATCATCCGACGAAGGCTGATGTGTTTTATAAAGGGAAGCGAGTTGTAGTTACACTGTTTTAAAACAATGTTTTTGGGTGCAGCATTATTAGAAAAAGAAAGTGTACATTCTAGGCATAACAAACTTTTAAAGTGTTAATAATGTTCAATACCCGTACCGGACTAGTATATAGCTTACCTGTGGTGGCAAGAGAGAGTCTGCAGTCGTCTGTTGGTTACTCCAAACACTGACTTGAAAGCCTTGAAGCATACTCTCAAAGTGACTAAACGTCCCTCCCACATACTCTCAAAGTGACTAAACGTCCCTCCCTCATACTCTCAAAGTGACTAAACGTCCCTCCCACATACTCTCAAAGTGACTAAACGTCCCTCCCTCATACTCTCAAAGTGACTAAACTTCCCTCCCTCATACTCTCAAAGTGACTAAACTTCCTTCCTTCATAATCGCAAAGTGACTAAACGTCCCTCCCTCATACTCTCAAAGTGACTAAACATCCCTCCCTCATACTCTCAAAGTGACTAAACGTCCCTCCCTCATACTCACAAAGTGACTAAACTTCCCTCCCTCATACTCTCAAATTGACAAAGTCCCTCCCTCATACTCTCAAAGTGACTAAATGTCCCTCCCTCATACTCTCGAAGTGACTAAATGTCCCTCCCTCATACTCTCAAAGTGACTAAATGTCCCTCCTTCATACTCCAAAATGTGACTAAACATCCCTCCCTCATACTCTCAAAGTGACTAAACGTCCCTCCCTCATCACTCTTATGTTGTATTGATATGAGTGGTCGTTGAATGATACCTTATCCTAATCTTTTATTGGTCTCCTCCTCACAACATCAGAGACAGTAATCAGGCTGGAGAGATATGCGTCCTGCTCATCTTTGGTTGAGTAATCTGGTGAATTGCATGATCAGCTCTTCTCTTTCGTTGGCAGTGGTAATTTCAAAGCACTTCAGCCTTGTACATCCACAATCAGTACCAGTCTTGTACATCCACAATCAGTACCAGTCTTGTACATCCACAATCAGTACCAGCCTTGTGCATCCACACTCAGTACCAGTCTTGTGCATCCACAATCAGTACCAGTCTTGTGCATCCACAATCAGTACCAGTCTTGTGCATCCACAATCAGTACCAGTCTTGTGCATCCACAATCAGTACCAGTCTTGTGCATCCACAATCAGTACCAGTCTTGTGCATCCACAATCAGTACCAGTCTTGTGCATCCACAATCAGTACCAGTCTTGTGCATCCACAATCAGTACCAGTCTTGTGCATCCACAATCAGTACCAGTCTTGTGCATCCACAATCAGTACCAGTCTTGTGCATCCACTATCAGTACCAGTCTTGTGCATCCACAATCAGTACCAGTCTTGTGCATCCACAATCAGTACCAGTCTTGTACATCCACAATCAGTACCAGTCTTGTACATCCACAATCAGTACCAGTCTTGTACATCCACAATCAGTACCAGTTTTGTACATCCACAATCAGTACCAGTCTTGTACATCCACAATCAGTACCAGTCTTGTACATCCACAATCAGTACCAGTCTTGTACATCCACAATCAGTACCAGTCTTGTACATCCACAATCAGTACCAGCCTTGTACATCCACAATCAGTACCAGCCTTGTACATCCACAATCAGTACCAGCCTTGTGCATCCACAATCAGTACCAGCCTTGTGCATCCACAATCAGTACCAGCCTTGTGCATCCACAATCAGTACCAGTCTTGTGCATCCACAATCAGTACCAGTCTTGTGCATCCACAATCAGTACCAGTCTTGTGCATCCACAATCAGTACCAGTCTTGTACATCCACAATCAGTACCAGTCTTGTACATCCACAATCAGTACCAGTCTTGTACATCCACAATCAGTACCAGTCTTGTGCATCCACAATCAGTACCAGCCTTGTGCATCCACAATCAGTACCAGCCTTGTGCATCCACAATCAGTACCAGTCTTGTACATCCACAATCAGTACAAGTCTTGTACATCCACAATCAGTACCAGTCTTGTACATCCACAATCAGTACCAGTTTGTACATCCACAATCAGTACCAGTCTTGTACATCCACAATCAGTACCAGTCTTGTACATCCACAATCAGTACCAGTCTTGTACATCCACAATCAGTACCAGTCTTGTACATCCACAATCAGTACCAGTCTTGTGCATCCACAATCAGTACCAGTCTTGTGCATCCATAATCACTACCAGTCTTGTGCATCCACAATCAGTACCATTCTTGTACATCCACAATCAGTACCAGTCTTGTACATCGACAATCAGTACCAGTCTTGTACATCGACAATCAGTACCAGTCTTGTACATCCGCAGTCAGTACCAGTCTTGTACATCCACAATCAGTACCAGTCTTGTACATCCACAATCAGTACCAGTCTTGTACATCCACAATCAGTACCAGTCTTGTACATCCACAAT